>JALJCO010001324.1:0-142500 GCA_023101725.1 Atherinomorus stipes
AAGAGGTAATTTCATCAAAATAAATCCCTCATTGATTGCTATATGCATGAATCCAGGCCTTTTTAGTTTAGGTTTCTAAGGATG
The DNA here is from genome assembly GCA_023101725.1 of Atherinomorus stipes. Taxonomy (NCBI): domain Eukaryota; kingdom Metazoa; phylum Chordata; class Actinopteri; order Atheriniformes; family Atherinidae; genus Atherinomorus; species Atherinomorus stipes. The sequence goes on from JALJCO010001324.1 coordinate 85, forward strand.
GCGTGACGCTCTCTTCATGCCAATGCGGTTCGTTCTGCATAAGTTTCGGTTTCCTATCAGCCAATCACAGCGTTTCTAACGAGGAGCGCCCTCCCCTCTCACGTGCACGGCAGCACTTGTAAACAGAACCGCATGGCGTCTGCCGAAGGGAAAGTGGTGATACGGCAGCAAAACAGCCTGTAAGCAGCAAACTGAGGAGGAGAGAGATGAAACGCAGGAGAGACCAAAGAAGGAATAAAGTTCGTGTTCTGGGTGGATTGTATGAAGGTAGAGAGCAGCTGGACGCCTCGGACTGAATGTGGACTGGAAGTCCACCTGGACACGGATTTTTTTCAGTAACTTTCTTCTCAGTAACATTTACATCCTCGTCCTTCCTCTGCTGGTCTACCGATATAATAGTGATATTTACACCGTATATAATAGTGATATTTACACCGTATATAACAGTGATATTTACACCGTATATAATAGTGATATTTACACCGTATATAATAGTGATATTTACAGCGTATATAATAGTGATATTTACACTGTATATCATAGTGATATTTACACCGTATATAACAGTGATATTTACACCGTATATCATAGGGATATTTACACCGTATATAATAGTGATATTTACACCGTATATAACAGTGATATTTACACCGTATATCATAGTGATATTTACACCGTATAACAGTGATATTTACACCGTATAACAGTGATATTTACACCGTATATAATAGTGATGTTTACACCGTTATAACAGTGATATTTACACCGTATAACAGTGATATTTACACCGTATATAATAGTGATATTTACACCGTATAACAGTGATATTTACACCGTATAACAGTGATATTTACACCGTATATAATAGTGATGTTTACACCTTATATAATAGTGATATTTACACCGTATATAACAGTGATATTTACACCGTATATCATAGTGATATTTACACCCTATATAATAGTGATATTTACACCGTATAACAGTGATATTTACACCGTATAACAGTGATATTTACACCGTATATAATAGTGATATTTACACCATATATAATAGTAATATTTACACCGTATATAATAGTGATATTTACACCGTATAATAGTGATATTTACACCGTATATGATAGTGATATTTGCACCGTATATAACAGTGATATTTAAACCGTATATAATAGTGATATTTACACCGTACATAACAGTGATATTTACACCGTATATAGTAGTGACATTTACACCGTATATAATAGTGATATTTACACCGTATATAATAGTGATATTTACACCGTATATAACAGTGATATTTACACCGTATATAATAGTGATATTTACACCGTATATAACAGTGATATTTACACCGTATATAATAGTGATATTTACAGCGTATATAATAGTGATATTTACACCGTATATAACAGTGATATTTACACCGTATATAATAGTGATATTTACACCGTATATACCAGTGATATTTACACCGTATATGATAGTGATATTTACACCGTATATAATAGTGATATTTACAGCGTATATAGTAGTGACATTTACACCGTATATAATAGTGATATTTACAGCGTATATAATAGTGATATTTACACCGTATATAACAGTGATATTTACACCATATATAATAGTGATATTTACACCGTATATAACAGTGATATTTACACCGTATATGATAGTGATATTTACACCGTATATAATAGTGATATTTACACCGTATATAACAGTGATATTTACACCGTATATAATAGTGATATTTACACCGTATATAACAGTGATATTTACACCGTATATGATAGTGATATTTACACCGTATATAACAGTGATATTTACACCGTATATGATAGTGATATTTACACCGTACATAATTGTGATATTTACACCGTATATAACAGTGATATTTACACCGTATATAATAGTGATATTTACACCGTATATAACAGTGATATTTACACCGTATATAATAGTGATATTTACACCGTATATAACAGTGATATTTACACCGTTTATCATAGTGATATTTACACTGTATATAATAGTGATATTTACACCGTTTATAACAGTGATATTTACACCGTATATAATAGTGATATTTACACCGTATATAACAGTGATATTTACACTGTTTATCATAGTGATATTTACACCGTATATAATAGTGATATTTACACCGTATATAATAGTGATATTTACACTGTATATAATAGTGATATTTACACCGTATATAACAGTGATATTTACACCGTATATAATAGTGATATTTACACCGTATATAGTAGTGATATTTACACCGTATATGATAGTGATATTTACACTGTATATAATAGTGATATTTACACCGTATATAACAGTGATATTTACACCGTATATAATAGTGATATTTACACCGTATATAACAGTGATATTTACACCGTATATGATAGTGATATTTACACTGTATATAATAGTGATATTTACACCGTATATAACAGTGATATTTACACCGTATATAATAGTGATATTTACACCGTATATAATAGTGATATTTACACCGTATATAACAGTGATATTTACACCGTATATGATAGTGATATTTACACTGTATATAATAGTGATATTTACACCTTATATAACAGTGATATTTACATCGTATATAACAGTGATATTTACACAGTATATAACAGTGATATTTACACCGTATAATAGTGATATTTACACTGTATATAATAGTGATATTTACACCGTATATAACAGTGATATTTACACCGTATATAATAGTGATATTTACACCGTATATAACAGTGATATTTACACCGTATATGATAGTGATATTTACACCGTATATAACAGTGATATTTACACCGTATATGATAGTGATATTTACACTGTATATAATAGTGATATTTACACCGTATATAACAGTGATATTTACACCGTATATAATAGTGATATTTACACCGTATATAATAGTGATATTTACACCGTATATAACAGTGATATTTACACCGTATATGATAGTGATATTTACACTGTATATAATAGTGATATTTACACCGTATATAACAGTGATATTTACATCGTATATAACAGTGATATTTACACCGTATATAACAGTGATATTACACCGTATATAAGTGATATTTACACTGTATATAATAGTGATATTTACACCGTATATAACAGTGATATTTACACCGTATATAACAGTGATATTTACACCGTATATGATAGTGATATTTACACCGTATATAACAGTGATATTTACACCGTATATGATAGTGATATTTACACTGTATATAATAGTGATATTTACACCGTATATAACAGTGATATTTACACCGTATATAATAGTGATATTTACACCGTATATAACAGTGATATTTACACCGTATATAATAGTGATATTTACACCGTATATAACAGTAATATTTACATCGTATATAATAGTGATATTTACACTGTATATAATAGTGATATTTACACCGTATATAACAGTGATATTTACACCGTATATAATAGTGATATTTACACCGTATATAACAGTGATATTTACACCGTATATAATAGTGATATTTACACCGTATATAACAGTGATATTTACACCGTATATGATAGTGATATTTACACTGTATATAATAGTGATATTTACACCGTATATAACAGTGATATTTACACCGTATATAATAGTGATATTTACACCGTATATAGTAGTGATATTTACACCGTATATGATAGTGATATTTACACTGTATATAATAGTGATATTTACACCGTATATAACAGTGATATTTACACCGTATATAATAGTGATATTTACACCGTATATAACAGTGATATTTACACCGTATATGATAGTGATATTTACACTGTATATAATAGTGATATTTACACCGTATATAACAGTGATATTTACACCGTATATAATAGTGATATTTACACCGTATATAATAGTGATATTTACACCGTATATAACAGTGATATTTACACCGTATATAATAGTGATATTTACACTGTATATAATAGTGATATTTACACCGTATATAACAGTGATTTTTACATCGTATATAACAGTGATATTTACACCGTATATAACAGTGATATTTACACCGTATATGATAGTGATATTTACACTGTATATAACAGTGATATTTACACCGTATATAACAGTGATATTTACACCGTATATGATAGTGATATTTACACTGTATATAATAGTGATATTTACACCGTATATAACAGTGATATTTACATCGTATATAACAGTGGTATTTACACCGTATATAACAGTGATATTTACACCGTAACGCCATGAAGCTTTACATCTTCCACTGTAGGGGTGGCTTTATAAGTTTTTTGTTTGTTTTTTTGTGTATATTGTCCTATAATGCATTATAGCATCGTAGCTGTGCATCTGTGTGCATAACTGTAGTTACGGTAAACTAATAATCATAATATTCAGTTATTGTTTTAGTTCTGCAGCCGTTTACTGCAACCAGAACAGTAAATTCACTAGAGTTTCTTTGTGCACGAGTATGATGTTGTGCACGTTATATCATGCATGTTGAGTGGGAGGTGAGAAAAAGAGAGTGGGAGCGTTTCTAACTGGGAGCAACGGTAGGGGGGCGGGGCTTACAGTTCAAACTACACTGTTCACCCCGCTCATGGTTGGAAAATGTGCAAAATCAGGTACAGCACCTTTAAGTTCTGTCGCTTCCAGTAAGTGTTTGGGTAGAACGAACTGTAATGTGGTTCCATGTTTTTTGTCATTTCATAGGGTCTCAAATTTGAACAAAAAGACCTTTAAAAAGTCTCACATTTGGCTTCCTCAGACCTGAAAATACACAGTGGTTTCATATTTTTCTCCAGAGCTGGATATTTTTTGGGATTAAAAAAAGAACAAAAGCCACATTCTGCCCTGCCGTCACTGACCACGTTTACATGCCATCAAAATTCGGGTTAAGGTCAATATTCCGGTTTCTGAAAGATTAGGAATAACCCGTTTACATGCGTGAGCAGACAGAGTTACTCCTGTATACATGATTTGTGAAATCAATTGGAATATCCCGACCCAAACCGCGACGCACGAAGAACGTCATGATGATGGTGGATAATGAACCATCCGGGGCCACTGCAGTCAAGCCAGCCAAGTTTCAGAGTTACAGCCAAAATTACGCCAGCTGGCTTGACCGCGGATCCGCGAGAGGCGGCTGGCTTGACTGCAACCCGAAGTGCTGGTACTGACCCACCAGCAGCAGCTAGGCCTACTTGATGGGTCATAGAAGGAGTGAACGTGTGCTCGGAGCTGTAGCTGTGCACATCCACGCCTCCCGTTTCAAGCAGATTCCCCCGGACAGATGAAATTGCGCCGTCAGGACTGGTGGGAACGGTTGTAATGATGAAGTTCACTGACCCCGGCTGGATTCAGTGAATCTTCCTGTCACACCTTCACCAAACTTTGCCAGATGAGTGATGGAGCCCCGCGAAGTAACTGTTTGCACACCAGCTCCTCTAGGGATACGTGTTGCCATGGTGATACATAAACTAGCAAGCTGTGCAGAGCACTGTCTGATCGCTGGTACAAAATACTCCCTGTAGTTTAATCAAAAGACCAAGAATACTTGCAGATAGAGCATGCGCAGAACACAATTAAATATTCCTTTCAATGGAGATATTCCAATAAGCGTTTACATGACCAAATATTCCGGTTAGAAAAGGAGTAACCCAGGGGTAATATTCGGGTTTTTAAAAACCCGAAAATGAGCATATTCGGGTTTTTGCCAGTGTTTACATGGCCGTGCGCAACCGGGTTATTGCTAAATTCCGGTTATGAAGGAGTTATGAAAGAGTTTTGGCTGCATGTAAACGCAGTGAATCTTCCAGCTTCGCTGATGTATTGATTTAGCTTTTATCCAAAGCGCCTTACTGCTGAGGATTATAGAGGAGTAGAAGTGCAACAGGACTTTAGTATAGACGAGTTTAAATATCTTCCCTCAAAGGTCAAATCTGTGCAAACACAGCTTTGTTTATAGAGAAAAGCTGGCTGGTGCTTGTTCTAAGTCAACATAAGTACAGTGTTGGTTTTATGTTTAAACCTTTGAGTTTGTATCCATCAGGAACTGATGATGTTTAAAGGTTTGAAGCCTGGTTTTTGGTGTTTGGCTACCATTATGTTCGCCTTTCTGAAGCCAGAAGTAAGTTTTTGGCCAAGAATGGCTGGTGAACTGCTGAGTAGAAGCTTCAACTCAGGCATTTCTGGGGCCAGAGGGAATTTGGGCAAAATGGAAGCTGGAGAGTGATCCTGAAATCAGTTAAGGTACGAAATTATATCCAGCAGGACCAACAGCACTCTGCTCAGAAAGAGTGAAAGATGATCTGATACCACTAACTGGCCCAGAAACTGGAGCCAGATGGCGTCAGGGCTGATAGCAGGAGGCTTCATCCATTTACACTCTGCTAATGCAGTCGGACTGAGGCTGTCTTCTAGATGTAGGAACCTGCTTCTTCATGTGCAGACAAACAATAGCCTCTTTCGGACCGTAGGAACCTTTTCGGGAACCAGGACGTTTTTTTGTGCGTTCGGACATGTAGGAACCAGGAACCTCAGTTCCTAGAACCTTTTTAGCTCCTACTCCGAGGCAGGGTCTTTTCAGGGTTCCATAGGAGCTGAAATACGTAGATGTTTGGTGATTGGTAGATTGCGTGAGTGCCGCTTCTCCCAGCCCGCCATAATTAAAAAGTCCCACAGCTGTTTACCTGTTTACCGAGATCGTAATAACAAGAACTATTACAATAGGAGTGTACCAATTCATTATTAAATCCATATTCTGAAACTATTCTGAAATGTCCAAAAGCAATTATTTTATTCTAATTTAATGACCCAAATACAGCTGCAAATTGTGCCAGTACCGTTGTGTCCGGACGTACTTCAATGAAATGTAAACAAGACGTTAGGGCAGCTTTCCAACTGGGGGCCGTTCGCTTCCGTGATACAAATCCCAGAAACCTCAGTTTGTATCAGATGATCTGGGGCATAAATGTGTCTGTCACAGATGATTGTGTCAAACATGGTTCCTATCAAGGTCCTCCCTCATGTGCGACCACAAACTGATGGGGAAGGTACTTCTGATAACTAAAGACCAGACCAGGGGCGCCCGCAGAAATTTTTTCTAAGGGTGACCAGAGAAAATGTCAGGGTGGCCAAGGGTTATTAAAGGATAACTTTTGTTTCTTCCAACCTGGACTTTATTTCTGGAATATATACAGTGTAGCCTACATGCATTTACTCATCAGTGACATTTCTGCATCACTCTGACTCCTTTGGACACTGTTTAGATCAGTCATAGATCTGCGTGTATCCATATAACGGCAGTGAAGGGGGCAGAATGAATGGATCTGGCATTATCTGCAGCAAACGTCCTTAATTTCACTAATACACTGTAAAAACTCAAATCTTACCATGTATATTTTTCTAATTTTTCTAATATTTTTCTAAGCCTAAGCGAAATGTCTCATTACACTCAAAATAAGACAAAATCACCAAAAGAGAAACATTTCAGTGAGATAAAGGAACTTGTTTAAAGACAAATGCATCTCATTTCAAAAAATTTTATAAGAAAATTTCACTTGTTCCATTGGCAGAACTTTTTTTTTTTCTTATTACTAGCTAAAAAATTTTTTTTAATTTTTTTTATCCGTTTTAAGAGTGGCTAGGACTTTTTTTGCTCGTAATAAGCAGTGTGTGTGTCGCAAACAAATGACTTCACTATGACCTCACACACACTTACGCCTCAATTGTAACATGAACAAACCAAATGGGGGTAGTGTGGTGTCGGTCCAATGAGGGCCGGGTACGTAGGTGCTGATGTGAAAGGGGCATTAGAAACTGGTTGGGGCAGTTCTGGGTGGAGCCTTCCTGGATGAATTTGCATAGGAAAGGCTGAGTTGATTCGGTATAACGGACCTGGGGGGGGCTGCGACAAAACACCAATGGCAGAAAGTGGTAGGTGTAGTGTAATATTTTTATTCACTTTATTTTTATTAGCCTTTAAATATTTTGACAAATATCAGGAAAGCCTGCTGCACCATACTAATGGTACTTAAACCTCTCTGTCCAAATGCACCTAATGTTCCGTTGAGTGCTTTACATTTTATCTCCCATTCATAAAAACATGTATATACGTACTCTATGCTGCATCTTCTATCGTACAAATGATCATATATCATGGAGCAATGTGAGATTTACATGTGAAGGGGTTGTTCTGCCGTTTTGTTGAGCCACACACTGTTTCATTAAAAAGTTCAACAAAAAGTTTCTTGTCAACAACCCTCAACACCAGCCACCAGTCTGGTTAGTGAGCAGCATAGCTCCTTTTCACCAAAGCTAGATCCTCTTTATGCCAAACATCACCTATTCGTTATGTCCTCTCTGCATTGCAGTAGGAAGGTAAAATGAAGAAAGCACTTTTTGCTGTTTGGAAAACAGAACCTGAGCTGACAGAGTTTACATTTTACTTTTTTTTTAGCTGGCAGTAAAACACAGAACGAAAAAAATTAAATGCATAGTTGTCGACTTTCATTGTTCTGGGGCCTCATTTATAAAACTGTATGCAGGATCTTCAATAAAAATGTGAGGAAGACAAGGAAACAATTCCTCAGAGACTGAAGTCGAGGTGCTTGTAAAAGAAGTGGAGGCTCGCATAGACTTTTTATTTGGGGTCACAGTTGTGGAATCACAGATGAATAAATAAACCAGAAAACCCATTATTTACAAATCTCATCAACACATTTTACACCTAACGGAACATAAACATACACTATATCGCCAAAAGTATCGTCTCACCGTGACTCACATATGAGCTTCAGTAACATCATTCCTGATCCGTCGGGTTCAGCATGACGTTGGTCCACCTTTGCAGCTAGAACAGCTTCATCTTCTGGGAAGGCTGTCCACAAGGTTTAGGAGTGTTTCTGGGAATCTTTGACCATCTTCCAGAAGCACATTTGTGAGGTCACACTGATGTTGGACCAGAAGGCCTGGCTCTCAGTCTCCGCTCTGATTCATCACAAAGTTGGGACATGGAATTTTCCAGAATGTCTTGGTATGCTGAAGCATTCAGAGTTCCTTTCACTGGAACTAAGGGGCCAAGAACAGCTCCTGAAAAACACCCCCACACCATAATCCCCCCTCCACCAAACTTTACACTTGGCACAATGCAGTCAGAAAAGTACCGTTGTCCTGGCAACCGCCAAACCCAGACTCCTCCATCAGATTGCAGATGGAGAAGCGTGATTGGTCCTCCAGAGAACGCCTCCACTGCTCTAGAGTCCAGTGGCGGCTGCTTTCCACCACTGCATCCACGCTTTGCATTGCACTTGGTGATGGATGGATGGATGGATGCAGCTGGTCGCCATGGAAACCCATTCCATGAAGCTCTCTGTCACTGTTCTTGATCTGATCTGAAGGCCACATGAAGTTTGGAGGTCTGTAGTGATTGACTGCAGAAAGTTGGCCACCTCTTCTCACTATGAGCTTCAGCATCACTGACCCGCTCCATCAGTTTACGTGGACGAACACTTCATGACTGAGTTGCTGTCGTTCCCAAACACTTCCATTTTCTGATTATCCAGCTGCAGCTGACTGGAATATTTAGGAGGAAATTTCACCACTGGATTGTTGCACAGGTGGCATCCTATCACAGTTCCACGCTGGAACTCACTGATTCCTGAGAGCGACTCATTCTTTCACACGTTTGTAGAAACAGTCTGCATGCCTTGGTGCCTGTTTTTTCATACATACATGGATGGGATCCAGTTATTTGGTAATATAGTGTAGCAGGATTTTGGACAATTCCACGCTCCCATCTTTGAAGGAACAGTTTCCTGTTCCAACATGACTGTATGTTGGTGCACAAAGCAAGAACAATAAAGTTATGGGTGAGTGAGTTTCCTGGATGAACCGAGGCAAGTGAGCCAATACTTGCGGCAATAATAATGTGCCCTCATGGGCCATGGGAATTGCTACACCAGAGCATGATTTTGCAAAGGAAGAATTTTTCTGTCTAGGCTTACTTTTTTTGTTTTTTTAAACTCATATTTGTGCAATCAACTATTAGAAGCATACGAAATGCCCAGTAAACCATCTACCTCTGAACATTTATCACATCTTTAAGTTGTTGACAGATGCTTGAGTGAACAGGCCATTATATGGAGTTTGTATATGCTTTACTGACTCTCCACATGCATAGACAGATGCTAAAAGCTTTGCAGGGCCTCTGGGATGTTGCATAAGAGCCATTAAGCTTTGGTGGCGGTTCATTCGTATGATTTGTCAGGCAGATATGGTGAGATTGACCGTAAGAGGAGCGGGCATGACCCTCAAAATGTAATAAAATGTAATAGAATACAATCTAAAGTAATTGGCTCAGACATGCAGTACTCTGCAGGGGTACTGGGCCAGCCATCATGTCCTGTGCATCTTTATCAGTGTTCTTCTGCAATAGTTAAACAAGCTTTTCAAAACTTTTCTGAAATTAAGCATTAACTGCTTTTCATTTTCAGTCCTTCTGCAAAGCTATTTGACATTGACCCATGAATTATTTAAATGTAACCTGAATGAAATAATGTTTTGTTGACGCGGAACAACAATTATCAAAGAATCAATTTTAAATTGGATCTTTAGGCAGGATCTTTATTGGAAGCTTGTCACAAAAACTCATTTGTTTTAAAGGGATATTCTGTAAGTGGCCTTCCTGTGTGGAGTTTGCATGTTCTCCCCGTGTATGCGTGGGTTCTCTCCGGGTTCTCCAGCTTCCTCCCACAGTCCAAAGACATGCATGTTAGGTTCATTGATCACTCCAAATTGGCCCTTGGAGTGAATGTGAGTGTGAATGGTTGTCTGTCTCTCTGTGTTGGCCCTGTGGCAGACTGGCGACCTGTCCAGGATGTACCCCTCCTCTCGCCTGATAATAGCTGGGATAGGCTCCAGCAACCCCCGCGACCCAGAACTGGATAAGCGGTACAGAAAATGACTGACTGACTGACTGATTCTGTAAGTTCGCCTGTTATTTATTCACAAAAATTGATAATTTCGTTCAAAAGTGTTTTTCCATTAATCAGTAATCACTCCCATCAACAAACTGAAGTGCTGCTGTAAACTCTGAATTTGCTGTTTGTATCATTCATTTATACATCGAACAGGTCGGCTCGTTGGGGGCTACCATGTTGCGTCGCCATGATTTTACGTTCAGTAGAAGCAGGACAGCAGGAAACTCACCGGAGACACCGTTTCTGTCGGCTCAGTTCCAGGTGATGCCTTTAAAAAGTCACCGCGGTGCAGTGAGGAGGAACCGAATGTTACGCTGATGCTGGGTTCACGTGCAGTCGGGCAGACGGCCGTCGGTAAAAACCAGATGTCATTTTAATCACAGATGCCGAGAGAAAGACGGTAAAACATGGGTCAGGGAAAACAATACGACATCGTATCAGATGTGGACTGAAGTCTCTGTGACTGACGGACCACGTCTTCACATAGAGGCTGGTGATGCCTTTACATTCAGCGGCTGTCATCTGTCTGCCCGGTTTCACACGAACGCAGCATGAAAAGTACGAGGGAGCTGCTCGCAATATACAATTGTTACACCATGTCTCTGTCCGAGCCCAAAAGGTCCATAAAAGTCCACAAAAACTTGTCAATATTCCTCCATACTGCTCGTCCAATGTAATCCAAGTGTCCTGAGTGGGTAGCGTCCAGAATTTACTGGAAACCATCATTTAGTAGATTTTTAGAGCCTAAACAGTACTACATCAGTACTACATCAGTACTACATCGCATCTCCTGCGAGCACGCCGATGCACATTCACGAAACTACAGAAGCTGCGGCAGACGAGATTGCACGTTCTCTTTTTCTTTGTGTCTTTGTTTTAAATCAGTATCAACCCCTCTTGTGTTCATCTGCAGCTCTGTCGCTCTTAGCACAATGTAAACAGCTAATTTCTTCTTCTTTGCTTGAATAAGTACGATGTTCTAATGTTTAGGCTCTAAAAAATCTACTAAATAACGTGCTTTCCAGTAAATTCTGGACGCTACCCAGTCAGGACACCGGTGCCAGTGCCAGTGAAACATCTTTTCGTGGTAAGTTTCATATTGGACCACTTTTTCTGACCCATTAGCTAAAGAATTGTGACGTTGCCATCGGATGTGGGCTATTATTACATTTCATAACTAATAAAACGAATAAACCGAATAAACCAGGCCTAGATTGAGACTTTTAATATCTCAGCTGGAGTCGTTCACACCGGTGAGGCTGACTGATCCTCTTCCGTGCAGCGTTTTTGTGCACGTCTCTGACTCCGGTTTTTAAGCTGCCAAACACCTCTTTAATCTTTCCCTCCTCACAAATGAGGAATTCTGTCTTGATCCCCCCAAAGTTTCTTTTCTGGCAGATTCTCTCCTCTCCACGGCTCAACCTCGCTGGATGAAGCCTCATCATTATGCATGTTTAAGGGCGTAACCGTGGGCGTGACATTTATCAAGACTCTTTTGTTCGTATCGTGGGTCACACGTGGGTCCAATCGTACGACCATTTTTACGATCAGATGTGCGAACATTTCTATGATCGTTTGATAAATGGGGAGTGGATAGCATAGTGGTTAATATCGCGGGCTTTGGCGCGGAAGACCTGGGTTCAAGTCCCCAACACGGCACTCACATGAACCACTGTGGATCCTTGAGCAAGGTTCTTAACCCCCCCCCACCAACTGCTCCCCGGGCGCTTTAAATAGGGGAGCAGCCCACTGCTCTCAGGTTCAACCTGAGATGGGTGTGAGTGCAGAGAATGAAATTCCTAATTGGGATGAATAGAGTATTTAAAAAAAATAAATGAATAAATGAGGGCCACTGCGTTTACATGCAGCCAATAACTCTTTCATAACCGAAATATTAGCAATAACCCGGTAGCACGCGGCCATGTAAACACCAGTAAAAACCTGAATATTACCCCTGGGTTACTCGTTTTCTAACCCGAATATTTGGTCATGTAAACGCGTATCAGAATATCTCTATTGAATGGATTATTTAATTGTTTTCTGCACATGTTCTATTTGCAAAGATTCTTGGTCTTTTGAGAGTATTTTGTACCAGCGATCAGATGGTACTTTGCACAGCTTGCTAGTTTATATATCACCATGGCAACACGCATCCCGAGAGGAGCTGGTGTGCAAAAGGTTACTTTGCAGGGCTCCATCACTCATCTGGCAAAGTTTGCAGGTACGAAGCAGAGACGAAGCAGGGACGAAGCAGAGACGGAGCAGAGACAAAGCAGTGACAAAGCAGGGACGAAGCAGGGAAGAAGCGGAGACGAAGCAGAGACGAAGCAGAGACGAAGCAGAGACAAAGCAGGGACGAAGCAGGGACGTAGCAGGGACAAAGCTTTTCCAGGACATTTTACTCTTTTTCTCATTTTCCATGTGTTTTCCATGACTGGAAAAATGTTCAATCATTTTCCAGGTTTTCCAGGACGCGTGGGAACCCTGAAGTCCAACCATGTAAATTATTGGCATGACAGGAAAATTGTCATGAACTTCATCATTACAACTGTTCCACCAGTCCTGACTGAGACCTTCATCCAAGTCCAGTGGACTCTGGTGGAAACAGGAAATGTGGATGTGGATGGAGCTGTCCTCCATCCACATCTCCACCACATGTCCTCTCCTTCTATGACCCGCAATAGTGTCAAGTACTGCTGGTGGGTCAGAACCAGGACCAAGTACTACTGGTGGCTCAGAACCAGGACCAAGTAGTGCCGGTGGGTCAGTACCAGGACCAAGTACTGCCGGTGAGTCAGAACCAGGACCAAGTACTACTGGTGAGTCAGAACCAGGACCAAGTACTACTGGTGGCTCAGAACCAGGACCAAGTAGTGCCGGTGGGTCAGTACCAGGACCAAGTACTGCCGGTGAGTCAGAACCAGGACCAAGTACTACTGGTGAGTCAGAACCAGGGCCAAGTACTACTGGTGAGTCAGTACCAGGACCAAGTACTGCCGGTGAGTCAGAACCAGGACCAAGTACTGCTGGTGAGTCAGTACCAGGACCAAGTACTGCTGGTGAGTCAGTACCAGGACCAAGTACTACTGGTGAGTCAGTACCAGGACCAAGTACTGCTGGTGAGTCAGTACCAGGACCAAGTACTGCCGGTGAGTCAGAACCAGGACCAAGTACTGCTGGTGAGTCAGTACCAGGACCAAGTACTGCCGGTGGGTCAGAACCAGGACCAAGTACTGCCGGTGAGTCAGAACCAGGACCAAGTACTGCTGGTGAGTCAGTACCAGGACCAAGTACTGCTGGTGAGTCAGTACCAGGACCAAGTACTGCTGGTGGGTCAGAACCAGGACCAAGTACTGCCGGTGAGTCAGAACCAGGACCAAGTACTGCTGGTGAGTCAGTACCAGGACCAAGTACTGCTGGTGGGTCAGAACCAGGACCAAGTACTGCCGGTGAGTCAGAACCAGGACCAAGTACTGCCGGTGAGTCAGAACCAGGACCAAGTACTGCTGGTGAGTCAGTACCAGGACCAAGTACTGCTGGTGGGTCAGAACCAGCACAGCAGCGCCGGCTACGGACTGCGATCAAGCCAGCCAACGTTTTTTCGCCGTTTGGGTCGGGATATTCCAGTCGATTGCAGTTATTATGTAAACTCACTAGAAGCCTGTACTATAGGTAGTGGGTAGCCTAGTGGTCATGTCGCGGGCTTTGGTGTGGCAGACCCGGGTTTGAGTCCCTGACATGGCACTCAGGTGAACCACTATGGAACCCTGAGCAAGGTCCTCCCCCCCCAGTTATGAGAGGAAAAAAAGAAAAATTCAAGGATAAAAAAATATAAAAGGAAATGGAAAAAAAAATTTTTAAAAAAAAAAAAAAATATGTATTTTTGCAATTTTCTTTGCAAAATATAAACAATTAAGGCTTGAATACAGTCTTCATCCATTCATGTTCTTTGCACTGTACTGAATTATACTTTAGATGCTGCTCATCAAGCTAAGATCAAAGTAAATGTCTCCCTCTTGTGGTTAAACGCTGGCATTGCAGCCTGTTTTAGGCAGAAACATTTGAGGTGGGTTTGCGTGTATGTGTTACACTGGTCAAGGGTTTTGATTTCACACCAATTAATAACTAATTAGGCAAACATTAAAATTCTTAACGCATATTTTAATTGACATGTTAGTTTCTTTCACTTTATTTGATAAATGATCCTTTTTTTCTTCAGGTTAATAACTAAATTACCTAATTAACTATAAGGTTTATTCTTTCCAGATGTACCTGCTATTTATGTTTGCACATAACATCAAAAAAGATATACGAAAATATAAGTCAGTGAAATATTCTCAAGAGTATTTAAACATCTTTTTGGTATTACATTCTCCTGTGTGTGGTAATTATGTTTTCTTCCCCTCCCCCAATCTAATTCCTGCCTCACATGTTTGGCTCACGGCATGACACAAGGTCTAAAGAGGACAGGCTGATAATCCAGTCTTTCACTGGCCACACTAAGTCAGGGCACATCATGCACACTGACCTCACTGAAATAAAATGTTCAGAGATGCTCTGCTGCTTAGAAGTCCATGAAGTTTGAAAAGACAAAGACAATTATTCCTACTTACTAATAACCAGGTGATTTGTTCCACATATAAAAATTACAGTTATATGATCATTTTGCTGGTAACATTATCACATTTCATACAAAAGTGCATAATCCCACTCTAAAGTAGGGTAATTAATGTATAGTAGTTTAAAAAGCACTCTGATGTATTCAGCTCTCAGTAATACACCTGTTTGTGTGAGAGGCTTTCAGCTTGTGTGCCAATGAAAGGATAAGTTGAAGGTATTAAAAAGTGTGCGTGCTCAGACGTAAATCCACCCATCCACCAAACCATCTGTCATTTATGTATTTATTCTGCTATTTATTTACAACCACATCATATGAATAGAAAGAGAAACCACAAACAGATTCACATCTTTATGAAACATACAATAACAAACGCACATGCATCAATATGAACACAACACGTTGCAAGCAGTATCCTTCCATCCAAACACAGAGACACAGCGCAAGTTAGCACAAACATTCAACTAACAACGACAAATTTCAAAGGGAAAATCAAGTCTTTGTAGTTTAGAAGATGAGTTATCGGGGCAAACGAGAGAAAAAAAAGAGGGAAGGAGCCACAGAAGAAACACATTTCAGTTCGGCAACGATTCTGAGAGCAAGTCCCTTCATTTGAAAAGGACTGAATTAGTTTGGTCTATTTTTGATGCCTTGTAACTAGCTATTAAGCTAGTTACATACTGTACATTAGCTTGTCTGTACACAAGCTAGTAACATACTTAACTAGCTAGTAAGCCAGTTACATACATTACTAGCTTGTCTGTACACAAGCTACCTACCTAACTAGCTAGTAAGCTAGCTAGGTAGCTTACTAGCTTGTCGGTACACAAGCTACCTACCTAACTAGCTAGTAAGCTAGCTAGGTAGCTTACTAGCTTGTCTGTACACAAGCTAGTAAGCTAACAAGACATTCATGAGGCCAAACTTGATCCAGTTTTGAAACCCATGTAGCTAAGGATCCTGATTTATTTAATCTCCTCGGTTTTATTACACATTCATTCAGCAGTATCATTTTGGGTTTTGTTTCCTCCATTATAACATCCATCACTATTTTTCGTGATATACAAGGATCACATTCGTGCATCTCAAGGTTCTTTCTTGGATGAAAAGCAATAATAAATGTTAGCTAATTGATAAATTAAGTTGGTAAAAACAAAACTTTGTGGAAAATACTTTCAGTCACATAACTGTTTTGTGACAATGTTAAAAAAAAATGTTCGCAGAACAATTTGCTAGTGCTAATACTAGCACTAGCAAATTGTTAGCAATAGTTAACAAAAATACAGCTTGAGGACAATTTCTGGGAAATCTTCCCCTTTTTTAGAGAAATGCTGACAAATAAGACAAAAATCAAAGTCAAAACTGTTAAAAACTTTTGTACATTAGCTGTAGCATTACAGACCCTTTTCTATATTGTACTAAGCGTTTAATTAGTGGGTGGTACTTGTATGAAAGTCTCCATTATGCATGCAGTACATATAAATCACATGTATTCATACAAAGATGTCTCAAAGTGAAATCTTACAAAAGGAAAAGTGAAAATGACAGAAGCATGTTGAAAATAACTACTGAAGTTAGATGTTTTATAAAACCTTAGTCATGTGGTTTACAACTGAAAGAAACCGCTTCAATATTGATGCTTTTCCCAGAATTCTGCATGTCTATGGAAGTGTATTTAGCGGATGGGGGCCTTCAGAGCAGCATCCACCTCCTCCTCGGGTTGCAGCGTATGCCACTGGGCCACGGGGCGCCTGGGATTGGCCAACATGTCTGACCAGTGGCGCAGGCCAACGCCTGAGGCGCCATAACCAATCCAGCACTTGCCAATGGGGTCGTTGCTGCCCAGTTTGTCGTAGTCGTACACTGTGATCAGCACCTGAACTTTCTGTGTGAGGAGACAGAAAACAGTTAAATGGATTCTTTGTATGTGCTGGTTAAGGAGGTAAAAAGTTTACTGAAGGGTTGGTAGCATGCAGGCTAACAAAAGAGAGAGATTCTTGAATGGTTGTTGGTATTAACCAGGAATAGGGAACAAGTTGTTTACATTGTCATCTCTTGGTGCAATCGTTAGAGCTGCTGGCATTACTATGTTAAACGTTTTCACCTCATCCGAACATTTGCTGGTTAGCACTAAGGACAGAGCGCAGTGGTGGCTGTTGAAAAGCTGTTTTTCCCAAATATAGTTTTGACATCTACGCCAAATTTCATGACAATAGCAGTACACTAATATCGAACAACCAATAATAACATATTTTGCTTTGGTAATCAGTTATAACCATAAATAATAACATGACACTAATTATAGAAGTGCAGATTTATAAATGATAACTATCCCATCCATCAGCCCAGCCCCCTTGATTCAGGAAGTTAGTGGACAAAATGTTGCGTCTTCAAGACATCTGCATGTGTCCATTCTGTAGTTTAGTAACATTCTGTGGCACGGTAAGCTTTCCAGCTTGACTCATTCAGACTGAAAATAGTTAAACACTCAACAACAATCTGCTATTGTCTGTGAGAAACTTGGCTTTTATCCGTTTCCTAACATTTGTGTGAATCATACAGGCTGAATATCCCTTATCCATCATTACTGGCTTCACTGAAAGCCTGGAAATGTTGGCCGTTACCTCCAGAGGCTTAAGGCCCATTTATACCCAGACCCAGATTTATACAAAGACGGATACCCAGATGGATGGACAGTTTCGTCCGTCGTCTGCGTCAGGGTTTAAAGGAATAGTACACCCACAGAATGATGTACATTCATTTTCTACTCACCCTCATGCTAAGAAAGACTCTGGAGCACTTTTTTGATATCTCAAATGCAGCCGGAGAGCGGACATTGAATTTTCCCCCAACTTTCATATAATGGAATTCACCAGTGACTGAACCAAAAAGGTCCATAAAAGTCCACAAAAACTTGTCCATATTCCTCCATACTGCTCGTTCAATGTAATCCAAGTGTCCTGAGTGGGTAGCGTCCAGAATTTATTCCAAACGACATCATTTAGTATATTTTTCAAGCTTAAACAGTACTACATATGGCCGCAACAAAGCACGTCCATGTCCTTCACGACACTACAGAAGCTGCAGCAGACGAGATTGCGCACTCTTTTTCTTTCTTTCTTTGTTTTAAAGCAGAACTCAGTAACTTCAGCTCGGGGCTCCCCCTAGTGGCGTCCTTTCACTGTCGTGTTTAACCCCCCCTTACACCCCCACAGCACGCAGACGGCTTCTCTACCATCTTTCCTCTATTTTGATCCCTGTTTATCTCTCTAAGCGTTTACTAGCTTGTTGATGCTACGTTGCTACGTTGGTAGCAGCACCTCGTCTCCCTCTGCTCAAAGCAAAGTCCTGTCTCTTCTGAGACGGGACGTTTTACCCGCGATTGCGGGTAAATATGCCGTGGATTATATTTTTCTCTGGTGTTGGCGGGTAGCAGGTAAGAATACGAACTTTTATTTACTTTTTTGCGGACGTGACAAGTGATTATTGAGCCTGAAGCAGTGATGCTTCACCCGGCGCCCAGGCAGCGCAAGCTACGTGAATCACTCTGGTCCAGCAAAGAGTTGGTTATGAGAGCCAGGAGCCGTGTTTAGGTGGTGGAAGCTAAAGAAATGTTTTCTTCCAATTAGCGCTGGTAGTCTGGTTCAAATCAGCGCTGGAAGCAGCTCGGTAGATAGGGGACCTGAGTACCGTACAGCGCTTTCTGTTGTCGCAAGTTCTGCTCGGGTCGGCGCAGGCAAAGTTGTATTTAGCTGCTCGCAGGCCAGAGGCCCCGGCAGGAGGGGGGGGGCATTGAATCGCTCCGTAAACACTTTGTTTAGCCCCACGGGGATTCCGAAAAGCATTTATTGAGGTAAAAAAGTTACTGAGTTTCCCCTTTAAATTAATAGCCAACACTCATCTGTTTGCCCGCAGCTTGTTCGCTCTTAGCACAATGTACACAGCGAATTTCTTCTTCTATGCTTGCATTTTTGGCAGAGTAGGCACTGAACGCTGCATCTTGCATAAAATGAAAATGTTTCCAAAGCAAATTAGGAGCTCATGTTTATAATAAATAAATCCAACTCTGTGTAGAGAAGTACTAACCTGAATCTGAGAGAAGGGGATCTCAAAGCTAAAGCTCTCGTTGAAGTAAGGGTTCAGAGTGTTTTGTTTGACTGACGTCTTCTTCTTCTTGAGTCGTTTTCCATTGTGTTGCAGCACCACCTTTACAAAAGGATCTGTGACAGACAGACATTACATGAGACAACAGATCCCCAGAACTGTAGCTTATCAACTCGTACCTCCCAAGTACTCACCTGACAGTCCTCCGACATCCATCTTTTTCAGATTCTTGGCTTCCATGACGTTAACCGTTAGCTTGCCAGCTGTCGGGACGTATCGCAGTGAGATACAGATATCGCCCAGCTTCTCTTGCTGTCGGGAACAGAAATACACATTATGTTTTTAATCTGTCGGTGATTTCAGGTACTTTTTTTTTTTCAAACAGGAAAAAGCACATACCTCTTCTTTTTCTCCCCCAACCAGATCCTTCCATTCATGTATTGGCTGTCCAAGGTCTATAGAGTTCATGGGGATACTAATTTGCCCGATGACATCATGTTTCCCAAAACGGTCAAAGTCAAAAACTTGCAGTACCAGAGTCTGACCACCCAGCTCGCTATACGGTATCTGGAAAGGGAGTATATTAAAAAAAAAGTTTAACTATAAAGTGCTTCAAATGCTAATTTAAAACTGCTAATCAAAAAATGTCTTAAAAATGATCAAACTGTCTCTGTGTACGGACCTTAAAGTTGAAAGTCTCATTGAAGACAGGACAGAGGTTCTTGCGCTGGACTTTGGTCTCAAACTTCTTTTTCTTGTCGGGAAGCATGTAGACTTTGACATAGGGGTCAGAGGTCCCACCCATGTCCATAGCTGGAAGGTCCTGAGCTTGGAGGATGCCCACGATGAGCTGGATGAGAAAGGAGAGAGGGAGTTGAGTTAAAACCGTGGAGTCCAGCATGTAGTCTAGATCAAACCCCTCCTGTTGTTGGGCTCAAACATGATGACTAGTGTATCATAGGGACATGTTCATTGTTTGTTGGTCTGGCTAAAGCCTTTCACTCTGTTAATGACAACATCTTACTGAGCCTGCTCAAACATTTCAGTCTTTCAGCCAAATAGCTTACATAAGGGGCCCCCAGTCTGGTCCTATGAGGGCTGCAATCCCGCAGGTTTTCAATGTAGACCTGCTCAAACACATCTGACTCAAACTAAAGGATCTAGCCGCCCATCGTGTTCAGGACGACGCACTAATTTGAGTCAGGTGTGTTTGTGCAGGGACACGCATAAAACCTGCAGGATTGCAGCCATCGTAGGACTGGACTGGGGAACCCTGGCTTACATGGGTCAAAAGTAACACCTCCATCCATGGGCACTGAGTGTAAGCTGGAGGTTACCGGTCTGATTCTCCGCCCTAGTCTATGGGTGTTCCTCAGGGCTCTGTTTTAGATCCACCCTAATAATAATTCATATGATAATAATATCAGACCATCTTCTACAGCGTCTCCTTATCCATGTCCTTATAAACTAGCCTCTTCTTACGACCCACAGGGAAACCTGCTGCATTGTTTTTATTTATAGTTATTATATTTATCTTATATTCTGATTTTTATTTGCCTCATATAATATCTCTGGTTCGAATATCAATTAACCTAGCATGCATGTCTTTGGACTGTGGGAGGAAGCCGGAGTACCCGGAGAGAACCCACGCATACACGGGGAGAACATGCAAACTCCACACAGGAAGGCCACAGTTGGAATTGTTCAAACCCCCTCCCCAGCCGGGAATTGAACCAGCGACCTTCTTACTGTGAGGCTGCGGTGCTAACCACCATGCCACCGTGCAGCCATGCTAGGTTAATTGATCACTCTAAATTGCCCCTAGGAATGAATGTGAGCGTGAATGGTTGTCTGTCTCTCTGTGTTGGCCCTGCGACAGTCTGGCGACCTGTCCAGGTGTACCTGCCTCTCGCCTGATAATAGCTGGGATAGGCTCCAGCAACCCCCGCGACCCTGAACTGGATAAGCGGTACAGAAAATGATGACTGGTTCGAATATCTCCCTATCAGGTGGAATTTCATTTTGCATTTACCATTTGCTCTTCTGAACTTTCCATGGCAAAGAAATAGCGCACGCTAAATCCTCCTTTAAATCCTGCTGTTTGCACCTGTTGCAGATTGTGCGTGTAATCTTTGTAGATCACCCGCTAACGCTGAAGAGACAACGCACGCTATTTATCTGCATGGCAAAGAAATTAGCGCTCTTCATTTGGATTCTTTGTAAATGAGGGTCTTAGTGTTTCAGAGCTGTTCATCAGGAGATGAAAGCAGCAGATGATGATTCAGAGGTAACGTCCGTATGTACGGAGCCTCTGGTCACATCAGCAGGAAAAAACACTCGTGGTAACTTCCAGGACAGACGCCCGAAACGTAACACGAATGAAAACCCGTCAGGATGAACTTCTGGAGTGTGGATGTCATTTCTGGATCTTTATTCCACGTTTATCGGCACCAGTTTGTGATGGGGATGAGGTGCTGATATGAGGGGCGCGGGTATTTGGACGAAGGGGAGAACGAGTCGGAGTAAAAGGGGTCGGAAGAGAAGAGAGAGAACCTAAAGCACTTCCGAATGACTCAGCTGTTGAGTTACGGAGATGGGGATTATAGTGCTGATAATTCCCCCATCACTCTGATTTAGTGCTGGATAAAGGAGGAATACTGGATTTTACCCCCAGTTACGCCGATGGCGTGGATGGAAAAAGTCAGACACTAGGAACGCTTTATGAAAGTTGAATTTACGCCTGGAACGGAATTGGGGGGGTTCCAGGGTTTTGCGATATTGGTTTTGAAATTTAGGGTAATGAACCCGGTTGGAGAGCGGGCTCCAAAAACATTTCCCCAGTCTTAGGATATTCCACCAAGAGACTTTTCTTTCCTTCCCCAGGGGAAAGACTCTGCAGCACTTTTATATCTAGCAGCCGGCGAGGAAGGCTTCTCGTTTCCCCCAACTTCAAATGGGTTCACCGGGGCCGAGCAAAAGGCCATAAAGTCCACAAAAACTTGTCAATATTCCTCCATACTGCTCGTCAACGAGGTCCGGTGGGGCGTCAGAAACTGGAAACTATCAGGATTTGAGCCTAAAAGCACTACATCTACGGAAGGGAAGATAAGTACACACGTGGGTGAACTATCCTTTAAAATGGTCTTTAGTAATCTAGGAGGAATGCACCCTGAAATAAAATTTCCTTCACAAACTTACCTGGTTAAACAAAGGTATATATTTGAAGAAAATCAACAATAATAATAATAATAAAGAGCATAATGTACCTGGTTATCAGTAAAGTTGTAATCCAGCGTGTACTCCAGTTTGCCAAAAAACTCCTTCTCCTCCTCCTTTTCTTCTTCTCCGTCCTGGAAGAGACAGAGTCATGGATGGTTAATGGAGATATTACTTAACTGATATAATCGTGTTTGTATAAAATCTTCTTTACTCAAAATAAATTCCATAAAATATAAGTAAAATCAATTTTCTTTCATTCTGAGGGTGTTTTTCGGAGGGAAAACCAGAATAACAATATCAGAGGAAAGTGCAGCTGTGACTGTGTTCATCCTGGCATCTTTCTTCCCCATCAGTGCTTTCTGCTTCTCCAAGCTGCATAATCACAAACGGACAGCAGCTCAGACGCTCTCATCATTCTCTTTGTTAGATTTGTCCTGCAGCACTAGAGCTGCTATGCACGGTTGAAGCATTGATTTCAGTCCCAACCTGGATAAAAGCCAAACAGCTGTGGACGCTTAAGCACTGATTACAATCTGGAGCAAAGCTCTTGATGCAACAGCCTCCATTAGTTAACCCAGAGGCTGCAGATAGCATCTGATGTTCTCTCATTCACCTTAATGTTGTCTTTTAACTCGCTCAAGAAAAAGTTCAACATGAAAATAATACTATTATTTGTTTTCTTGGAAGAAGATACCGTCCTGAAAGTTGGATGATGGGCCTTCGCCCAAATGTTACAAATTACTGCTGAATACCAGCCTTTTAAAGAATATCAGGTCGGCTTATTTTATCTCTCTGTCGCCTTTATACAAGTGAAAAGAGGATGAAGCATCGTAATGGTCCTGTCAGACCTGTCATCAGCCTTTCATGCAGTCCATCAGACTTGTAGCTCTCAAGGCCGCTTTTTCACGGTCTTGGTCTTGTCCCGGTCTTGGTTTGTCACGGTCTGGTCTTGTCACGGTCTTGGTCTTGTCCCCGTCTTGGTCTTGTCCCGGTCTTGGTCTTGTCCCGGTCTTGGTCTTGTCACGGTCTTGGTCTTGTCCCGGTCTTGGTCTTGTCACGGTCTTGGTCTTGTCCCGGTCTTGGTCTTGTCACGGTCTTGGTCTTGTCCCGGTCTGGTCTTGTCACGGTCTTGGTCTTGTCCCGGTCTTGGTCTTGTCACGGTCTTGGTCTTGTCCCCGTCTTGGTCTTCTCACGGTCTTGGTCTTGTCACGGTCTTGGTCTTGTCACGGTCTTGGTCTTGTCCCGGTCTTGGTCTTGTCCCGGTCTTGGTCTTGTCACGGTCTTGGTCTTGTCCCGGTCTTGGTCTTGTCACGGTCTTGGTCTTGTCCCGGTCTTGGTCTTGTCACGGTCTTGGTCTTGTCACGGTCTTGGTCTTGTCCCGGTCTTGGTCTTGTCCCGGTCTTGGTCTTGGTCTTGTCACGGTCTTGGTCTTGTCCCGGTCTTTGTCTTGTCACTGTCTTGGTCTTGTCACAGTCTTGGTCTTGTCACGGTCTTTGTCTTGTTACGGTCTTGATCTTGTCCTGGTCTTGGACTTGTCCCGGTCTTGGTCTTGTCACGGTCTTGGTCTTGTCCCGGTCTTTGTCTTGTCACGGTCTTGGTCTTGTCACGGTCTTGGTCTTGTCCCCGTCTTGGTCTTGTCACGGTCTTGGTTTTGTCACGGTCTTGGTCTTGTCCCGGTCTTGGTCTTGTCACGGTCTTGGTCTTGTCCCCGTCTTGGTCTTGTCCCGGTCTTGGTCTTGTCACGGTCTTGGTCTTGTCCCGGTCTTGGTCTTGTCCCGGTCTTGGTCTTGTCACGGTCTTGGTCTTGTCACGGTCTTGGTCTTGTCACAGTCTTGGTCTTGTCACGGTCTTGGTCTTGTCACGGTCTTGTCACAGTCTTGATCTTGTCACGGTCTTGGTCTTGTCACGGTCTTGGTCTTGTCACGGTCTTGTCACAGTCTTGATCTTGTCACGGTCTTGGTCTTGTCACGGTCTTGGTCTTGTCACGGTCTTGTCACAGTCTTGATCTTGTCCTGGTCTTGGTCTTGTCACGGTCTTGGTCTTGTCCCGGTCTTTGTCTTGTCACGGTCTTGGTCTTGTCACAGTCTTGGTCTTGTCACGGTCTTGGTCTTGTCACGGTCTTGATCTTGTCCTGGTCTTGGACTTGTCCCGGTCTTGGTCTTGTCCCGGTCTTGGTCTTGTCACGGTCTTGGTCTTGTCCCGGTCTTGGTCTTGTCACGGTCTTGGTCATGTCACGGTCTTGGTCTTGTCCCGGTCTTGGTCTTGTCCCGGTCTTGGACTTGTCCCGGTCTGGGTCTTGTCCCGGTCTTGGCAGTCTTTGGTCTCAATCTTGGGTCTCTCGGTCTCACAATGTCTCAC
The DNA here is from genome assembly GCA_023101725.1 of Atherinomorus stipes. Lineage (NCBI taxonomy): Eukaryota > Metazoa > Chordata > Actinopteri > Atheriniformes > Atherinidae > Atherinomorus > Atherinomorus stipes. The sequence continues at coordinate 25,405 of JALJCO010001324.1, forward strand.
ACTGGCCAAGCGGTCCTGAAGGGATTTGCCACCTATAATTTCCAGGCAGGTCCTTTTTTTTATATGTGTATAAACAGCTTCAAGTACCATTTAAGTACCAAACAATAAAATCTTGTTTTCATACTATGCAGATGAACCCAGCGTGGTGCTTAGGTTCTACAACTCATGAAAAATGGCAAAAAATATATGTCAAGTCAAGTCAAGTCAAATTTATTTATAAAGCACATTTAAAAACAACCTCAGTTGACCAAAGTGCTGAACATAGAAATGATAAAATCAAAAATCAACAATAAATTAAGAGCACAGAATAGATAAAACAGCACATAAATAGAATACACATAAAACCACAGAAGAAGATAAACACATAAAATAAAATATTGGTGTTTTTTGGTCTCGGTCTTGGTCTCAAGCTAAACTAGTCTTGGTCTTGTTTCGGTCTTGATACTCTCTGGTCTTGGTAGTGTCCTGGTCTCGGTTTAGGCCAGGGGTCTGCAATCATTGCAGTCCAAAGAGCCATTTTTGTTTCCACCCAGCGAAATAAAAGTCACCCAGAGCCGCAAATATTTCATGGCCTTCTTTAAAAAGACAACTTTTAATTTTTGATAAATACTTACTTTATAAAATTTATTGTAAAGAATCACAGTTTTATTTAGACTTTAAATTTTTGTCAAACAAAACAAAAACATAAATTTTGTTTAAAAAAAAAAAAAGGATGTTTCTATTTTATTTTATGGGACTTTGCAGACTGTGAGTTGCAGAAGAAGCCCATAATTTCCAAGCTAATGAGACAAGAAACAGGTGTAGAAATGATGAATTACGGGTACTTTTACTTGAAAAAATTTTTGATTTTTTTTTTATATACTGTTTACATCCCTGAGGGGAAACTGGGGCTCTGCATTTTACCATCTCTGTACTGAGTCCCATAGAGCAGTGGGCTGCTACTGAAAGCGCCTGGGGAGCAGATGGTGGGGTTAAGGACCTTGCTCAGGGGTCCACAGTGGTTCACCTGAGTGTCGTATCGGGGACTTGAACCTGGGTCCTCCGCACCAAAGCCCACTACACTACCACTACCACTACCACTACACTACCACCGACTCCCCTAATTTAGTAAATAAGTAAATTTAGTGCAATTATTCCAATGAAAAATGACTGTAACCTAAGTTTGTTGTCATGTAAAATTTTTTAAAAATATTACTTGGTTCTTTATCATTTTCTCAGTAAAAAGGTATGGACTGCAGCTGCAAGGTTTCAGTAGTCAACTGTTACTTTTGCATTAAACTATGATGAATCAATAACATTTGTGTACTGCTAAAGTTACGGTTGGTCAAATGAAGGTCATACCAAAGACCTGTCCACATCTGGATTTACGATAACTGGGTTCCTGCTGATTGGAGCGGTCGGGTTCCTTGCTGATTGGAGCGGTCGGGTTCCTTGCTGATTGGAGCGGTCGGGTTCCTGCTGATTGGAGCGGTCGGGTTCTTGCTGATTGAAGCGGTCGGGTTCCTTGCTGATTGAAGCGGTCGGGTTCCTTGCTGATTGGAGCGGTCGGGTTCCTTGCTGATTGGAGCGGTCAGGTTCCTGCTGATTGGAGCGGTCGGGTTCCTTGCTGATTGAAGCGGTCGGGTTGGAGCGGTCGGGTTGGAGCGGTCGGGTTTCTGCTGATTGGAGCGGTCGGGTTGGAGCGGTCGGGTTCCTGCTGATTGGAGCGGTCGGGTTCCTGCTGATTGGAGCGGTCGGGTTCCTGCTGATTGGAGCGGTCGGGTTCCTGCTGATTGGAGCGGTCGGGTTCCTGCTGATTGGAGCGGTCGGGTTCCTGCTGATTGGAGCGGTCAGGTTCCTGCTGATTGGAGCGGTCAGGTTCCCGCTGATTGGAGCGCTCGGGTTCCTTGCCGATTGGAGCGGTCGTGTTTCTGCTGATTGGAGCGGTCGGGTTTCTGCTGATTGGAGCGGTCGGGTTCCTTGCTGATTGGAGCGGTCGGGTTCCTGCTGATTGGAGCGGTCGGGTTCCCGCTGATTGGAGCGGTCGAGTTCCTGCTGATTGGAGCGGTCGGGTTCCTGCTGATTGGAGCGGTCGGGTTCCTGCTGATTGGAGCGGTCGGGTTCCTGCTGATTGGAGCGGTCAGGTTCCCGCTGATTGGAGCGCTCGGGTTCCTTGCCGATTGGAGCGGTCGTGTTTCTGCTGATTGGAGCGGTCGGGTTCCTGCTGATTGGAGCGGTCGGGTTCCTGCTGATTGGAGCGGTCGGGTTCCTGCTGATTGGAGCGGTCGGGTTCCTGCTGATTGGAGCGCTCGGGTTCCTTGCCGATTGGAGCGGTCGTGTTTCTGCTGATTGGAGCGCTCGGGTTTCTGCTGATTGGAGCGGTCGGGTTCCTTGCTGATTGGAGCGGTCGTGTTTCTGCTGATTGGAGCGCTCGGGTTCCTTGCCGATTGGAGCGGTCGTGTTTCTGCTGATTGGAGCGCTCGGGTTTCTGCTGATTGGAGCGGTCGGGTTCCTTGCTGATTGGAGCGGTCGGGTTCCTGCTGATTGGAGCGGTCGGGTTGGAGCGGTCGGGTTCCTGCTGATTGGAGCGGTCGGGTTCCTGCTGATTGGAGCGGTCGGGTTCCTGCTGATTGGAGCGGTCGGGTTCCTGCTGATTGGAGCGGTCGGGTTCCTGCTGATTGGAGCGGTCGGGTTCCTGCTGATTGGAGCGGTCGGGTTCCTGCTGATTGGAGCGGTCGGGTTCCTTGCTGATTGGAGCGGTCGGGTTCCTGCTGATTGGAGCGGTCGGGTTCCTGCTGATTGGAGCGGTCGGGTTGGAGCGGTCGGGTTCCTGCTGATTGGAGCGGTCGGGTTCCTGCTGATTGGAGCGGTCGGGTTGGAGCGGTCGGGTTGGAGCGGTCGGGTTCCTTGCTGATTGGAGCGGTCGGGTTCCTGCTGATTGGAGCGGTCGGGTTCCTGCTGATTGGAGCGGTCGGGTTCCTGCTGATTGGAGCGGTCGGGTTCCTGCTGATTGGAGCGGTCGGGTTCCTGCTGATTGGAGCGGTCGGGTTCCTGCTGATTGGAGCGGTCGGGTTCCTGCTGATTGGAGCGGTCGGGTTCCTGCTGATTGGAGCGGTCGGGTTCCAGCTGATTGGAGCGGTCGGGTTCCTTGCTGATTGGAGCGGTCGGGTTCCTGCTGATTGGAGCGGTCGGGTTCCTGCTGATTGGAGCGGTCGGGTTCCTGCTGATTGGAGCGGTCGGGGTCGGGTTCCTGCTGATTGGAGCGGTCGGGTTCCTGCTGATTGGAGCGGTCGGGTTCCTGCTGATTGGAGCGGTCGGGTTCCTGCTGATTGGAGCGGTCGGGTTCCTGCTGATTGGAGCGGTCGGGTTCCTGCTGATTGGAGCGGTCGGGTTCCTGCTGATTGGAGCGGTCGGGTTCCTGCTGATTGGAGCGGTCGGGTTCCTGCTGATTGGAGCGGTCGGGTTCCTGCTGATTGGAGCGGTCGGGTTCCTGCTGATTGGAGCGGTCGGGTTCCTGCTGATTGGAGCGGTCGGGTTCCTGCTGATTGGAGCGGTCGGGTTCCTGCTGATTGGAGCGGTCGGGTTCCTGCTGATTGGAGCGGTCGGGTTCCTGCTGATTGGAGCGGTCGGGTTCCTGCTGATTGGAGCGGTCGGGTTCCTGCTGATTGGAGCGGTCGGGTTCCTGCTGATTGGAGCGGTCGGGTTCCTGCTGATTGGAGCGGTCGGGTTCCTGCTGATTGGAGCGGTCGGGTTCCTGCTGATTGGAGCGGTCGGGTTCCTGCTGATTGGAGCGGTCGGGTTCCTGCTGATTGGAGCGGTCGGGTTCCTGCTGATTGGAGCGGTCGGGTTCCTGCTGATTGGAGCGGTCGGGTTCCTGCTGATTGGAGCGGTCGGGTTCCTGCTGATTGGAGCGGTCGGGTTCCTGCTGATTGGAGCGGTCGGGTTCCTGCTGATTGGAGCGGTCGGGTTCCTGCTGATTGGAGCGGTCGGGTTCCTGCTGATTGGAGCGGTCGGGTTCCTGCTGATTGGAGCGGTCGGGTTCCTGCTGATTGGAGCGGTCGGGTTCCTGCTGATTGGAGCGGTCGGGTTCCTGCTGATTGGAGCGGTCGGGTTCCTGCTGATTGGAGCGGTCGGGTTCCTGCTGATTGGAGCGGTCGGGTTCCTGCTGATTGGAGCGGTCGGGTTCCTGCTGATTGGAGCGGTCGGGTTCCTGCTGATTGGAGCGGTCGGGTTGGAGCGGTCGGGTTCCTGCTGATTGGAGCGGTCGGGTTCCTGCTGATTGGAGCGGTAGGGTTCCTGCTGATTCGAGCGGTCGGGTTCCTGCTGATTGGAGCGGTCGGTTTTCTGCTGATTGGAACGGTCGGGTTCCAGCTGATTGGAGCAGTCGGGTTCCAGCTGATTGGAGCGGTCGGGTTCCAGCTGATTGGAGCGGTCGGTTTCCTGCTGATTGGAGCGGTCGGGTTCCAGCTGATTGGAGCGGTCGGGTTCCAGCTGATTGGAGCGGTCGGGTTCCTGCTGATTGGAGCGGTCGGGTTGGAGCGGTCGGCTTCCTGCTGATTGGAGCGGTCGGGTTCCTGCTGATTGGAGCGGTCGGGTTGGAGCGGTCGGGTTCCTGCTGATTGGAGCGGTCGGGTTCCAGCTGATTGGAGCGGTCGGGTTCCTGCTGATTGGAGCGGTCGGGTTCCAGCTGATTGGAGCGGTCGGGTTCCAGCTGATTGGAGCGGTCGGGTTCCTGCTGATTGGAGCGGTCGGGTTCCAGCTGATTGGAGCGGTCGGGTTCCTGCTGATTGGAGCGGTCGGGTTGGAGCGGTCGGCTTCCTGCTGATTGGAGCGGTCGGGTTCCTGCTGATTGGAGCGGTCGGGTTGGAGCGGTCGGGTTCCTGCTGATTGGAGCGGTCGGGTTCCAGCTGATTGGAGCGGTCGGGTTCCAGCTGATTGGAGCGGTCGGGTTCCTGCTGATTGGAGCGGTCGGGTTCCTGCTGATTGGAGCGGTCGGGTTGGAGCGGTCGGGTTTCTGCTGATTGGAGCGGTCGGGTTCCTGCTGATTGGAGCGGTCGGGTTCCTGCTGATTGGAGCGGTCGGGTTCCTGCTGATTGGAGCGGTCGGGTTCCAGCTGATTGGAGCGGTCGGGTTCCTGCTGATTGGAGCGGTCGGGTTGGAGCGGTCGGCTTCCTGCTGATTGGAGCGGTCGGGTTCCTGCTGATTGGAGCGGTCGGGTTCTGCTGGTTGGAGCGGTCGGGTTCCTGCTGATTGGAGCGGTCGGGTTCCAGCTGATTGGAGCGGTCGGGTTCCTGCTGATTGGAGCGGTCGGGTTCCAGCTGATTGGAGCGGTCGGGTTCCTGCTGATTGGAGCGGTCGGGTTCCTGCTGATTGGAGCGGTCGGGTTCCTTGCTGATTGGAGCGGTCGGGTTCCTGCTGATTGGAGCGGTCGGGTTCCTGCTGATTGGAGCGGTCGGGTTCCTTGCTGATTGGAGCGGTCGGGTTCCTGCTGATTGGAGCGGTCGGGTTCCAGCTGATTGGAGCGGTCGGTTTCCTGCTGATTGGAGCGGTCGGGTTCCTGCTGATTGGAGCGGTCGGGTTCCAGCTGATTGGAGCGGTCGGTTTCCTGCTGATTGGAGCGGTCGGGTTCCTGCTGATTGGAGCGGTCGGGTTCCTGCTGATTGGAGCGGTCGGGTTCCTGCTGATTGGAGCGGTCGGGTTCCTGCTGATTGGAGCGGTCGGGTTCCTGCTGATTGGAGCGGTCGGGTTCCTGCTGATTGGAGCGGTCGGTTTCCTGCTGATTGGAGCGGTCGGGTTCCTGCTGATTGGAGCGGTCGGGTTCCTGCTGATTGGAGCGGTCGGGTTCCTGCTGATTGGAGCGGTCGGGTTCCAGCTGATTGGAGCGGTCGGTTTCCTGCTGATTGGAGCGGTCGGGTTCCTGCTGATTGGAGGCGGGTTGGAGCGGCGGCTTCCTGCTGATTGGAGCGGTCGGGTTCCTTGCTGATTGGAGCGGTCGGGTTGGAGCGGTCAGGTTCCTGCTGATTGGAGCGGTCGGGTTCCAGCTGATTGGAGCGGTCGGGTTCCTGCTGATTGGAGCGGTCGGGTTCCTGCTGATTGGAGCGGTCGGGTTCCAGCTGATTGGAGCGGTCGGGTTCCTGCTGATTGGAGCGGTCGGGTTCCAGCTGATTGGAGCGGTCGGGTTCCTGCTGATTGGAGCGGTCGTGTTTCTGCTGATTGGAGCGGTCGGGTTCCTTGCTGATTGGAGCGGTCGGGTTCCTGCTGATTGGAGCGGTCGGGTTCCAGCTGATTGGAGCGGTCGGGTTCCTGCTGATTGGAGCGGTCGGATTCCTGGTTAATCGGGAATTTGGAAGCTGACGGCGGCTGTTGGCGGGCTGCCGTTCCAGCCGTTTCTTTTCGAGCCAGCAACACTCAGACTAAAACTTTGTGCGGGTTGACTTGCGGGCTGGATGCCCTGTGGGTCAAACTGGGGACGATGTCTGACAGCATATAGGATGTTGGTACCACGTGGAGCAGTCGGAGACTCGGATTGGGGGTGATCTGGACGCCATTGTGAGACCTGCTGAAGACGTCACAGGCAGGCAGGAACATGCTTTTGCCTGGACCCAAACTATCCCTCTGATCTCAATCTGGTCCCCGGGAGCAGCCTTGCAGCTGCTTCTTATCAAAACATGGCTTTGGATGCAATCTGCAGCATGGATGCTCTGTACCCCCCCCCCATCCCCCTTCCTTCCAGAGTAGGGAGTGACTGCTCAGACAGAATACCACCGCTGAACTGTAAAGCCTGCTTACACACACACACACACACACACACACACCCACACACACACACACACACACACACACACACATGCAGACTCACAACACATCCCGAATATCACTGGCCCGCCGACCCCCCCGCTCGAAGAAGCTGCGACCTCGCTTTGCTGGGAGGGAGACACCGGTACAATGACAATAAAGACTTCTGAATATGAATTCAGGTTTACGTGGAAAACACGTTTTTCTAATTCTGCTTTAGATCTGGTGGATAGGAAGAGTTCTGATTGGACAGCAGGTGGACGTGACGTATTTACGTCTGTTTACGTCTACCTGGAAGTAAACAGAAGCCGGTTCCAGGTCCTTTTTGTTTCAACTACGACATAAAAACCACATAATAACACAGATTTTCTCTGTGTTTTGATCGTAGTTTTGTAGCATCAGCTTGACGCTAACATACTTCTTCAGTCCAGCACTTGTTTAACGTGCGCTTCGTCAAGCGCCATTATAACAGGACAAGGGAGGAGCATGCGCCGAACAACAGGAATTAAGTTAAAGCAGATTCAACGGTTTCGTGTGAGGGGAATTATATTATTCAGTCTTAAAAGAGGAATAAACCAACCACTTAGTTCGGAATTAAGTTTAATTCGGAATTATCGTTTATATTAAGGGTTGCAAGGGTTTATTAGTAAGGGTTTACATGGTCTTTTTAAAGCAGGATTAACTTTTATTCAGAATTAAAGAGGAAACTCTCATGTAAACGGGGTTAGTGTGTCAGCCAATGACACACACTTAAAAACAGAGGTACCAGTTTGTACTTAAAAGGGTCCAAAGCTTGTTGCTGGGGGGGGGGTTCCTTTCTGAAAGACATTTCTGTACCTTCATGGTCCATTTTTGTACCTTATCAAGCTGTATGAGTTAATAAAGTACAATTAAACCAATTAAAGATGATGAATAAAAGTCAATAAAATAGAGATTATGACAACAATCAAAGATGCTAATAATAAATTAATAATTATTATAGAAATATTAGGCCAAACACATATATAATTATACATATAATTATTACTATGATTATTATGAAAATCATAATATAATAACTATAATTATACTACTGTTTAGAAGTACTGCTATTTATAGTTATTGTACAAGCTACACACATTTTTCAATGCTGCAGGTATCCTTAGGGTTGGAATGGTACAAATGTGTACTTTATATTACTTTGGACCCTTTTTCATGTATATAGGTACTTCTGGTCTCAAAGGCTTATATACTTTTGAGAGAACATTTGTAAAACATGTACCTCCAGGTACAGAAACGTTCCTGTCTTGTACCTCTGTTTCTGAGAGTGTACCTTTATCCCGCCACTTAGGGAGCTAATCTTTGTTAGCTCCTGTTAGTTTCGAGTTAGCTCAGTTAGTGTTTAGCCCAGTGTACGTCAGCTGTCAATCATTTGCCCCTCGTCCAAGTTCAGACCGCTGATGCTCCAACCATGCAGAGCTGTGCAGAAACCATCACTGCAAACCTCAGAGATCCGAAGAAAAGTTGCTCAGATGAACAACAGAAGTCCTCCACGATCACCTGACAGACTGATGACATCATACAGAGGAGGCGCGAGGTGATGAAGGTGCTTCTACAAGCTGATAAGTATGGATGATCTAAGTATTCCAGTTTGTCTGACATTCTTTTTACCCAACTTTAATACCTCATAAGATGCTGGATTTTCTGTAAAGCTCAGAAATGTAAACTCCCAGAATGCTTTGATTTTAGCATGAATGTACAGCAGAATCATGACTTGGTAAGCTGTGTTTCATCCAGGCGTTACAGATTTATAAAGCAGCTTTCTCACCTTCTTCTCATCTCCATCCTCTCCTTCCTTGTCCTTCTTCCTGCGGCCCCGTCCTCCCTTCCTCTCACGGACCTTCTTGGGCTTCTTGCCCTTATTGAAACACTTCTTGTAGATGCAGAATCCCAGGCAGCCAACGAGGGCAAGGACCACCACCACGATGGCTCCCACGGCCCACATGGGCACTGTGGAGGGAATGAGAACGGTCGGTTGGTGCCCCTTCACCTTTATCCTGATGACTGAGTTGATCCTACGACTTACAGTTGTGTGAAAAAGTGTTTGCCTCCTTCCTGATTTTTATTTTTTTGCATGTTTGTCACAAAGCATGTTTGAGCATGAGACAAAGATAACACAAGTAAACACAAGATGTAGTTTTTAAATGAAGATTTCTATTAGCAAAGGGAGATAAAACCCAAACCTCCATGTCCCTGTGTGAAAAAGTGATCTTCCCCTAAACCTAATAACTGGTTGTTCCACCTTAGCAGCAACAACTGCATCAAGCGTTTGTGATAACTGGCAGTGAGTCTTCTACAGCGCTGTGGAGGAATTTTGTTCCACTCATCTTTGCAGAATTGTTGTAATTCAGCCACATTGGAGGCTTTTCCAGCATGAACCGCCTTTTTAAGGTCATGCCACAGCATCTCAATGGGATTCAGGTGGGGGCTTTGACTAGGCCACTCCAAAGTCTTCATGTTGTTGTTCTTAAGCCATTCAGAGGTGGACTTACAGGTGTGTTCTGGATCATTGTTCTGCTGCAGAACCCAAGTGCGCTTCAGCTTGAGGTCACCAACAGATGGCCGGACGTTCTCCTTCAGGATTTTTTGGTAGAAGCAGAATTCATGGTTCCATTTACCACAGCAAGTCTTCCAGGTCCTGAAGCAGCAAAACAGCCCCAGACCATCACACTACCACCACCATGTTTTACTGTTGCTATGATGTTCCTTTTCTGAAATGCCGTGTTCCTTTTACGGCAGATGTAATGGGACCTCCACCTTCCAGAAAGTTCCACTTTTGTCTCGTCAGTCCACAGAGTATTTTCCCAAAAGTCTTGGGGATCATCAAGATGCTTTCTGGCTAAACTGAGACGAGCCTTTATGTTCTTTTTGCTCAGCAGTGGTTTTGGTCTTGGAACTCTGCCATGCAGCCATTTTTGCCCCCCAGTCTCTTTCTGATGGGGGAGTCATGAACACTGACCTTCATTGAGGCAAGTGAGGCCTGCAGTTCTTGGATGTTGTTCTGGGGTCTTTTGTGACCTCTTGGATGAGTCGTCGCTGTGCTCTTGGGGTCATTTTGGTCGGCCGGCCCCTCCTGGGAAGGTTCACCACTGTTCCATGTTTTCACCATTTGTGGATAATGGTTCTCACTGTGGTTCTCTGGAGTCCCAAAGCTTTAGAAATGGCTTTGGAACCTTTTCCAGACTGATAGATCTCAATCTTTGTTTCTCATTTGTTCCTGAATTTCTTTGGATGGCAGCAATGTCTTGCCTGGTACACCAGACTGACAAAAACCATGTAAGAGAAAAAGGAAGACAGACTGGAGTCCCTCATGGGGAAATAAATTAAAGGGGGGAGGGGGGGGAGGGGAGGAGGAGAAGGAAAGGAGAGAAGAAAAAGGAGGGAGGGGGGGGGGGGGTGGGAGTGGAGGAGGGGGGAAGGGAAAGAGGGAAGGAATAAAATTATTTTTTTTATATATAATATTTTTTTAAATATAAAAAATTATGTTAATATAAAAAATAAACAATATATAGTATAAAAAGAAGGAGGGAGTGGGGGGAGAGAGGAGAAGAAGGAGAGAGAAAAGGAAAAGGGAAGGGGGAGGGGGGGTGAAATAGTTAATTAGGGGGGGGAAGGGGAATCAGGGGGGGCGATATGATGTCTAGCTTTGGAGGATCTTTTGGTCTACTTAACTTTGTCAGGCAGGTCTTATTTAAGTGATTTCTGATGGAGAACAGGTGTGGCAGTAATCAGGCCTGGATGTGGATAGAGAAACTGAACTATCCACAGTTAATTTATGTTTTAACAGGGAGGGGGCAATCACTTTTTCACACAGGTTTATTTAGTTATATGACTTAAAATGACTGAAAATAAATAGCTGGGATTGGCTCCAGCCCCCTGCAACCATGTAAGCTCTATATATACAGTCGTCCTCAAAATTCTTCATACCGTCCAATTAAAGAAGGAGAAAAAAATCAGCTGTCAGTGAAATAAGATGAAATTAACAAAAGTAATAATAAATAAAGATTATCTGAAAATCATGACATTGATTTTGAATTGTGGTTCGAAAGATATATTAAAAACAAACACACACAAAATAAAACAAGTAAACAAGCATGACGGGGCTCCTAACTGAAATGTTGTTGAGCAACACTTTGAGACAATCACTGCAATCAGGTGTTTCTGTAACGTCCAATCAGACGTCTGCACCTGCTGACAGGTATGTTGGTCCACTGTTTATAGGAAAAGTGTTCTAATGTGTATGGGGCAGTTTTGTTATTATTATTATTATTATTATTTCCAACCACAGTACAAAAGCAATCTTTTATTTCACTAAGTCATATTTTTGTAAATTTTTATCTATTATTAGTTTCTTTAGTTTTTTTTTTCATTTGAAATATTATTGTCAATTTAGCCTTTTCTTTAATTGGAGAGTCTGGATAATGGATGGATAATTATGAAGATGACTGTATATTCTGCCTCCTTGAATTTGTCCAAAAGAGTACACAAAAAGAGAGTTAAAACAAGTGCATTCATGTGTCACATTCATGTTCCCTGCATACATTTTCAAAGCTCTGTTGTTTCCACAGCAGAAGAAGAGCATCATCATTTGTTTTGGAAGTGGTATGGATGTATGTATGGGGAATGGAAAGTTAGATGGACTTACTCTTGAGTTTATGATCTTGAAGAGAAGAGCGGTGATCACATGAAGAGGGAATAAAAGGAGGGATGAAGGAAATGACAGGATGGTTAGACGGCGACATGATGTGAGACTGAACAGATCTGAGGAACAACCAGAATGTTTAACGGGCTCCAACACCCACAGAATGATGGTCCTCCATCTTCCACTCATCCTCATGCTGAGCAAGACTCTGGAGAACCTTTCTAATATCTCAAATGGGGGGGGGGTTCATTATCTGCCAACTTTCAACTGAAGTCTGGGATACACAGTGCGATTTTTTTTTAGTCGTTGCTCGCTGCTCCAACTGAAATTGTGTGAATCAGTCACAGAGTTCAAAAGTTTGTCCTCATACTGTACGAACCGACGCTCGGATGCGATCTGACTGCTCACCTGTACGTCCTCAAAGACAGATCGGGGTCTGGAACAATCCCGACACGCAACACAATAAATACAGCTGGTAGTAGAAGAAGAAGAAAACGGAGAGGAAGAGGAAGAAGAAGAAGAAGACGACAATAACAACAGCAGCAGCAGCAATATTATGCTATCACCAAAAAAACTGTGGTGTCTTGGCGATTTGCGCTCTTCTTTGTGAAGAATTCACAAAAAAGAAAAGGCAACGACGTTGCGTGTGGACGAGGAATCGTCTGAGCAGACGTGGGCTGGACGGTCTGTCGGTTCTACAACCAGAACTCCGTCCAAATGACACGCCTGTAGGGATGGTGAAAACGAAGCTTCATGAGACACAGACATTTTGACACAGCTGCTAAGAGATCGACGCAAAGTCTCGAGACATTTGAGACAGTGAGCATGAGCTCCATCTGCTGGCCGTGGATGTGTCCTGCAGCTGAGGGAAGCGCTGTCTGGAGCTGTCTTGTCTCTGACACGGTGTCTAATAAAAGATACGTTGTCAACCTTCAGTTCGTGTTTCCTTTGTGGTTGATATCTTGGAATTATCCTCTGTGATAAATTAACTATTTTTCAATAAATTTCCAAGCGATTGGAACCTGTATTAAGCACTGACAGATTAATAAACCCAGTTTCTTCAAGATTTCGGCTCGACACTCGCGGATGACGTAATGAGGCCTCGGTTTGTGTGGTCACGTGGCTTTTGGCATGCTGACACTTCCACCAAAACAGCGGTAGCGACACTTCCGGTTCATAAGATCGAGGCGGAGTCGAGCAGACGGGCTCGAGCATAACATCCCTACCCGCCGGGTCTCCATGCTGCCTCTGGTTTACTTCCGTTTTTGTTTCACACATGCGAAACGTTAAAATCTCTGAGGAAAGAGTTCTCCGTCTGGTCGACGCTCCGCTTCAACATGCGATTCACTCACGAGCCACGACCAGAATATCAAACAGGTTTGATTTTCTTGCCATGCACGATTTCTGATCGGGAGCTCATCGTGAGGGGCCGATCGCCTCTCGTGACCCTCTAGAATACTGCACGATGTACGATTTGGCCAAGAGTCGGCCCGATCACCAAACTTGTCACACGACTGGAAAATCTGCCTAAAAAACAGCCAAAAATCTCAATGGAGTTCACCGGCGCTCGAACCAAAAAGGTCCATAAAAGTCCACAAAAACGTGTCAATAATCCTCCATTCTGCTCGTCCAATGTAATCCAAGTGTCCTGAGTGGGTAGCGTCCAGAATTTACTGGAAACCACATCATTTAGATTTTTTTATCCTGAACAGTAGAACTTTGCACTTCCCCGATGCACGTCCATGCGAGTTCACAAAGCTATGGAAGCCTCGGCAGACGAGATGCGCTTTCTTGTAGCGTCATGAAGTCGCATCACGGATGTGCAATGTTCTACTGTTAAGGCTCTAAAAATCTACTAAATGACTCGTTTCCAGTAAATTCTGTACGCTACCCACTTAGGACACTTGGATTACATTGGACGAGCAGTATGGAGGAATATTGACACGTTTTTGTGGACTTTTATGGACTTTTTTTCGGCGCCGGTGAACTCCATTACATGAAAGTCGGTGGATAATGAAAATTCCCCCCGGATCTCCGGCTGCATTTGAGATATTAAAAAAGTGCTCCAGAGTTTTGCTCAGCATGAGGGGGAGTGGAAGATGAAGGACCATCATTCTGTGGGTTTTGTGTCCCTTTATCATAGTTTATATTCTTTTCCCTAATAATAAACTATCTAACTTTGTAGCCGGTAATAAAACTGCTCCACATATTGTAGTTTCCATCATGTCCATTATGACGAATGAAAGGAAAGTTGGCATTTCCTTTTAGTTCCCTTTTAACTTAGGTTTTAATCAAACTGACAAAGTTGTCCATCTGCTGGTCTACTGGTGTACCAACGAAGTATACTGGGAGCTCACTTGGCAGGTGCGTGAGCTCATTGAAGAACTTGTTTTTCATGCTTGCAAACTGGTGATTGGAGTGGTGGGTGGAGGGCGGGGGTGGTGGCCGGGGCTCCCTTTCCTCCTCCTCCGCCGCCCTGCGGAGCCGCAACCCCGACACGTCGACCAGTCGCATCGTTGTTCTGAAAAACCAAAGGACACCAGAAGAACTTCAGTAATATGAAGAAAGATTAAATTCACCACAAAATACTTTTATTTCTACTTTACTTTCTGCATTTTTTACATAAACACCAGAATAAAGCTGCAGCGTGTTCTTTAAATGCTTCAATCCTTCGCTCATTCTCATTATTATCCATCTATCCACTGCAGACCAGACCGAAGCCCAGGAGCTAAAAACACATTAACACCGTATGTAAAAGGGAATTGTTTCATCTCCCTGTTTCTTTACTTTCCTTCTTTTTATATGCCGTCAAACGTCCTTCAATTACACCTTTCACCCGGCTCTAATCTTTTTAATCCTCTCTCACTCCCCAGCTTCACCACCATCAGTCCTCCATTTCAAGTTTCAGACCTGTTTGGCTAAAAAGTGAGTTGAATTGTGTTATTTTCCAGTGTTTATAAAGATGATCTCTCTTTTTTATAAGCAAATATAAAAACCAAGGTCTTCATTGCCAGACTTCATTTGCTAAATGTGGCAAAGCTACATTGTGCACTGTCAAACTCTAACATAGCTGCTGGGGGCTAGTTATAGCTAGTTTCTTGTGTTTTTCAATAATCTGTTAGAAGTATTCCTGAAGATACATTGTAGGTAGTTATCGGATGCATTTGTTTTAAAAAAAATTTCACATTCCACTAATTCAACCCTCACAGCTCTCTAAGAAAAAGTTACGTTCAGCTTCTTAAGGTCACAGACTGGCCGATGTCAGTTAATGGCCTGTAAATATTATCTAAAAATTAAAAGTGTCCATTTTCTTTCATGGCTGTTATCACAGACTTCTGGCCGAACCATCAATACCAAAAAGTCAATGAGTTTCAAAATTTTAACCCTTTAAATTGCACTTTGCATACAGTGAAAATGGGGTTAAACTAAATGTGATTAATGCAAAATTATTATTTTTTGGTGCAGGATTATCAGAGCCCTGGAGTATTTAAAAAAAGGTATAAAAATGTTTTTTGATGCATCTTCACTCTTTTTGTCAGTGGTGGTTTTTTGTTGTTGTTTTTTTTTTTTTCTAAAGTTACATTAAGCTTCTTAAGGGCACGGACTGGCCAATAGCCTGTAAATATTATCTAAAAATTAAAAGTTACATTTTTTTTTTCATGGGTGTCATCACTGACTTCTGGCCTAACCATCAATACCAAAAGATCAATCAGTTTCAAAACTTTAACCCTTTAAGTTCCAGTTTGTACGCACAATGTTCCAACTGCCTAAAACTAAAAAGTGGGTTAAAATAAGTAAAAAAAAATAAAACTAGCCTGTAGGCAGGCCATTATTAGGTATACAGAGCAGACCTAAGCATAGATTATAGCAACCACAATTAAAAAAGTTCAATGAGAAGTTGTTTCAAGATAAAATGCAAAAAAATGTGGGAAAAATTCCAGTTTGAACTGGAATGGCAGCGTTACAGAGAGGGAACTAAATTCCCTGCAAAAGACTGAGCTAAATATTTAGCATGTGATCTGACTGATCACAATGCTGGAAAAAAACAAACAAACACCAAAATGACAAATGTGAGACTCTTTCACGCTCAAATAACCTCACATGAAAGAAGAAAAAAGATTGTTTACTTCATTGGATGTTCAGCATTTTTGAGTGTTTGAAGGACTCTGATTGGCTGAAATAACATTGAAGTCTCTGGTTTCATCACTAAGATAAAAAGCGGGGGGGGCTCCTTCTGAGTAAATGGTCTGATGTCATGGAAAACAGTTCAAACTACATCATTGAAGTGTAGAGCAAGTGTGTGAGGAGAAAAATGTTCTCCTAAACATTTATTCTGGAATAACATTTGATTCTAGAAAGGTCCTTTTCAATGCAAGTCAATGTGGCACGGATTGGCTCTAAGGAGGAAATGAGGAGGATTTTAGTTAGAGACCTTAGAGAAAGAGTTACACCCCCATCTTCTAGAAGATCATGAGTCAGACCAGAATACACACCTGCACCAAGTTTATGCTGTTTGCATTAGTAGGAAAAAAGTAACGCCATGAAATATCATTCACTACCCTTCAGAAAGCTGAGGAAGCTATGAGGGTTAAAAAACAAAAACAGCAGTAACATCTGTACAAATGCTTTACCAAGCCACTGAAAAACATAGCTGCTAAGGGCTAATTTTAGCTAGTTTCTTTTGTGTATCACCAATCTGTTAAAAGAATTTCTGAAAATACTTTGTAGGTAGTTACCAAGTGCATTCATGACAGTTTTCACATTCCACTAATTAAAAAAAAAAACAGCAGTATTTAACATCTGTACAAATGCTTTACCAGGTTGCTGAGGGCTTATTTTAGCTAGTTTCTTGTGTCTAACTACAATGTGTTTGCAGAGTTATTGAAACTACTCTAGCAGCAGTTACCAAATAAATGCACGACACTAAGGCAAATTTCAGTAACTAACGAAGAACCATCAGTATTTGTAATGATTTATAAAGCCTAAATGAGCACTGTGAAAATCAAATTCAGCAGTGCAGGCCATGAGGAGCCGGAGCCACGCCCAATCTACGTCCGGCCCATGGGACTTTAGAAATGAAAACATATGAATGGAAGTCAATGGAGAGAAAGTAATTATCTTCTGGTCCCAGTCGTTCTCTGTCCTGGATTACAGGTATGTTGGTTGGAAATTACTTTTTTTTTTCTTTTTGTGCAAAGAAAAAGTAAGATACCGTGAAGAACTTTGATTATTTCAGGTTTTGCTTAAAGCGGCTTTGTGGACTTCAGCTCTGGTCACGAGGAACACCAGCTACCCGAGGTACGCTAGCAAGGAGATTTTAGTCCAGCACTTCGCTTTTTTTCCAAGGAAAGGAAACATATATATATACACACGCAAAAACAGAGGTACCAGTTTGTACTTAAAAGGGTCCAAAGCTTGTTGCTGGGGGGCTCCTTTCTGAAAGACATTTCTGTACCTTCATGGTCCATTTTTGTACCTTATCAAGCTGTATGAGTTAATAAAGTACAATTAAACCAATTAAAAATGATGAATAAAAGTCAATAAAATAGAGATTATGACAACAATCAAAGATGCTGATAATAAATGAATAATTATTATAGAAATATTAGGCCAAACACATATATAATTATACATATAATTATTACTATGATTATTATGAAAATCATAATATAATAACTATAATTATACTACTGTTTAGAAGTACTGCTATTTATAGTTATTGTACAAGCTACACACATTTTTCAATGCTGCAGGTACCCTTAGGGTTGAAATGGTACAAATGCGTACTTTATATTACTTTGGACCATAGGTGCCGATTCCGCGGGGGCTTCGGGGCCCGAGCACCCACGGAAAATACCGAGCACCCACGGAAAATACCGAACACCCACGGAAAATACCGAACACCCACGGAAAATACCGAACACCCACGGAAAATACCGAGCACCCACGGAAAATACACCCACGGAAAATACCGAGCACCCACGGAAAATACCGAGCACCCACGGAAAATACCGAGCACCCACGGAAAATACCGAGCACCCACGGAAAATACCGAGCACCCACGGAAAATACCGAACACCCACGGAAAATACCGAGCACCCACGGAAAATACCGAACACCCACGGAAAATACCGAGCACCCACGGAAAATACCGAACACCCACGGAAAATATCGAGCACCCACGGAAAATACCGAGCACCCACGGGAAAATACCGAACACCCACGGAAAATACCGAGCACCCACGGAAAATACCGAGCACCCACGGAAAATACCGAGCACCCACGAAAAATACCCAACAACCACGGAAAATACCGAGCACCCACGGAAAATACCGAGCACCCACGGAAAATACCGAGCACCCACGGAAAATACCGAACACCCACGGAAAATACCGAGCACCCACGGAAAAATACCGAGCACCCACGGAAAATACACCCACGGAAAATACCGAGCACCCACGGAAAATACACCCACGGAAAATACTGAGCACCCACGGAAAATACCGAGCACCCACGGAAAATACACCCACGGAAAATACCGAGCACCCACGGAAAATACCGAACACCCACGGAAAATACCGAACACCCACGGAAAATACCGAACACCCACGGAAAATACCGAACACCCACGGAAAATACCGAGCACCCACGGAAAATACCGAACACCCACGGAAAATACCGAGCACCCACGGAAAATACCGAGCACCCACGGAAAATACACCCACGGAAAATACCGAGCACCCACGGAAAATACCGAGCCCCCACGGAAAATACCGAACACCCACGGAAAATACCGAACACCCACGGAAAATACCGAGCACCCACGGAAAATACCGAGCACCCACGGAAAATACCGAGCACCCACGGAAAATACCGAGCACCCACGAAAAATACCCAACAACCACGGAAAATACCGAACACCCACGGAAAATACCGAGCACCCACGGAAAATACCGAGCACCCACGGAAAATACCGAACACCCACGGAAAATACCGAGCACCCACGGAAAATACCGAGCACCCACGGAAAATACACCCACGGAAAATACCGAGCACCCACGGAAAATACCGAGCACCCACGGAAAATACACCCACGGAAAATACTGAGCACCCACGGAAAATACCGAGCACCCACGGAAAATACACCCACGGAAAATACCGAGCACCCACGGAAAATACCGAACACCCACGGAAAATACCGAACACCCACGGAAAATACCGAGCACCCACGGAAAATACCGAGCACCCACGGAAAATACCGAACACCCACGGAAAATACCGAGCACCCACGGAAAATACCGAGCACCCACGGAAAATACACCCACGGAAAATACCGAGCACCCACGGAAAATACCGAGCACCCACGGAAAATACCGAACACCCACGGAAAATACCGAACACCCACGGAAAATACCGAGCACCCACGGAAAATACCGAGCACCCACGGAAAATACCGAGCACCCACGGAAAATACCGAACACCCACGGAAAATACCGAGCACCCACGTGGGATTGATGGCAAAGGGGGTCTCATCCAGCATCCCCTGCAGTGTTTCCTACACTGACTCAGCCATGGCGGATTCCTCAGCTATATGATTAACGTCATGCCTTCAGAATGATCAGAATAAAATCTTTTCACACGGACAAAATCAAAAATTTCTTAATTGAAGCTGGATTAGCTTCTAGAAGCCAGCAGCAGTAGAACTCTGGTGTCAGACATGGCATTAGCACATGAACGCAGCATGGAGACCGGTATGTCAGGATGAAAACAGCAGCCAGAACGTGGAGCGCAGACCTGATGTGAATCAGCCAGAAGGCTTTAATAATTTCTTAAACTTCATAAATGAGGATAAAGTGTTTTTAAGCAGCTTCAGTTCTTCATTGAATCAAACCTCGAAGCAGCCTACAGTCTCAGAATCGGCTTTGTTTAATGAGAAAACAGCCTACAAACTTTTAATACAGCACGGTCCTGGATATAATCGCCAATGGCTTCACCGAGCTGCAGCTAAAAGCAGTCGTACATTTCAAAGAACGAACAAGTCTGATGAATGAAGAAAACTCTAGGCTGCTGTTAGGATGCTGATTAAATTGTTGTAAGATTGTGTTGCACTGGCTACGAATTTTGCTCTCTGTTTCACTTGCAAGTGCGTTTATTGCTTGGTGTGACATTTGTGAAGGATTCTGCTGATGACTAATTTATTACCAATTTTAATCTCTTCAGATTATTTTTTAAATGGAGGCTGTATTTGTTAATATTGTGGTGAGTTTATTAATTCATTTTACAAAATAAGCCACAAAGTCCAGTAATAATGGGATATTAATTTAGCTGAATATATCTTGTAGTTTTGTATGACCTTCATTCAGAGCCCCCACTGGTAAAAATGTAAATCGGCGCCCCTGTTTTGGACCCTTTTTCGTAGTATATAGGTACTTCTGGCCTCATAAAGACCAATATTGTACTTTTGAGAGAACATTTGTAAAAAATGTACTTACAGGTACAGAAATGTTCCTGTTTCGTACCTCTGTTTCTGAGTGTGTATGTATATATATACATATACATACAATATATATATATATATATATGTATGTATATGTATATTAGGGCTGTCAAAAAATTAATCCTGATTAATCACGTTGTTTTTATCACTTCTAGAACACATTCAGGATTAAAGGTGTCTCAGCAGGAATTCTGCATTTATCTTTAGTAGACTAGAACTGAAACCGTGTCCTTATGTCTCCCTAAAGTCCTTCAGACGGCGGCAGTTTAGTCCAGAATGTTGCTGATACGTCCACACACGCCGACTTCACAACTGGATTAACGTGAAGCTGAAGTTCAGGTCTGAATCCTGGACTACTCCCAGATTTCTGGCTTGGTTTTAGCCTTTAAGTTGTAAAACAAAAGTTAATGTGTTTCCTGCATATAGCAGTAGTAATTAAAAAGAACATCTCTTGTTTGACAATAGGGTTAATAAAGGATTAATTTTTGACAGCCCTAATATATTTACATAGATATATACATATCTATATATGTATATAATAGATATATACTGTATATATCTACTTGAATTATAAATTCGGCAACAGCATGAAATGTTTGTTCCAGTAATGTCAAGTGTCTTTTCAGATAATTAGCCTAATCAGCCAACTTTACTCCTCATAATCAGATTAAATTCTCTGTTCTAGCCCATTCTAAAAACAGGATTTTGAACTTCATAAAGACATGAGAGGTGAAAAAACAAAAATAGCGTGTTTTATTTGACCAAAAATCTAAAATCACCATATAAATATAACTGGCCTGTACAGCACATGTAGTTTGTGAGTCAGCTCATAGCCGTCCTAAGAGCTCGACTGTGGACAAAAACAAGCTCGGCTGCCCCTGATTCTCTTGTGTAGCCTTTACTACCTCGTGTTTTTACATCTGAAACATGGCCAGCCACGGGGGGAGATATCCCTAAGTGTTTCAAACGGATAATTTATCATCAGAAATACGGGTGCAAATTTCTTCCAAATAGTGTACTTTATTCATCCCAATGAGTGCCAATTAGGAAATAGTATAAATAGAAACTGCTAAATAGAAAGTACTCTACTGGTTGTTACCCCAAAAAATTCATAACACTGATGCACATGCAGCTTTTTAATGACATCACATTTGACTTTTCAGGGGTTTGGGGGGTAAAATCTGACCTGTTGTGCACTGATGAGGTCATGTGAATGTCAGAGCGAGTAAAAGTCTCTGTTCATGGACGGTCAGCTTTGTTTCTTGTTTCTTTGTTCAAGTACAATATTGGTCTTTATGAGGCCAGAAGTACCTATATACTATGAAAAAGGCTCCAAAGTTATATAAAGTACACATTTGTACCATTCCAACCCTAAGGGTACCTGCAGCATTGAAAAATGTGTGTAGCTTGTACAATAACTATAAATAGCAGTACTTCTAAACAGTAGTATAATTATAGTTATTATATTATGATTTCCATAATAATCATAGTAATAATTATATGTATAATTATATATGTGTTTGGCCTAATATTTCTATAATAATTATTCATTTATTATTAGCATCTTTGATTGTTGTCATAATCTCTATTTTATTGACTTTTATTCATCATCTTTAATTGGTTTAATTGTACTTTATTAACTCATACAGCTTGATAAGGTACAAAAATGGACCAAAGGTACAGAAATGTCTTTCAGAAAGGAACCCCCCCCCAGCAACAAGCTTTGGACCCTTTAAGTACAAACTGGTACCTCTGCTTCTGAGTGTGTATCATTACCATCCAACTCTGTTATTTAGCGCGCCAAAACAATCCTCCGCTGCAAAAAGTCACGCTTGGAGAACTGACATATGCAAAAAAATAATAATAATAATAGATAGATAGATAGATAGATAGATAGATAGATAGATATCATCTCCTTTAAAGAAGGGTCCACCGTATTCAGACTCTTTTAAGTTTATTCATTTAAAAAAAAATTTGGATTTTTCTCCACAAATAATGAGCGGGAGCTTGTACGGGGGTTCATGGTTTGGTAGGGGTCATAAGAACCGGGCTTTGATGCTGGGACAGCTGGAAATGTCTGCGGTGGGAAAGGGGAAGTTCTCTACCTTTCAGATTAAGCGTAGTCCTGGCTGACTGCGGTGACCCTGAGCTAACCCCGTAGCTGTGCAGTGGGCTTCGGCTGCTGCATATTGGATTGCCTTACGTAGAAAATGTGCGATACAAAATCTGCATTAGCTTGCCAGTGGCAGATGGTTGCCCTTACTGTTAAAGGGGATTTTTTCTTTCCTGCTGCTTTATGCGAGCTCAGGAATCAAACAGCAGTCCACTGGTTTTCTTGGCCAGGCCATTGTTGTTTATGAATTGGCTGTGAACAAACACCGTTATTCTAAACTGGACTAATGTGGATCACATAATGACATTTTTCTCTCATCATTATTGGATTATAATTGGATTATAGTGAACTGTATGGAACCAAAATTGGATTGTGTCTTTAAAGTGCCATGAAACGGCTTTATCTCAAAATGCAACGATACAAATACAGTTTAGCTGAACTAAATTAAATTCAGTCTGTCATTGCTGGACTAGCTTTGCTGCTAACGCTAGCTGGAAGAGGAGAGTATCTTAAGCAGGGCTCCAAGGAGCTTCATGGACATTAGTGTAAATGTATCCACTGTGCACATTTTTTAAAGAAACACATGGTAATTTAATGGGGTTATAGCATAATCTTCTATGTTATAGGAGCAAGTAGACCTCACATGTTTGTTTGTTTTTGTTTCTAAACTGGATCAAATGAGTTTAGAAGATGGATGGTAGATGGACAGGAATGATAGCACTCACAGGCATAACTCAATATTCTGACTTTTCCTGCTTGTTTTCATCCTCTTCCTCTTCATCCTTATTTCTTCTGGTATTTCTTTCCACTGTCTTCCTCCCTCAACTATCCCATACATGTGCCAAGTGCAAACGTCCTGATTTCTGCTGCTTTAAAGGTACACTGTGTAACTTTTGACATCAGCCTAATGTCAGTAATAAAAACTTGATGGAAGCTGGACTAGAAATGAAGTCAAACATTCACATTTACAGGTTTATTAGCAGCTACGAGGAAGACTGTTCAACACAGACCAGATGTTAGCTGCGTACTCCCAGAGAAAAATCCAGTAACGTACCGGAAAATATAGAGCAGGGTCGTTAAAATATCACATTTCAGAAGCGCGTGTAGATGCATCCGATAAGATAATCGTCCTCAAAATTATTCATACTCTCTTATTAAAAACAGACAAAATCAGCTGTCACTGAAAAAAACTGAAATCGACAAAAGTAATAATCAATAAAAATTCTATGAAAATCATGACATTGATTTTGTATTGTGGTTTGAAAGAAATATTTAAAACAAACAAAAAAATAAAACAAGTAAACAAGCATGATGGGGCTCTGAAGCTAACATCTTATTGATCTACACTTTGAGACAATCAATGCAATCAGGTGTTTCTGTAACGTCCAATCAGACGTCTGCACCTGTTGACACATGTTGAGCAAATTTTAATTAATAATCACTTGTTTAGTTTCTTATTATTTGAATAACTATTGTGAATGAAGTATTTTATTTAGTAGAATTAACTGAATAATCTTGATGATGACTGTATTTAATCACTTCCAGTTGTCATTCATGAAAACACTCTCATTATCTTTGATATTAGGGATGTAATGATTACCGGTAAAATTATTAACCGTGATAAAATTCACAATGATTATTAATACCATTTTGAATTTTAATTATCGTTAAAACCGTGATTGATTACCGCAGTTTGAACTGTTATGTTTCTTATTGCCGGGAAAAGCAGCAGTAGACCCAGTTTACAATATTTAATTTATGAAAAAATGGTGGAAAGGAACAAAGGCACCCATGAGGACAGTTCTGGATATTTTTCCCTGTTAAAACGTACAAAGAAGACATTTAGACCCATTTTGGATATTTTTAAAGATGCTGGGGGTGAAATGATATGAAATGTTCATGTCATTACATCCCTAGTTGATATCTGATAAATATATATATATGTATATATACTTTTTTTATATTTTCATTTATATATGTATATATATATATATATATATATATATATATATATGAAGAAATATTACAATTTCTTATATCATTTGTATTAATTTTGCATCTGGGAGTAGGGATGGACGTATCAATACTGTGGAATCGATACTTTTTTATAATATTGAAGTACCATTGTACTAATTTATAACATGTCATTTGTCAATTTGTCTTCACGTTGGCAGTAAAATGTCACATGACCTTAGTAGCCTATCAGATGTCATGATGTCACAATGACTCTGATCCTAGTGTTCATGATATTATGGTTTATCATTTTACTGGCTTAATGCAGGTTTTTGAGCTTGGTTCATAAAATTTGAAAAAATTTAAAATTTCAATTGAAATGTTAAAAAAAATTCATTCCAAAAATTTAAATTTAAAGTCTTTACTGTGTTTTTAGTTTATCTGTTAAAAGAGTTTCTTATAACAATTAGTAAACAAAATAGAAATAAGATACTTTCGATCATTTTAAAAATAATTTCTCTCAAGTATTTATGTTGATGAATTTTACTCATATTGGGTATCGCCCTTGCAATAGAGATATTTATTTTATCGTATGATTTTCCTTAAAGGGGAAAAGAATCTACTGGATTTACTTTCACTGAAAAAATCCATATCTACTGGTGTTGCATTCACTTGCTATGTCTTAACAAAATCAAGCAAATAATAATTAGCGTGGCTAATTCCTGCGTCATCCGATCTAAACCAGCCGGAAATTGTGACGAAGTTGACAGAAAAGCTTAGTTTACCTTCAGTTTCTGTCCCGCCGGGGAAACAGGAATAAACAGTTATACACGTCAGTTTTGGATTTTCATGCCTCCAGCCTGGAGATGCTGGCGCTCTGTGAAGAGCTGCAGCTGTCAGTGGTAGCTCTCACATGCAAACGGACGTTCACGCAGCCCCCTCCCACACGCACACACACGTGCACGCACACGCACACACACACACACACACACACACACTCCCTCGCTGCTCTGCCATGTAACAAGATTAATTGCCCAAGGTAATCCAAAAATCCCGGGCTTAAACAAATCAAGGACAGTTTGCAGCTCTGGGTCTCCTCCCCTGTCCCCGCCCATCCCGCCTCCATCTTCCTCACCCATCCTCCCTCACCCTTCCCCACTAAACTTCCATTCCTGCAGAGACGCAGCATGTTTCCACAAGTCCGTCTGATTGGACTCAGATTTGTAACGGTGACCCGTGTTGCCCCGGATTGAGCGTGCAGAGATTAGAGCGAGGTCTCTGCAGAAAGTTGGGGACCGTACGGTACCGGTACGGTAAATGCCAGCTGCTTCCTTTAAATAGAGTTTATACTCCGTCATTATCAGATGATAAGATAGTTATTTAATATGCCAAATGAATTCCCGGCAGAGGTGCACGGCTGAAACTGGCAGTCCGGTTCTGGCCGGAGCTGAGTCAGCTGACCAGTACTTTAGATAAAAGCCTGCTCTGCGTCGTGCTTTTATCATCATACTCTGTGTTGCATAATGACTTTTTAACAGAAGCTTAAAACACCCCGAGATCCAGATGAAAACTGGTTTCTGGGTCACGGCAGGTTTAGGCTGGACAACGCGGAGCAAGGTCGCCAGGATCAGGTCGCCAGGATCAGGTCGCCAGGATCAGGTCGGACCGCACGGACCTGTTTGAAAAGACGGAGGCTGAGTCACAGATGTTTCAGATTAAATCTGGACGTCGTCGGCATCTTCTGCCGCAGATTAAGAAGAGCTGAAAACATTTCATATGGATCAAAAGTCTCTGGCGTAATAAAAGAACCAGATCAGGAACAAGAGGAAGTGTGATTGTGTGTAAAGAACCACCGACGTTGGAGGCTTTTATGTCTCTTAATATGTGGTAAATTAAGATCATACGGAAGCGCAGGTGTTGCAGGAGTTTCTCCTCATGGCTGAAAGTGCTCCTGTCTGTGGTGATCCTCTCCGGCTACACCACGTATGACCAACACCACGTATGACACACGGGAACCAGTCTGGGTTCCCTCCATCTGTCTCTGCCGGTCACATGACATTTGTTGCTAAGACGCCGTTTTTCCTGGAAAAGTCATTGGCCCTAATTTATGAAACAAGTGTGGAAATGAGCGTAAAAACGATTGGATCCATGTGTGATTCATGAAATGTTCGTGTCTGACCAAACAACAGAATCTACGTCGGAAATCATCCAGCTGTTTCTACGCTGAAGCAGCAGCGCTGACCGGCGGAGGCCGCCGAACGCGTGCAGCAGGTGGTAGATCTGGTGATGATGTCATCCTCACTCCGTTATGGGAACTGGGGGAGCCGGACGTGTTTTCATGGAGCTTTTCAGTCAGGTTTTCCATTCTTCCAACGTAATGAACAATATTGAGAACACGTGTCACCGGAAGTGCGAAGCCAACGCAGAAATGCCTCTGATGAAAAAGTGGGCGGGGCTAAATAAGGTGAATATAAAACTTTTCTGCCATTGACCTTTGGTTTTGTTAACTTTTACACTAAGTTCTCATCAAAATATCCTTTTATCACACAACCCTCAGTTCAACACACAAACAACTTTTCTCTTCCTTTTCTTTTTTCCTTTTTTCTGCCAGACTCGGTCAGAAACGATGGTTGGAAGAACGTAGGAAAGAACAGTGTTTCAATGAGAAACCAACCACAATGTTAAAATAAGACCTCTTAAATAAAACATGCATGTGTCATATTGCCCAACATGGTGTCATTGTGTTTGTACAAAGTTTAATAGAATCTAAAAACATAATAAAAACTAAAATATAGTGTTGTATTAGAACGAAGGAGGACCATCCAATAAGAAAACAGGCAAGTTAAAGCTGTTCTCATGTGGATTACAGTCAGCACAACTAGAAAAATAATCCAGCGTCACTTTAAATGCTGCAGCTGCAAGGAATTGTGGGAGAGAGTTAATTCCTTTATGCCATAAAAGATGATCTATGTTAAAGGGAAAACTTTCGTGCCACGTGAACTCTTTGACATTTAATGTTGGAGGATGATTTTTGGATGATTTCTGGAGCCGTGTTGTCCATGTTTGAGCAGCCATGTACTGGGATGATGTTTTAACTGGTTGGCTACGATCACAAGTCAAACATGAGATCAGATGTTTCCCAACACAACCAGTAACTCCCCAGTATGGAGCCCAAATAAAAGCTGTTTCAGTTCAAATAACACTTTTCTTCTTTAAAACTACTCATGGTTGATATTTGGTTCATTTAAGACTTCCATAAAACTGTCATTTACTGAAACAAGTACTTGTATTAAAAATATGATCTTCACTGGGAGTTTTGGTTGGTCCAGCAGAAAGTTTTGATGCTTTTTTTAAACTCTTTTGACTATTTCACCTGCTGGTGAACCATCGACATGCATGTTCCTGTG
Organism: Atherinomorus stipes; assembly: GCA_023101725.1. Lineage (NCBI taxonomy): Eukaryota > Metazoa > Chordata > Actinopteri > Atheriniformes > Atherinidae > Atherinomorus > Atherinomorus stipes. Next base: position 52,830 of record JALJCO010001324.1, read on the forward strand.
CCTGGAGGCGTGGCTTCAGGCGGGTGTTTTGCAGTGTGGTTTTCCAAGATTGTCAACCCAAACTTACCATTAAAGGAATAGTCCACCCACTTCCCCTCATGGTGAGAAAGACTCTGGAGCACTTTTTTAATATCTCAAATGCAGCCGGCGATCAGGAAGGCTTCTCGTTTTCCCCCAACTTTCATATAATGGAGTTCACCGGGGTCCGAGCCAAAAAGGTCCATAAAAGTCCACAAAAACTTGTCAATATTCCTCCATACTGCTCGTCCAATGTAATCCAAGTGTCCTGAGTGGGTAGCATCCAGAATTTACTGGAAACCATCATTTAGTAGATTTTTAGAGCCTAAACAGTACTACATCAGTACTACATCAGTCTTACTTTCGTAAAAGCGCGGATATGCGAGTTCACGAAACTACAGAAGCCTCGGCGTTCAGAGCTTACTCTGCCGATAATACAAGTGTAGAAGAAGAAATTAGCTGTTTACATTGTGGTAAGAGCGACAGAGCTGCAGACAAACCAGGACAAACACAAGAGGCTCCAAGAGGGGTTGATATTGATTTAAAACAAAGAAAGAAAGAAAAAGAGAACGCCAGATCTCGCCTGCCGCAGCTTCCGTAGTTTCATGAACACATCTTGGCGTGCTCGCAGGAGATGTGATGTAGTACTGATGTTGTACTGATGTAGTACTGATGTAGTACTGTTTAGGCTCTAAAATCTACTAAATGATGTTTCCAGTAAATTCTGGACGCTACCCACTCAGGACACTTGGATCACATTGGACGAGCAGTATGGAGGAATATTGACAAGTTTTTGTGGACTTTTGTGGACCTTTTTGGCCCGGACCCCTGTGAACTCCATTATATGAAAGTTGGGGGGAAACAAGAAGCCTTCCTGATCACCGGCTGCATTTGAGATATTAAAAAAGTGCTGCAGAGTCTTGCTCACCATGAGGGGAAGTGGAAAATAAAGTTACATCATTCTGTGGGTGGAATATTCCTTTAATGGCCGCCCTTCACAGAGTGTAATGCTTATTTTGGTTCACAAATCAAGAACTTCCTCTATTTCCACCTTTGATGCGGAAAATTTGATGCATGGCGCCTTTAAAACCCAGCAGCTGCGTTTTCATTGCACCTAAAAATGTGCGAAACTCGGAAAGTGGCTTCGTTTGGGGGAGTTGTGAACTCGCAAACAGATTCTGATCTGGAACAAACAAGTGGACTCAGTTCACCTACAAATGCAGGTCTCGGTCCGATTCAAGTGGACCAAATCCAGAAGTGGACTCCAAACTGCTGCTTCCTGAGTTTGGTTTAGCATGGCATTGTGGGTAAAACATTAGGTGTTGTGGGTAAACGCTACAACAACAAACCTGACTGCAGTAGCCTTCTTCGAATGATGGCTCGAGGTCAGACGTGGAGTGACGAGGGAGTAAAAGCTTTCATGGATATCTGGTCTGATGGAAGCGGATCCGGCTCCTCATAAGTACGAACACTAACGTGGTTTTGTGGAGGAAACGGAAGATGTGAGAACCTTCTTCTTTGTTGTACGTCGTGTCCTCGCCTACGGTGAATCCGAATCACGCCACCTCTGGACAGATTGGGAACATAAATCAGAAGGTTTGGCTCGTGCATCTCGGTCCGGAAGACCACCCCCGCCCCCAGCCGAACCGAGTCCTCAAACGGGCCAAGACTTGCGGACTATGGGTGAACTCCAGTTCCTGTCTGAACCCTCAGTCTTGCGCTGCGTACACACCAAACGGGATTTGGGCGTCAGGTTTAGATGCAAAGTCAATGGCCGATGCGCGTCTACGAGGCGTCGAGCGCGTTATGCGCATCGGGCGCAGCGCGTCTAGATGTGTTTCACACGGCGAGTTTTGAGGGTTTTTTTGCGTTTGACGCGTCACGGGCGGCAGACGCCACGGCTGGAAAATCTGAACTTTGGCGTCTTGACGCGGGCGTCAACCAATCAGAGCCACCCAGGGCTACCCAGAATGCAAGCGGCAAAGAGGGTGAGCTACAAATCAAAGTACGAAGTATTTTCTTTGTTAATGGAGATATAAATATTAGGAAAACCATTGTATTATCTTAGTTTAGGCCCCAGTTATGGATTAGTTAGCTCATTGCATAATATTTATTTCTATTTTACAATCTTTTGCCAATAGCGGCCGGTTCAGACAAGCCATGTTGCCATCGTTAAAGTTAGTTAAAGGCAGGGGATCCTGGAAAAACGGGGCGAGCAAGCTACATTTTAAAAAATACACCCACCCGAAACCACGCCTCCAGAACACAGGAGCGTGTGCACCGATGGTTTACAAGCGAAGATAAAGGAGAGTAGCCGAGAGGCTAGCTTGTTAGCTTCCCAGTAAACAGCAGAGGAACCACGTTTTCTAAAAGTGATAATTATCTCACCAATACCTCCATGACTTCATCCACATCCATTTTTTCTCTTTAAGAGCAAACGGCGGCGTAGAGAAGAGCAGCGAGCAGCCATGTTCGTCTGCACTGTGAGACGCTCACGGCGAGTTGCAAGCGTGCGCACGCGGGGAAGGTGGGAGGGCGACAAACGGCGGGCTTGAGTTTGATGAAGATATAATCACTCAATCATTCAGCACGGGCCGTTAGCAGCCCCATCCAGTGAAATTCATTTCATTGGATGGGGTTTTTCCAGTGCTGTACGTTCCACAGGTGATTTATTTATTTTATTTTTTGTGTCAGAACATTTAATTAATTGTCTGCAATCAGGGTGTGAAGGCCCCGTACCTGATTTATATTAATCTCTCTCAGAGAAACGCTTTCTACACGGTATAAATGTGTTAAAAGAGGTAATTTCATAAAATAAATCCCTCATTGATTGCGTATCTGCATGAATCCAGGCCGTTTTAGTTTAGGTTTCTAAGGATGGCGTGACGCTCTCTTCATGCCAATGCGGTTCGTTCTACAAAAGTTTCGGTTTGTGCACGAGTATGAAACGTGCACGTTATTTAATGCATGCTGAGTGGGAGGAGAGAAAAACGAGAGTAGGAGGGTTTCTCACAGGGAGAAACAGTTAGGGGCGGGGCTTACAGTTCAAACTACACTCTTCACCTCGCTCACGGTTCACAAATGTGCAAAATCAGGTACAGCGCCTTTAAGCAATATAGTAAAAAATGCTCCTGGAAAACATCATCCACCTTTAACGGTACAAAATGGTCATTTTTCTCGGCGCTAATGTTAATGTTTTATCCAGATAACAGCCTGTATAACGTGCTTGTGCCGATAACGGTGTAGAACGACCGGGCTGATGTCATCTCCCGTATCTAACGATAGTTCAGTTTCTTTCCTTCATGACTGCCAGTGGCGGTAAACTAAGTGGACGTGTCTCCTCGCAGGTCGAGTCCTGATGATGAAGTCAATCAGGCGTCGTGTCGGCCAGCTGACTGCCGTCATGCAGGAATTCAAAGAGCCACAGTTACCTACGTAGCTTTCGTTAAAGCTGGTGTTTACCTTTAAATAAGCCGTGGTATGCGGTGACACTGCAGATAAATGTGTATAAAGTAAATGCTGCTTCTCCTTCTTCTGAATTGACAGTGAACGCCGCTTTGACGTAATGCTGCCCCCCACAGTTTGAAGACATTTAAGGGGTGTCCCATTTCTGAGTCACCAAACAGCCCTGAACCTGGTTTTGAGGGCGACTGAGATTGAGGGTTAAAGGCCAACTTTCATGTTCATCATACGTAGAAGCCCTTGTAGTGCATCAGATCCACACTGAACACTGCCAATATAAAAATGTACAAACACTCGTCCGACGGGGCTTTCTGCCACTCCACCTGAAAATAACCCCCCAGCAACAGACCGGAGGTGATGTAGGGGTGGGCGAACGCTCCCACAGGCCACAGCTGACATGAACAGGTGGAAAATTACATTAAAAAACTATTTTGTAAGTCACCCCTGGATTAGTTTTCATTTTTAAATCATGTACCAGATGCTTGGTGTCACTTTTAGACCTTTTAGAGCTCTGCAATCTTTAGAGCGTTTAAAAATCTGTTCCTGTTTTTCTGATTCATTTCATTATATTTTAGCATCTATCATCATGCATTTGTTGAGGTTTTCAGTGTTTAAGCGACAGTTGCTGATAAATCTCTATTTAGAGGAGACGGACTCTGCTCCAGCGGATCACCTGGGGCATGAATATCTGCCAAACAGTGACCGCGTCCGTGTGTTTTACTTTCAACAACAACCGTTACACCTCAACACACAGCAGCACACACTCAGAAACAGAGGTACCAGTTTGTACCTAAAAGTGTCCAAAGCTTGCTGCTGGGGGGGGGGGGTTCCTTTCTGAAAGACATTTCTGTACCTTCATGGTCCATTTTTGTACCTTATCAAGCTGTATGAGTTAATAAAGTACAATTAAACCAATTAAAGATGATGAATAAAAGTCAATAAAATAAAGATTATGACAACAATCAAAGATGCTAATAATAAATGAATAATTATTAGAGAAATATTAGGCCAAACACATATATAATTATACATGTAATTATTACTATGATTATTATGAAAATCATAATATAATAACTATAATTATACTACTGTTTAGAAGTACTGCTATTTATAGTTATTGTACAAGCTACACACATTTTTCAATGCTGCAGGTACCCTTAGGGTTGGAATGGTACAAATGTGTACTTTATATTACTTTGGACCCTTTTTCATAGTATATAGGTACTTCTGATCTCATAAAGACCAATATTGTACTTTTAGAGAGAACATTTGTAACAAAGGTACGTACAGGTACAGAAATGTTCCTGTCTCGTACCTCTGTTTTTGAGTGTGAATGATTAACTGAAGACACACAACGTAACTTTTAAATTTTATTTAATAAGTAACATTTTTTATGAAAATCATGACACTAATTTTGAATTGTGGTTTGAAAGAAAAATAAAACAAGTAAACAAGCATGATGGGGCTCCAAAGTCAAAATTTTGTTGAGCAACACTGAGACAATCACTGCAATCAGGTGTTTTCTGTAACGTCCAATCAGACGTCTGCACCTGTTGACAGGTATGTTGGTCCATGTTCATGGGAAAGATGCTCAAAATCAAAGAATTTTTAAGAAAAAAGAGAGAAAATCAGCTGTTGATGCAGAAAATGTCTGTTATGTTTGGAAGTTCTTTAAAAAATTCTAAGAAAAGTTTAAATAATTAAATTTTTTAATGAAATTTTGTGATTTAATCTAAACAAATAAAATCCAGGTTTTTACAGATTATTTAAACTGAGCCTTTTTATTTTCAATGTGATCCATTACTGTCTGTTTTTATTCCATGAATTACACGTGTGATATAAATGTGTTTGTGACCATCTCAGAATATATTTTTATATGATGTTATTCATGTTTATCAGCCACATTTTACAGGTTCAGTCTGTTAAAGCAGCTGGATTTGCTTTAGTTATTAAATAAATAAACCTAAAATGATCATTACACTGATACAGAGTTAAATATGAACCTGGACCAGTTTGGACTGGAAACTGGACCCATCATGAAAAAGTTGAAACTCCTGCTTTAATGTGTCTGAGACAGTTTTGTTTGTTTGTTTTTTATTCTAATTTTCAACCACAATTCAAAAGCAATATTTCATTTCACTAAATTGTAGTTTTGCTCATTTTTCATTTATAATTAGTTTCTTTAGTTTCTTGTTATTTGAATTACGATTTAATTTAGCCTTTTCTTTAATTGGAGAGTGTGAATCATTTTGAGGACGACTGTACGTTCTGGTCTCACGTAGAAGCACTGCTTCCCGCCAGAATACCGAGTCTCATCCGGATCAGTGTTCAGGCATGTCTCCGGTTATCTACCTGTCACCTACAGATGGTTCAGGTTGGACATGAGAACATGAGTTATTACTGCTGCCCCCTTCAAAACAACAGTAAAACGTCACCATCATGCTCATATTTCTGTGCCTTTCAGTTGTGACACTGCTTTAAGCATAAGTACAAACAAACGCTTTTCTTCTTTGCTCAGACTGGGCTGGATTTATTAAGAAAATAATCTGCAGATGAATTTAAGCTCTTGCTTTCCTCTCTGATTTGTTTCAAGCTCTTTATTTTTCCACGTCTTCGGTTCTCTGAATATTACACGAACAAAACTGACGTGTGAATTTATTTCCCTTACATATTCCTGCAGCCTCTATTTTCAGTCTCCAGCATCATAAAAGAGAACTGCAGGCCAAAGTGGAAACGGAGCAGCTGTGATTCAAGTGGAGGCCGGATCTGCATAAAGGCAAAGCACCAGATACAGTTCATACCCTCCAGTTAAAGAACAGATTAAATTCACAACAGTAATTCAAATAAAAAACTAATAATAAATACAAATTTAGAAAATTCTAATTTATTGAAATAAAAAATTGCTTTTGAATTGTTATTGAAAGTAACAATTAAAAAAACAAAAAACTCTCCCCCATTAAATTAGAGCAGCTTGCTCACAAACAGTAGACCAACATACCTGTCAACAGGTGCAGACATCTGATTGGACGGTTTTTTTCTACATTTTTTGTGTGTGTGTGTGTGTTTGTTTTAAATATATCTGTTGAACCACAATTCAAAATCAATGTCATGACTTTCATAGAATATTTATTTATTATTACTTTTGTCAATTTCATCTTATTTCACTGACAGCTGATTTTTTAGCTTCTTTAATCGGAGAGTACGAATAAATCTGAGGATGACTGTGTGTTAAACCAGATCAAATAACCGTGCTGGATTATTCCACATTTATTAATGTAAAGTCAGATTTCACATCAGCACAACTCAGGCTGTGTAGAAACTGACGTGGTGTTTACACACTGCAAAAACTTAAATCTTACCAAGTATGTTTTTTTTATTTATTTGTATGTACGATGTTGTTTGCACTAAAAAACCTACATTGGTCCTTAAAATCTAAATGATGTAATTTCATATTGAATTGGCAGAAAAATGTGAGAAATATATATACCGTGTATATATACATTAAAATAATAATTTAGTGAAACAAAATATTGCTTTTGAATTGTGGTTGGAAATGATAATAATAAAAAACAAACTGTCCAGACACATCAGAGCATCTTTCTCATGAACATGGACCAACATACCTGTCAGCAGGTGCAGACGTCTGATTGGACGTTACAGAAACACCTGGTTGCAGTGATTGAATCAAAGTGTTGATCTACAACATTTTAGCTTCAGAGCTCCATCATGCTTGTTTACTTGTTTTATTTTTGTGTGTTTGTTTCAAATATTTCTGTTGAACCAAAATTCAAAATCAATGTCATGATTTTCATAGAATTTTTATTTATTATTTTTGTCAATTTCAACTTATTTCACTGGCAGCTGATCTGTTTCCTTCTTTAATTTGAGGGTGCCAACAACCTTGGGCACGACTGTATTGTCACACTCAAAGTAAAACAAAATCACCTAAAGAGAAAAAAATATTTTTTTTCTTTTTTTACTTATTTTAAGAGCAAAATTCTGCCAATAAAACATACAAAATGTACCCGATGAGAGTTCTTGAAATAAGATGCGTCGCCTTAAAACAAGATCTTATATCTCACCGAAATGTTTCTCTTTAAGTAATTTTCTCTTATTTTGAGTGTGATGAGATATTTTGACTCGAAATGAAAAAATTATACTTGCTAAGATTTGGGTTTTTGCAGTGCATTCACACAAATAAGTAGTAATTCTTACATTTTTCTGCAAATTCAATGTGAAATGACATAATTTAGATTTAAAAAAAAACAATGTAAGTTTTCAGTACAAACAACATCATACAAATATATAATAATATCAAAACAATAAAGCATGAAAAGAGAAATCAGTACAACTGTTGAGTCTTTTTTTGTATTTCAGTGGCAGCAGCAAAGTCTGCGTCAGGCTGCAGGTGACTTCACGTGAACTACAAATAGCCGTGCATTAGCCTCCAATAATCCACTTAATCTAATCTCTGCCACTTTGGGAACATCCTAACCGAGCAGTAAAATCAAATGTTTCTCCAACTTTCACAGAAAAACCGAGATAACGACTTCTACCGTGTAGAAACTGGAAATGTGGGTCTGTCATCAGGGTTGTTTTCCACGAATCTACTGCTAATCTGACATACGGCCGTGTTTCTGCAGAGGAGGATGGAGGAGACGAATAATCCTGAGGGTTTATGGTCCAGTCATTTTCACAAAGGTTCAGCAAAACTGTGGCACATTTCCTCCGCACAGTTCATTCAAAGCAAAGCATTTAACTTCTTTCCCTTTTCTTGCTTTAATGTGAGCAGTTTCATCTCAACCATGAGGAGGAAATCAGCTGAAATACAGAAGCATCCTAACTCACCTGATTTAGTCCTGTCTTCCTCCTTTAGCTTTTCTTTTGCATCAGACGTCCTCCAGCTCAGATCCACCGTCCCTGACTGATTGGAAGTTGTTGTGCACAACTCTCCTCTCCTCCCTCCTCCCCCCACGTTAATCTTTACAATATCCCTCACTACCAGCTACTTACTGTCCGTGCACGCTGCTAGAACCCAGTCCTTTACAGCAGATGATCACTGCAAAAACTCAAATCTTACCAAGTAGATTTTTCTCATTTCTAGAAAAAATATCTCATCACACTCAAAATAAGACAAAATTACTTAAAGAGAAACATTTCAGTGAGATAAAGGATCTTGTTTTAAAGACACACAACGTAACTTTTAGACCTTAAAGTTGTACTTCCATGGTGATTTCATTAATATTTCTGTGTTCTCCATTATTATTGAATGCATTCTGCATCGTTTCTGTTTAAAAAAACCTTCTGGTATCTTTGTATCCAGCTGTATTTGTATACTAGAAGAGAGGCTTGTGGTCCAACGGCAGCTTTTCCGGGTCCTTCTCATGAATTTCCGTCTGATTGGCTGCCTCCCATCAGTGTATGAAGGAAGCTCCGCCCTCCGCTCTTATTTTGCTACAGACAGGAAATAGAGCAGACAAACAAGTTTGTTCCGCCATGCTAACAAACAGTTAGCTAATTAGCTTCTCAACTCCGAAGCTACAGTCGTGCTGTCTTTACTTCTAGTGTGTAGTGGAGGGTTACCTGCCTTCCAATGGACAGATAGAAACCCCACGTGGGATACGCTATTTGCAATGTGACGTAGAAGTGCGAGGCTGTTCCCGATTTGCTCTTTTCTTCGTATTGTTTCTGTGATGAGGAAGCACAGCCGACTGGGGGGAACGCAACGCTAGCAAGTCAGCATGTGTAAGTAAACAAGGGGAAACCCTCCGTATTTCAGAAGGAGCAAGTTAAACGGGTTTTCAGTGGAAGGAGGCCTTTAAAAATCTGTCTTTCTGACACGTTTTGATGTCACACCAACATTCATTTTGCGCATTTTCGAGCCGTCACTGCCCAGAGGCGTCCCGGGGCTCAGAAACAGCACTATGTAAGATTCCCATCCGGGCCGCGACTGTCACGTTGGCTGTCACGACTATTGGCTGCAGCACCGCGTCACTCACTAGCAACCGGATGTAAACCAGGGATCAACATCACGAATGTTTTGAACGCCGTTCATATCAGATTCGGTAAAGAAACATTACAGGAGGAAGAGAGGAAAAGGAAGAGAGGAAGGGACAGAACAAGAGTCAAGATAAGACTGTCTTTTACTGGCTGGAGTGAATCACGGTGCAGGTACGATACAAGATGGATGCTAGTTTAGTCGCCGATAGGGGGCGCGTCACTGAGAAAACTGCTAAAAGTTCCGTTGTGTGTCTTTAAGGCGATGCATCTTATTTCAAGAAATCTTATCGAGAAAATTTTGCTTGTTCTATTTGCAGATTTTTTTTGCTCATTACAAGCAAAAGAAAAAAAGAAAGAAAAAATATATATGTTTTTTTTCCTTTTTCTTTTTTACTCATTTTTAGAGTGGCCAATATATATTTTTTTTTTGCTTGTAATAAGCAAAAAAAAATTCTGCCAAGAATTACACCCCAAGAAGACTGCTGCTTGTTGGGGAGTACAGACCTGGTAATGTGGCTGCTGCCAGCTGATGGAACAGTTAGTCAACATTCTCTATTTTTCATGGTATTATGTCACTTCAGACATTCATGTGGTGTCAAAAATAATCCATAAATAAGCCAAAAATAATCACGTTCATACTAACTCGTACCTCCAAGCCAAAGTCATGCAGATTTAATTTGTAGCATTTATTTATTTTATTACTTAAAACTCGAAATCTAAATTTGGCAGTCAATTACCAGTTAAGCTTTCATGTTCAGTACATTTAAGCATCAGGGGGCTTTATTATGATTTCATTATTATGCTACGATAGGAAGCATAAACTACAGGGGTGACGTCTGTAATGCTGGCACACGTTACTGGACTCCTAACCTGCACAGATTTAACGCCACACACTTAACAGTGATGAAAGACGGATCGCACGTCTCATCTCTCATCTGTGTGATGTTCAGAGAGCACCACATGCTAATCCAGTTTACAGCAGAGTATCACGTCTTTCACTCTTAATATTATAAACCCACCCAATAATATCCATCCACCCACTCGGTGAACTTTATTAACCTCCATATGAATTTTTCAAAGTAGTTTGATTAGTTTCTTCCCAACCAAGTTGCTGCATCTCCCTACGTGGGCGACCGTGTTTTTTACTGACAAAACGCAGCAAGTGACCGGAAATGTCAACACAATCCAGAAGACAAGGACGTTTAGAAGTGGGCGGGGCAAAAAAAAGGTGAATATCTGTTGTTTTTTTTTTATTATTATTTTGGGTAAATTTAGATATAAATATACCTGGTAAGATTTGAGTTTTTGCAGTGCAGCATCAGCCTTAAAGAGACCAGAACAAGCATCATGCAGGTGTAGAAGCACAGAAATGGTGATGCACTGAGGAAAACCTCATGCTTTTTTGAAAGCACATGTATCTAGCAGGATCTGAGTCAGCTTCAGGAGGCTGTGGGTGTTTTCTTGCAGGGGCTACAGAAGTGTGGAGTGTTACAGCGTCCTGCAGGAACGAGGACAGGAAAACCTGCTCCAGCCCACCAGAAGGGTCTGATCTTAATTAAAGTCATGACCCAGAATAAGAAGACAAGGACAGAGCTGCTGTTTAACCTCCATCCTGCAGGTGTTACACTGAATGAAATCAGAGACGTGTTGTTTTACTAAAGCTACAAAAATCTGACTTCCAGACATAAACAGAATATGAGGAAGGCAGGGTTCCCACTCTTTTCTTAAAGTAATTTTCAGGACTTTTCCAGCTGCTACAGTACGAGTCAACTTATCACAACGTAGACTAATAAATTCCACCCCAAGCTTTTGGAGAAGTGTTTTACAATTGTAGCAGTGATGAAGCAGAGACGAAGCAACAACAAAGCAGACACGAAGCAGCGACGAAGCAGAGACGAAGCCAAGACGGAGCAGAGACGAAGCAGCGACGAAGCAGAGACGAAGCAACAACGAAGCAGAGCCGAAGCAGACACGAAGCAGCGACGAAGCAGAGACGAAGCAGCGACGAAGCAACAACGAAGCAGAAACGAAGCAGCGACAAAGGAACAAAGAAGCAGAGCCAAAGCAGCGACGAAGCAGAGATAAGGCAGGGATGAAGCAGCGTTGAAGCAACAACGAAGCAGACACGAAGCAGCGATGAAGCAGAGACGAAGCAGCGACGAAGCAGAGATAAGGCAGGGATGAAGCAGCAACGAAGCAACAACGAAGCAGAGCTGAAGCAGACACGAAGCAGCGACGAAGCAGTGACGAAGCAGACACGAAGCAGAGACGAAGCAGCGACGAAGCAGAGATAAGGCAGGGATGAAGCAGCGACGAAGCAACAACAAAGCAGAGCCGAAGCAGACACGAAACAGCGACGAAGCAGTGACAAAGCAGACATGAAGCAGCGACGAAGCAGAGACGAAGCAGCTACGAAGCAGAGATAAGGCAGGGATGAAGCAGCGATGAAGCAACAACGAAGTAGAGACTAAGCAGCGACAAAGCAGCGACGAAGCAGAGATAAGGCAGGGATGAAGCAGCGACGAAGCAACAATGAAGCAGACACGAAGCAGCGACGAAGCAGTGACGAAGCAGCGACGAAGCAACAACGAAGCAGAGCCGAAGCAACAACGAAGCAGAGCCGAAGCAGTGATGAAGCAGAGACAAAGCAGCGATGAAGCAGAGATAAGGCAGGGATGAAGCAGCGACGAAGCAACAATGAAGCAGACACGAAGCAGCGACGAAGCAGAGACGAAACAGCGACGAAGCAGAGATAAGGCAGGGATGAAGCAGCAACGAAGCAACAACGAAGCAGAGCCGAAGCAGACACGAAGCAGCGACGAAGCAGTGACGAAGCAGACACGAAGCAGCAACGAAGCAGAGATAAGGCAGGGACGAAGCAGCGAAGAAGCAGACACGAAGCAGCGACGAAGCAGCGACTAACCAGAGATAAGACAGGGATGAAGCAGCGACGAAGCAACAACAAAGCAGAGCCGAAGCAGACACGAAACAGCGACGAAGCAGTGACGAAGCAGACACGAAGCAGCGACGAAGCAGAGACGAAGCAGCGACGAAGCAGAGATAAGGCAGGGATGAAGCAGCGACGAAGTAACAACGAAGCAGACATGAAGCAGCGCCAAAGCAGTGACGAAGCAGACACAAAGCAGCAACAAAGCAGAGACGAAGCAGCGACGAAGCAGAGATAAGGCAGGGATGAAGCAGCGACGAAGCAACAACGACGCAGAGCCGAAGCAGACACGAAGCAGCGACGAAGCAGCGACGAAGCAGCGACGAATCAACAACGAAGCAGAGCCGAATCAACAACGAAGCAGAGCCGAAGCAGCGATGAAGCAGAGACAAAGCAGCGATGAAGCAGAGATAAGGCAGTGACGAAGCAGCGACGAAACAACAACGAAGCAGAGCCGAAGCAACAACGAAGCAGAGCCGAAGCAGCGATGAAGCAGAGACAAAGCAGCGATGAAGCAGAGATAAGGCAGGGATGAAGCAGCGACAAAGCAACAATGAAGCAGACACGAAGCAGAGACGAAACAGCGACGAAGCAGAGATAAGGCAGGGATGAAGCAGCGACGAAGCAACAACGAAGCAGAGCCGAAGCAGACACGAAGCAGCGACGAAGCAGTGACGAAGCAGACACGAAGCAGCGACGAAGCAGAGACGAAGCAGCGACGAAGGAGAGATAAGGCAGGGATGAAGCAGCGACGAAACAACAACGAAGCAGACACGAAGCAGCGACGAACCAGTGATAAGGCAGGGATGAAGCAGCGACGAAGCAACAACGAAGCAGAGCCAAAGCAGACACGAAGCAGCGACGAAGCAGTGACGAAGCAGACATGAAGCAGCGATGAAGCAAGAACGAAGCAGAGCCGAAGCAGACACGAAGCAGCGACGAAGCAGAGACGAAGCAGTGACGAAGCAACAACGAAGCAGCGACGAAGCAACAATGAAGCAGAGCCGAAGCAGCGATGAAGCAGAGACAAAGCAGTGACGAAGCAGAGATAAGGCAGGGATGAAGCAGCGACGAAGCAACAATGAAGCAAAGCCGAAGCAGACACGAAGCAGAGATAAGGCAGGGATGAAGCAGCGACGAAGCAACAATGAAGCAAAGCCGAAGCAGCGATGAAGCAGAGATAAGGCAGGGATGAAGCAGTGACGAAGCAGACACGAAGCAGCTACGAAGCAGAGACGTAGCAGAGCCGAACAACAACCAAGCAGAGCCGAAGCAGCGATGAAGCAGAGACGAAGCAGCGATGAAGCAGAGATAAGGCAGGGATGAAGCAGCGACGAAGCAACAACGAAGCAGAGCCGAAGCAGACACGAAGCAGAGATAAGACAGGGATGAAGCAGCGATGAAGCAACAACGAAGCAACAACAAAGCAGCGAGGAAGCAGCGACGAACCAGAGATAAGGCAGGGATGAAGCAGCAACGAAGCAACAACGAAGCAGAGCCGAAGCAGACACGAAACAGCGACGAAGCAGTGACGAAGCAGACACGAAGCAGCGACGAAGCAGAGACGAAGCAGCGACGAAGCAGAGCTAAGGCAGGGATGAAGCAGCGATGAAGCAACAACGAAGCAGACACGAAGCAGCGACGAAGCAGAGATAAGGCAGGGATGAAGCAGCGACTAAGCAACAACGAAGCAGAGCCAAAGCAGCGACGAAGCAGTGACGAAGCAGACACGAAGCAGCGATGAAGCAGAGACGAAGCAGCGACAAAGCAGAGATAAGGCAGTGATGAAGCAGCGACGAAGCAACAACGAAGCAGAGCCCAAGCAGCGACGAAGCAGCGACGAAGCAACAATGAAGCAGAGCCGAAGCAGACACGAAGCAGCGACGAAGCAGAGACGAAGCAGCGACGAAGCAACAACGAAGCAGCGACGAAGCAACAACAAAGCAGAGCCGAAGCAGCGATGAAGCAGAGACGAAGCAGCGACGAAGCAGAGATAAGGCAGGGATGAAGCAGCGATGAAGCAACAACGAAGCAGAGCCAAAATCAGACATGAAGCAGAGATAAGGCAGGGACGAAGCAACAACGAAGCAGAGCCGAAGCAGACACGAAGCAGCGACGAAGCAGTGACGAAGCAGACACGAAGCAGCGACGAAGCAGCGACGAAGGAGAGATAAGGCAGGGATGAAGCAGCGACGAAACAACAACGAAGCAGACACGAAGCAGCGACGAACCAGTGATAAGGCAGGGATGAAGCAGCGACGAAGCAGTGACGAAGCAGACACGAAGCAGCTACGAAGCAGAGACGAAGCAGAGCCGAACAACAACCAAGCAGAGCCGAAGCAGCGATGAAGCAGCGATGAAGCAGAGATAAGGCAGGGATGAAGCAGCGACGAAGCAACAACGAAGCAGAGCCGAAGCAGCGACGAAGCAGAGATAAGACAGGGATGAAGCAGCGATGAAGCAACAACGAAGCAACAACAAAGCAGCGAGGAAGCAGAGACGAAGCAGCGACGAACCAGAGATAAGGCAGGGATGAAGCAGCAACGAAGCAACAACGAAGCAGACACGAAACAGCGACGAAGCAGTGACGAAGCAGACACGAAGCAGCGACGAAGCAGAGACGAAGCAGCGACGAAGCAGAGCTAAGGCAGGGATGAAGCAACAACGAAGCAGACACGAAGCAGCGACGAAGCAGAGATAAGGCAGGGATGAAGCAGCGACGAAGCAACAACGAAGCAGAGCCAAAGCAGCGACGAAGCAGTGACGAAGCAGACACGAAGCAGCGATGAAGCAGAGACGAAGCAGCGACAAAGCAGAGATAAGGCAGTGATGAAGCAGCGACGTAGCAACAACGAAGCAGAGCCCAAGCAGACACGAAGCAGCGACGAAGCAGCGACGAAGCAACAATGAAGCAGAGCCGAAGCAGACACGAAGCAGCGACGAAGCAGAGACGAAGCAGCGACGAAGCAACAACGAAGCAGCGACGAAGCAACAACAAAGCAGAGCCGAAGCAGCGATGAAGCAGAGACGAAGCAGCGACGAAGCAGAGATAAGGCAGGGATGAAGCAGCGATGAAGCAACAACGAAGCAGAGCCAAAATCAGACACGAAGCAGAGATAAGGCAGGGACGAAGCAACAACGAAGCAGAGCCGAAGCAGACACGAAGCAGCGACGAAGCAGTGACGAAGCAGACACGAAGCAGCGACGAAGCAGAGACGAAGCAGCGACGAAGGAGAGATAAGGCAGGGATGAAGCAGCGACGAAACAACAACGAAGCAGACACGAAGCAGACACGAAGCAGCGACGAACCAGTGATAAGGCAGGGATGAAGCAGCGACGAAGCAACAACGAAGCAGAGCCAAAGCAGACACGAAGCAGCGACGAAGCAGTGACGAAGCAGACATGAAGCAGCGAGGAAGCAAGAACGAAGCAGAGCCGAAGCAGACACGAAGCAGCGACGAAGCAACAATGAAGCAGAGCCGAAGCAGACACGAAGCAGCGACGAAGCAGAGACGAAGCAGCGACGAA
The DNA here is from genome assembly GCA_023101725.1 of Atherinomorus stipes. Lineage (NCBI taxonomy): Eukaryota > Metazoa > Chordata > Actinopteri > Atheriniformes > Atherinidae > Atherinomorus > Atherinomorus stipes. The sequence goes on from JALJCO010001324.1 coordinate 68,785, forward strand.
GCAACAACGAAGCAGCGACGAAGCAACAATGAAGCAGAGCCGAAGCAGCGATGAAGCAGAGACAAAGCAGCGACGAAGCAGAGATAAGGCAGGGATGAAGCAGCGACGAAGCAACAATGAAGCAAAGCCGAAGCAGACACGAAGCAGAGATAAGGCAGGGATGAAGCAGCGACGAAGCAACAATGAAGCAAAGCCGAAGCAGACACGAAGCAGAGATAAGGCAGGGATGAAGCAGCGACGAAGCAGTGACGAAGCAGACACGAAGCAGCTACGAAGCAGAGACGAAGCAGAGCCGAAGCAACAACCAAGCAGAGCCGAAGCAGCGATGAAGCAGAGACAAAGCAGCGATGAAGCAGAGATAAGGCAGGGATGAAGCAGCGACGAAACAACAACGAAGCAGAGCCGAAGCAGACACGAAGCAGAGATAAGACAGGGATGAAGCAGCGATGAAGCAACAACGAAGCAGACACGAAGCAGCGAGGAAGCAGAGACGAAGCAGCGACGAACCAGAGATAAGGCAGGGATGAAGCAGCAACGAAGCAACAACGAAGCAGAGCCGAAGCAGACACGAAACAGCGACGAAGCAGTGACGAAGCAGACACGAAGCAGCGACGAAGCAGAGACGAAGCAGCGACGAAGCAGAGCTAAGGCAGGGATGAAGCAGGGATGAAGCAACAACGAAGCAGACACGAAGCAGCGACGAAGCAGAGATAAGGCAGGGATGAAGCAGCGACGAAGCAACAACGAAGCAGAGTCAAAGCAGCGACGAAGCAGTGACGAAGCAGACACGAAGCAGCGATGAAGCAGAGACGAAGCAGCGACAAAGCAGAGATAAGGCAGTGATGAAGCAGCGACGAAGCAACAACGAAGCAGAGCCCAAGCAGACACGAAGCAGCGACGAAGCAGCGACGAAGCAACAATGAAGCAGAGCCGAAGCAGACACGAAGCAGCGACGAAGCAGAGACGAAGCAGCGACAAAGCAACAACGAAGCAGCGACGAAGCAACAACAAAGCAGAGCCGAAGCAGCGATGAAGCAGAGACGAAGCAGCGACGAAGCAGAGATAAGGCAGGGATGAAGCAGCGATGAAACAACAACGAAGCAGAGCCAAAATCAGACACGAAGCAGAGATAAGGCAGGGACGAAGCAACAACGAAGCAGACACGAAGCAGACACGAAGCAGAGACGAAGCAGCGACGAAGCAGAGATAAGGCAGGGATGAAGCAGCGACGAAGCAACAACGAAGTAGAGCCGAAGCAGACACGAAACAGCGATGAAGCAGTGACGAAGCAGACACGAAGCAGCCACGAAGCAGAGATGAAGCAAAAAACTTTCCTTTTATACATGTGGGCTGCGAAGACCGTATATTTACACTGTTATTTATGACTGGATGAGTTGCAATGTAGCTGTTTTGTCATCTTCGTCTTTTATCTAAGATGAAAGTCGTGTCTGTGTCGGGATGTGGGCATTCGGGATGTTGGTGTCGCGGGAGCGGCTATATGGGGGATGGGGATTTCCCCTGTGCTTGTCCTGCGTGTGGGGCTCTGGGGGTCGCGGACGGAGCTGCGCTTTTCGCCGGGGTGCTTGGTTTTCGGCGGACCCGTAGTCGTGTCGTGTCGTATCGATGTTGGGGTGTCTGGCGTGGCTGTCGGGGTGTGGGGTTTTGTCCATATCGTTCAGCTCTAGTGTGTGGAGGTGGGGGGTTGCGGGGTGGCCGGGTCTTTTCCGCGCCGGGTGCCTGTCCTGCCCGGCTGCTGTGTCGGTCGGGGCTGGCCTGCGCCGGTGGTCTCGTGCGGGTTGGTCTCGCGTGGTCCGGGGGCTGGGGGCGGTGGACTTGTGGCGTGGGGGCTGGTGGCCCCGTGGTCCCCGTCCTTGGTATGTGTGGGTGGGTGTGTGACTGGAGGGGGGCGTGAATGCGGTTGTGTGTGTGTGTGGCTGCCTGTGGGGGTGTGTGGAGATGGGTGGGTGGGTGGGGGTGCATGGATGATAGGTGTTTGGGTGTGGGGGTGGTGGTGCATTGGTGGGGTTTGTGTGTGCCGGGTTGGGGGGGCTTGGGTGGGGAGCGGGGATGGATCTGTTGGGGGATCGGATGCGGGGCGGGGGGGTGGGTGGGGGGTGTGTGTGGGTGGGTGGGTGGTGGCTCTGGCGGGGTTGGGGGGATTGTGCGTGTCGCGGCCTGGGTGGGGGTGCAGGCTTGGGTTTGGAGGGGGGCATGGACACTGGGGGGGCGGATGTGCGGGGACTAACTGGCTATACAGGAGGGGTGGGAGGAGGATGGGATGGGGGAGTGTTGACGGGGGTAAAGTCGTTGGTTGTTTGAAGTAGGGTTTAGGGGTGATACAATAGAGTGGGGGAGGAAAGGGGAAAAAAAGAAAAAAAATATATAGCAGCTCTGCGTGCCTCTTGGGGGGTTTGCGAGGCCTGGGGATGTTGGGCCGGTGACTCTGGCCCCTCCGCCGACCCTTTCCGCTCCCGTCCCTTTTCCCCCCTCCCTGGCCTGGCGTGGTCGAGCGCCCCCAGGGGCCGAGGCTGGCCCCTCTGTGGTGAACGCCGGACGCCGGGCCGTGGGGGCGGCCATGCCTGCCCCCTTCTGCCCTGGGGGGATCCCGGGAGGCAGGGGTACCTAGTGCCGGTAACGGCTCTTCTTCCAGGGGGGGAATTCATACCCCCTGGTCTCCTTTCCCAAGACCTCCCCCCCCCCCCCCCCCGCTCTACCTCACACACACACACGTAGGGTTTTGGGGAGGGTGCGTGTCAAGCGGGCGTGGCGAGGGAGGGCACCAAAGTGCCTTTGCTTGCAACGTCTAGAGACAGCCTGCTCCCCAGTTTTAACCACACTTAGACACCTAAACACATAAAATAACAACAGCTCACAACCACTTCTGAGGGGCGGGCCATATAGTGTGTGGAGGGAGGGAGGTGCCAGTTGGGGGGTCATGCCCCCTACGCGACCCCACTCCCGGCATGACTTGGCACTGCCCCTCAGTTTTAACTGCAAACAACACACATCTTACACAACAGTCATGAGCGGGGGTGGGGGGGGGGGACAGGGTCCTTTCATACCCTGGTCTCCCGGGCGCTACTGGGGGGAGGGGGGACAGTGGCTGCTTCACGCACCAGTGGTTAGGGCTGGCTGCATTGCGGGGGATCTGCTGGCCTGGGGGTTGCCTGGCCTGCTGCGCCGGGGGGGGGGGGGGGGATGGGGGGGGGGGGGGGGGGGGGGACGTGTTGGGGGCTTGGAGCTCACGGCTCCTTCCCCGGCCCGAGCTACCACTCAGGAGGCACGAGGGCATGGGCAAGAGAGAGGTGGGTATGTGAGAATAATGAATGAGAGTGTGAAAGAGGAAATGTGGGAGGGAGGAACTTGGGCTGGAAGAGGGAGGAGATGTGGGTAAGTGGTTGGAGGAAAGGGGGATGGAGGAAGGAGTGGCATGCTCGTGAGTGTCTAGTAGTGATGGTCATGAGGGGCTGAAGGAAGGAAGGGGGGGAGTGTGATAGGTCAGAGGGATGGGCGGGGCTGGACATGTAAGGGGGGACTGTATGGGGTATTGGGGGTATAGGGAGGTGGGGGCGTATGTGTGGGGGGGTAGGGGAGGGGTTGGTGCAGTTATGTGGGGGAGTGCAGTGAGGAGTATGAGGAGGTGGGGGTAGGTGTGGACGGTAGAGGGGGAGGAGAGTGTTGGGGGTTGAGGGAGGAGTGAGTGTGGGTATGTAAGGTCGGAGGGCGGGTGGGTGGGTGTATGTGTGTGTGTGGGGGGTGCACGGAGGTGTTGGGTAGGGGCTGGGCGGTGTGGGCGGAGGTTCGTATCTCGGTATTCGTGCCGGGCATCTTGGTGTCGGTGTGGCTGCGGGTTGGTTGGGGGCCGGGCGCTTTGGTGGGGGGTGCGGTTTTGTTTGTGGCTTCCGGGGCTTTGTATGCGGGGCGGGTGCGGGGGGGATCTGTATCTTGTGTGTGGTTGCTCTTGCGGTGTTGATGTCTTGGGTGCCCGTGTCTCGATGTGGAGGCGGTGACGGTATATCTTTCAGCCCTAGTGTTGGGGTAGGTGTGTGGGGAGTGTGTGTGTGAGCGTGGTGGCGGGGTGGGGGGTGGTAGAGGTGGTGGCGCCCTGGTGTCAGGTGTGTAGGGCAGGGACGTTGGGGTGGGGGCTGGCCTGCCCTGGGGGGCGTCGTCTGGGGGGTCCGGTCCTCCTGGGTTTCAGTTGGGCCGCCCGGGTCCGGGGGGGGGTGGCTGCTCCTGGGCGCTTGGGCCCTGGGCCCGGTGCTGTCTCCGCTCCGGGGGACGCCCGGCGCCCGGTGGGGTCGGCAGCTGCTGGTCTTGGTCCGCTGGGGCCTGGGCCCCCAGACTGCAGGGGGCTCCGGCTGGGGCCGCCTTTTGCCGCCCTTCGGGGGATGCATGTCCGCTCTTTGGGGGGGGGGTAGCTGGGATCTGGGCCTCTGGGTGGCTGCTGGGGGCCTGGGTCGTGAGCCTTGCGGGCTTCCTCCTCCTTGCAGAGACGAGGTTGCATCTGCATGACTGTATCACCACGGAGCACCCTTTATTATGCATGTTGACACTGTGACACTACTTCCCATTGCGATGACTAGGTTGTACCTCTTCTCTACTTCCCATTGCAATGACTAGGTTGTACCTCTTCTCTACTTCCCATTGCGATGACTAGGTTGTACCTCTTCTCTGCTTCCCATTGCGATGACTAGGTTGTACCTCTTCTCTGCGTAGTTCTGCGTGTGTTCGTATGATCTGAGGATATTTATCCACCTGCAGGTCCTCCTGTAGGGGATTGCTTGTTTTGTTTTCCAACAGAGACCTTGGTTGTTTAAGGATCGCGGTACAGATGTACCAGTGAACTGTGTAAGTGGATTCATGTTTTCTCTCCTCTCTCTCTTCCTCTTCCTTACTCCTCTCTCTCTGTTTCACTTTCTATCATTACCTCTGTTAACTTTCATTTCTCCCTTGTCAGGCCCAGCAGTATGAAATGGAATGGTGTAATAGACAAATGTTTAAATAAAGAAATAAAATGAATAAACATGATATCAAGTGGAGCCTTATGTTCATAAAGCTCCGCTTGGTAAAGCAAAACTGTTCAACAGAATAAAGCAATCAGATTTCCATTCTGCTTGCTTCGATGCTGGACAGGACAAGTTAAAAAAAAAAAAAAAAAAAAAAAAAAAAAATCTAAGATGAAACCTTTTCTATGTTTTAATCTTTTTGAAAAAGTTGTGCATGCTTTTATTTGTTCTTATTTGGACGACTGCAGTGCTCTTTATTCAGGTGTCTGCAGTAACGCACGGTCCCGTCTGCAGCCAGTCCAGAACTCCGCGGCACTTTTAACAGGGGCCAGGAAGCGTGAACACATCACCCCTATTTTAGCGTCTCTGCACGGCTGCCTACGTTTCAGGATAGATTTTAAAATCTTACTGTTTGTTTTAAAGCTGTAAGGGGACTGGCCCCCCAATACATTTCAGATTGCCTCCAAATTTATACTCTGAGGTCTGGGGGCCAGTTCCTGCTCTTGGTCCCAAAGACTAGACTTAAAGCCAGAGGACAGGGGGGGGGTTCTCTGTTGTCGGCCCTAGACTCTGGGACGCTCTGCCACTCCATGTCAGAACTGCCCCCACTGTGGAGAGCTTTAAGTCTCGTCTGAAGGCCACTTTCATTCTCTGGCTTTTAACACCACACGAGCTGTGTGGTCCTTTGTGTCTTTTATTTATTTTTATTGTTTTGGCTGATTTGTATTTTGTTTTATTGTATTTTTAGTGTAGTTTATATATTATATATATTTTATTAATATATAAAATTATAAATATTTTATTAATATACATATATATATATATATATATATATATATATATATATATATATATATATATATATATACACTACTCACAAAAAGTTATTCTCTTTTTTTAAATTTATTATTAGTTTTTTTAGTTTCTTGTCATTTGAATTACTGTTGTGAATTCAGCATTTCCTTTAATTGGAGGGTATGAATAATTTTGAGGACGACTGTTTATATATATATATATATATATATATATATATATATATATATATATATATATATATATCCACTACTCACAAAAAGGTTAAGGATATTTGGCTTTTTGTAAGATGTCAGAATGAATCTAAAATCCACTTCAACCTTTCCAGTGAACTAAATTAAACTTTCTCTAAACTTTTCAATGCACATGAACATTGTTCAATGGTTAATATTTATTCTGCATCATTCTGTTCTCCAAAAACTGAAAGTTGAATATCCCTAACTTTTTGTGTGTTTATACATATATATGTGTGTGTGTGTCTGTTGGTAATTACTATTTTAAAGGTCTCAAATGAGTCGAATTTAGACTTACAAAACAGGTTGTTAATTATCTAAATGTTGATTTGCGAGCAAAGATTACTGAAAGAAAGTCACTTAAACAAATTTCCTCTTTGTTTTTCTTAAAGTAAAAAATATTTTCCTCTTTATTAGAAAAAATGAAGAACCTGTTCATGTTAAATAATGTTATATTTGTGAAATCTGACTTGTTATACTGAAAGAGGATTTTGAAGTATCTCTGGTCACAACACGGTCTTCCGTCAGCCATATCTTGTTTTGGTTCCTCTTCTTTTTCATCCTCCAAACTGGTTCCAGCCAGCTGGAAGCTGATGTCAGCATTTCTGTGTCACAAGTGTCCTATGTTGGTCCATGTTCATGAGAAAGATGCTTTCTGGACAGTTTTGTTTGTTTGTTTGTTTTATTATCATTTCCTAAAACAATTCAAAAGCAATGCTTTTTTCCACTTATTAGATTTTTAATGTTTTATTTATGATTAGTATCTTAAGTTTCTTGTTATTTGAATTACTGTTGAGAATTTATCCTTTTCTTGAATGGGGGGTGTCATGATTTTGAGGACCGTAAGTGAAAGTAAATATGTGCAGGATCCAGATCTAAAAACCATGTGTAACTAAAAACATCTTTAGTGTGACAGACGAAGCGTTAAAGAGTTTACACTCGCCGTCCAGTCGTGCTGCTGCGGCTGGACAGCCCCCCCACAGTGATGTTGGCTGGCCTCTGCTGCGTCTCCATCTGTGAACTGAAGCAGTTACAGGTGCTGGGGGGCTAAAGCTGACCGTCACCTACACCCCCACAGGAGTGGTGCGGCACGAGCTCGTCCAGCAGGTGGCGACGTCACATAAATGTCAGAGACAACCTTGTTTCCATGTCACAGCTGGAAAGCAGCTGCATCTGAGGTAGAGATGGGACATTTGACTCAGACTTCCAGGCTCTGATACTCGAGTGTGACAGACAAGCTTGAACCTGCGCTTCAAAGCCCAAATCAAACCTGCGTGATGACGTGTGAGGCTCATTAAATCATATTACTGGTTCACTTTCATAAATGTTGCAACGCTTCCACGCTTACATGATCAGAAACAAGGCTGCATTTGGAATGTTGGAATATAAAGTTGAATGATTCAAATAAAGATTGGAGCTGCTATGACTCCAACTGACCACCAGGTGTCACTGGCGCACGTCACAGGGCTCTGCAGCCTCTACAATCCAAAGAGCCATTTTTCACCTCAACCAGCTCAGACGGTCCATGGCCTTTAGAAAAAGGCAACTTATGTTTGTTAACACTTACTGAAGATTTACGTCTTTTTAAAAGAAATCAGTTTTAGGTTTGTATTTAAAAAAAAAAAAAAAAAAACGCAAGAAGAGGATAGCTACATTTTCTTAAACTAACTGAATTTTTTCCACCCAATTGTATAAAAAGGTTAAATAAATAAAAATGTAGATTTGTGGGAAATTGTGATTTTACATAAGATTTGCATTACAAGTTGCTTAAAAAAAAAAAAAAAAAAAAAAAAGTGCCTCTGATTTAGACTTAATGGTGATCTAATGACTTTGGAAAGTACTTTAAATGGCTGAATTCCTGACAAAAGCACGACAGGACAACCACTTTTGAGGAAAGTTTAAGTAGCAGATGACTGCAAATGGTTTTTCATTTGTTATTAAAATACTTGTGCATCTATGGAAGTGATCGGTTGGATTTTTAGATAATTCTGGTCTAGGAACAGCAGGCCAGAATCTGTATTAGTGTCTGGGTAATCCCACGTGGGATGGGTCCCTGTCCATTTTAAAGCTACAAACTTCAGATACTTTGCCACATCTGGCTTTTAAAACTCCTGACTTTTTGGGCAGCCCCCCCAGACATATTCAACTGGTAGCATCCAGTGCTCCAGATCACACCAGTTTCACATGGAGGTGAATGTAAGCAGGCTGAAACTGATCAAACCTTAAAGCAGGACTGGTCCTGTGAAGTGGATCCTGAAGGCTCTGAACTCACTTATTGCAGAAGTTCAGTTGAAACCAAAATGGCTTCATTAGACAGAACTACAGTAACAGGTTCCTTCAACCGGTTGAATAAGTTTCACAGGATCAAGACACCAAAATCCAGCTCAAAACTTTTATTCAGATTATCTGCTCAGACTTCCACAAACACATCCAGAACTTATTCAGCTTGGTTAAAAAGCTCAACGTTGAGTCAGCCGGACCAGAGCAGTAGAGGAACTTTGGGGGGGGGGGGGGGGTTTAGCTCTTGCCACCCAGGGAGTGCTTGTCGAACAGGTACTCGGCCATCTTGTTGCTGTGCGCGTCCATGCGCGTCAGGTTGGTGATGTAGTCGCCGAGCTTCTTGATGGCTTCCACCTGCTCGTTCAGGTAGTGGCTCTCCAGGAAGTCGCACAGCTGAGGAGACACGAGCGTCAGTATGCAGGAGGCGCAACTCACACCCCCCCCCCCATTTAGTTTCAGGTTTAACAAGTTAATATTTTAAAAGGTCTTACACTTATTCAAGTTTAACCACAACGTACCAACATTACATCAAAACCCCAAATCAGGAGAAATAAATAAACTGTTAACACGGGGGACGCTTCACCAGCTTCAATACCTGCATTTGTGGCCATTAGAGCCACATTGACGTGTTATTGGGTGCATTTTGTGGTCCAAGTCAAAAATGGAGACTTGGCCGTTTAAGACTAGGGCCTTAAACTTAAGCTGAGGACTTCAGACCCCCCCCCGGGAACCTGGTCAATCCAACTTACATGAGGGTCGACGTGATCGGAGGCCAGCTTGTGCAGGTCCAGGAGGGCCTGGTTGACGTTCTTCTCCAGCTGCAGGGCGCACTGCATGGCCTCCAGGCCGCTCCCCCACTCGTCACGCTCAGGTTTCTGCAAATAAAGAGTTCAGGTCAAATACAGCGTTTAAGCAATCTGCTTCTCCGAGCGCAAACATGGATGCAAGCGTGCGTGCGGACCTTCACGTCCTGGAGGAAGATGCGGCCTCCTCTCTTGTTCTGGAAGGACAGCAGCTTCTCGGCATGCTCCCTCTCCTCATCACTGTTCTCCTTGAAGAAATGGGCGAAGCCTGGAAGGGCCACATCATCCCGGGAGAAGTAGAAGGCCTGCAAAGGGGGGGCATACAGGTGGTTATTAGGACACCATCATTTAGCTAAAAACAGCCATAAACTAGTATTTATGCAGCCATCCGGCGGTCAGGGACATGAGTCAGGAGCTGATAACCAGTTCATGTGGAAAGAGGCAACTCAAGCATGACGCAGCAGTTTTCCAGCAGCATAGGCGGAGTCACTCATCTAGGGCTTTGCCATTATTTTAATCATGTCAAACGATCTCCAAACTCAAATCTATTTGCCATTTCTCTACACAATTCCTGAAAGTTATCCTGAATTTAACATTTTAATTCAGTGGCTTCTTACCTGTAGTTTGAGAGTCACTGACAAAAATAAATCTGGACTGTTGCAACATTGCACCAAAGCAATGCGGGGGTTTTTTTGCATAAAGCATTTTATTCTTAATAGAGAAACTGCAGAACAGCTGTAAGGTCCATATTTGTAGCTTTCGCCCCAATTTAATCATTTTGCCTAAATTTGTCAATAAGTTGTTTTTGTAGAGAAATGCTAGGTGAGTGCATTATGAATAAAAGAAAAAAAAAAAAAAAATGGTGATTTCAATATTGACCAAAATAACGGTGATAGTGGCTTTTTCCGTAACTGAGCAGCAGCGGTAAACAGATGCAGATAGTCGGCACTATGCTAAAATTTTATATCATAACATTAAGATTTAGCTTCTAAACTGAAAGCACAGAGCAGTGACGTAGAAGTGCGGCCGCTTCTTACCATGGAGGTGTAGGTGTAGGAGGCGAACAGCTCCATGTTCACCATCCTGTTGATGGCGGCCTCGCAGTCGCGGTGGTAGTTCTGACGCACTTGGGACTCCATTTTGGCTGGCGGGTTTTTCTGCTGATTTCTTAACAAAAACGGTAGAAAAATAGAGCTCTAAGTCGGCTTTATCAGTAGTGTTCAAGTAGAAAAGGACTCACGAATCCGGAATGCTGAGAAGTCGAAAGAAAAGCGGGTCGAAGGAAGAAGTTCCGTTCAAACACTGTTGAAGCAAGAACTCCTTGTCGGTTTCTTCCCGGGTCTGATGTCGCTGTTGTTCGCTGCCTGTATTTATACCCCGCAGAGGACCTCGTGACTGACGTAACGCCGCTTCCACCAATCAGCGAGAGCAAAGGACACAGACACAGCCGTACGAGGAGGAACCATGTAATCGTTTTGTTTTTTGTTTCATCCGCGCAATCTGATCAGGTGACAGTCAAGCACGTGCAATGACGAAGCATTTTACTATAAGACTCCATAAACTCATCTATGTAAAATAATTCATGCGTTTATCAAGGTTTAAAGGTATAAACTGAGTCTGGTTACACATGACTGCATGAAAAACTGCATCTACATTTCTGATTACAAACAAAATAGCAGTTTTGCAACGTGTAAGTCAGTTGTAAATGTGCTTAAACTGTATTATTACTTTATTTTATGATACATAAAGACAAGAAAATATGAGAAATAGTGACACTGCAAAACTACCTTTAAAAAATTAGCTATTCTTACAGGGAAAGGATCCTGCAACTGAATGTAACATAAATGCTTATTATTTGTCTTTCCACCAGACATGAGCCGCTGCAGGTCAAAGTTCTCCACCGTTTACAGTGTAAAGCAACTAGTCAACGTATGATCACATTATGACCAATCAGGAACGTCTTTGTAACCTCTTTCTGGACCTGTCCACACTTTCTGAGTACAGGGGAGGGACATTCTCGATGTTTGGAGTGCTCTCTACTGAGGATAATCTCCCAAAAACTCTCTTTAAGTGGAAGGATGGGAGCCGATGCAGCTCCTTCCACTGTAGAAAACTAGAAACCCACTTCGAGGTTCTACTGATAGACCTTTAGAAGCCTAGACAACCTATTTTGTTAGACCTTTAAACTGGATTTAGTTGTTTAAATAAGACGAAAAAGCGAAGACATGACTGTGTTTAAAAAGTTCCCGAACGTAGGCCAGTGATGTGGACTCTGATCCAGGACCAGACTGGCTGATCTGGGTTACCAGCTCACAAAGCTGCAGGGTGAACTTGCTGACGTCACAGAGCACCACATGACTCCTAAAAACTGCTGATGTGTTCACAGCTAGTGTGATCTTTATTGCATTAGTCAGGACTGGAGCAATGCTGCAAACATTACCAAGCAGAAAAACCGGGAGAAGTCCTGTAACTGATGAACACTGGACCATCTGCATTTCAAATTATTCATACGGTCCCATTAAAGAAAAGCTAAATTCAGAACAGTAATTAAAATAACAAGAAACTAAAAGATATAAGAATTTAGTTCATTATACAGGGAGTGCAGAATTATTAGGCAAATGAGTATTGTGACCACATCATCCTCTTTATGCATGTTGTCTTACTCCAAGCTGTATCGGCCCAGAGCTACTACCAATTAAGCATATCAGGTGATGTGCATGTCTGTAATCAGAAGGGGTGTGGTCTAATGACATCATCACCCTATATCCAGCGGTTTCCTTGCCAAGGTTTCTTTTTTAATGCATTAGCTTCATACAACTTTATTTGTACTATTTTGATTTGAACAAATGTTGTGTTTAATTTAGATTTAACTGGGTAATTCTGCTGGGATGTACCTTTTAAAAGTACCAAGTTTTAGTTGCCTCACTTATATCTTACATTCTGAATTTAATAATTCCAGTTTCCTTTCTTTGTCTGTGTTATTAGAGGCCTCAGATATAATATTCAATTAAATTCAAATAGTTTTCTGTATTGACCAACAAAGCATGAATGTGACTAATGATGCAAGGTGAAGCTCCTTCCATCCCCACCCTGCCGTCTCCTCTGCACTGGTGTAAATGGGTGAATGAGAAGCATGCTGGTAAAAGCCTAATAAAGGTGCAGACGAGTGCGGAGCTCTGTAGCTTTAACATGACCTCGTGTGACTGCGTATCTGGTGAAAGTCAGGTTTTATGCATCAGGTTCCAGATTTCCACAAAGAAAAGTCCTGCTAAAACAAAAGTAGAAAATACCAGAATATTTTAGAATATGAAAGTAAAGGTACTAAAGTGGTCTCTCTGACAGATGTAGGACACATTCATTATTACTGCTGGAGCATCATTGTGTGATTGGACCAAAAAAAGGTCTATAGAGGTGTGCTTTCAGGTGCAAGTTTAGTCTTTGACGTTAGATAATATGGAAATTTCCATCCTTGCATTTTCTCCTGCTTATCCGAGGAGAGGATGGAAAAACAAACCTTTCCCCAACTCCTCCTGGGATATTCCAAAGGCGTTCCCAAACCAGACCATACATGCAGGATTATTTTGGAGGGAAATCCCAGAATGGCTGTAAACACTGACCTAAATGCATGTTTCTTAAAAATTTTTATATTTTTAATTAAATACAGTCAATAAGTGGAGTTTAATTTTTACACATTTGAAACATCCGAACCAAACCAGATCAAAAAAGTCTTGTTTATTTTTGACATCTTGTATTAAACAGCTTTTTATTCTCTGTATATGAATTTAATGTTAATAGTAACAAGTAAATTCTGTCTAATGAGCGTGTTATTTATATAACTATATTATATAATGAAAATGCATCATCAGTATGATACATATGTGTAAACTACCTCAGTAGTACTCAGTAAACTTCCATTACAGGTTTTGTAAGATACAGATACCGACCATAGTTGCATGAAGTATTAGCTGCTGTTTGTCCTCCACATAACGGGGACAAAAGAAGATAAATACGCACCTTTAACTGGGCTTTATTCAGGTTTTCCCACATATTATACTGTCACACTCACAGTGACTCAGCAGTTTGAAGCACCCTCTTTATTTGTGCTGTGTCATGCTACAAAATTAGCCACACAGAACTAGCATGACTGCTATGACTCAGCACTCCTCAGTTCCTCATGTTTCCTGAAGCTTTGTTCTGCTTTGGCTGGAGTGGGACGAGGACACTTGTGACACAGAAATGCTGACCTCAGCTTCCAGCTGGCTGGAACCAGTTTGGAGGATGAAAAAGAAGAGGAACCAAAACAAGATATGGCTGACTGAAGACCGTGTTGTGACCAGAGATACTTCAAAATTCCTCTTTCAGTATAACAAGTCAGATTGCACTTGTATAACATTATTTAACATGAACAGGTTCTTCATTTTTTCTAATAAAGAGGAAAATATTTTTTACTTTAAGAAAAGCAAAGAGGAAATTTGTGTTAGTGACTTTCTTTCAGTAATCTTTGCTAACAAATCAACATTTAGATAATTAACAACCTGTTTTGTAAGTCTAAATTCGACTCATTTGAGACCTTTAAAATAGTAATTACCAACACACACACACACATATTTATTTATACATACATACATACATACACACATATATATATATATATATATATATGTATGTGTGTATCTGTAAACAGTCGTCCTCCAAATTATTCATACCCTCCAATTAAAGGAAATGCTGAATTCACAACAGTAATTCAAATGACAAGAAACTAAAAATAAATCAAAATAAAAAAAGATAATTTAGTAAATTAAAAATATTGCTTTTGAATTGTACTTGAAAATGATAATAAAAAAAAAATGTCCCAGAAAAATGAGAGCACCTTTTCCATGAACATGGACCAACATACCTGCCCACAGGTGCAGACGTCTGATTGGACGTTACAGAAACACCTGATTGCAGTGATTGTCTCAAAGTGTTGCTCAACACCATTCTACCATCATAGCCCCATCATGCTCGTTTACTTGTTTTATTTGTTGTTTGTTTTTTAATATTTATTTCAAACCACATTTAAAAATCAATGTCACAATTTTCATAGAATTTTTATTTCTTATTACTTTTCAACTTATTTCACCAACAGCTGATTTTTTTCCTTCTGTAATTGGAGAGTATGAATAATTTTGAGACAACTGTACATATAGGCTATATATATATAATGAAGGAGGTGATTCTGGTTAAATCTCTCTATACAGATGAGTTTAAGCAAAGTCTCCAAGTCCGAATGTAACTGCGGGGTATTCAGTAAGCTAATCTGTACTAGTGGTGATATAAGCTAATAATAACAGCAGTAGCTGAGACTTCTGAATTCATCATATCAGCATACACATTTCATAATGAATAATTACAGAGTACAGCAGCTAAAAGCATAAAGGCTGAACCACTGAACTGAATTTGTTTAACAGAACTTGTCAGGCTAATATTCTGGTAACTCAGAGGATGTTTAAAGGTACAGTATGTAAAAAAAAATCAAAGGTCAGTGGCAGAAAAATGCTATATATAATTCGAAACTGTGTTTCTATTGATGTGTAATCGCTGCACTAGAATAGCTTTTATTTATTTTCTTAGAATGAGTCATTTATATCTACTTGCTGGGTGGTGCACATACATGGAGGCTGCCATATTTGTGCCTCCACTTTTACTACGGTGTCCCTGAATGGACAAAAGAATGCGTGTGAAGCAAGAACCCCCTGAACTTTAAAACTGCTGTACCAGCTTTGTTGAATGGGGGTTAAAGCATTGATTTGGATCAGTAACGCCTTAAAAGACATAAAAAGTAGTTCCTCATAGTCCAGTCATAGCTACACCGGAGACCACGGATCCACTCACAGATGAAAACATCTTTATGTCTGGGAGAATTTTGGCCACTAACGGCCACCGTACATTCACCACAGTGCTTAGAATATGAAGTCATTTGAAAGAAAACATCTTTTCTTGCAGTACCCATCTTTACCACTAGTAATTCTCACATACTGTACCTTTAAATCAGGTCGTCCAGAAAAAGAGCTGTAAATAAAACTCAAGTATTGAATCAAGCTCATTTATTGATGGCTTTTGGACAGAAACCGCATAATTCTCTGAAAATGCAGGTTGAAAATACATTTTTAACCATGTGAACATGGACTTTCAGATCTCACAGGGAATGTTTGAATTGCATAACAATCAGTAACCTTTCAGGCATCTGCTACAGTTTTGTTGTAGTAATAAAGATAAACAGTACAGTAAATTTAAGTTTAGACTGATGTGACAAAATGAACTTTGATGAGTCAGAGCTAAGTGGGCAGGAAGTAGCGATTTACCCTGCAAACAGAGAGACAGTTACGTCTCTGAAGACCAAACTCTCCCAGGACACTGTCCACCCCACTGCCTTCTGGTTGGAGATCGATACCACTAAAATCCAGAACCAATAAGTCCTGTGAGTCCAGATTTATCTTTCCGTTAGTTATCAGGGTTCTACACACTTTTTGTGACCGCGTGTTCACGATGCGCTTCCGTAGTACAGCTGAGACGATCAGCTGCTACCCAGACAAGAAAAACACAATCAGAGAAACTCTGAACTCTCAGGACAATAGTACTCATTTATTCCTTCATTCTACTTAAAACATTGATGAAATGAAGGAGTTTTGCTGCAGATAATGTCTGTCCTGTCTCTGCCATTATACTCAGTGAAGGGCGACTCAATGTAATATCTTTCAAAGTGATGCAGAAATGTTACCAGTGAGTAAATGCACGTATAAACTCCTAAATAAGGTCCAGGTTGGAATAAAATAAAGTTCTCCTTTAAACAGTCTGTGTCCTGGAATCACTGTATACTGACCCCAGAAATGTTTTATTATACATTAAGCCAATGTTTTGGTCAAAAGTTACATGGTGTCCCAAAGTTTTTGTAAAGTTTGGGGCAGAAAATATCCTTGCATTAAAGGGGCATTTCTCTTTTTTTGAATCTGGGGTGTGTATTCATCTGTCCTTTTATATGTGAGTGATGGAGAAAGGCATTTTCCACGTAGCTCCAGGATTTATCTGGCAGGCAGCCCAGCTAAGTACGGGGCAACTGGCCCCCGCGTCCAAGTTCGTCCGAAAAAAACCTATTTTTTTTCCACCCTGAAGGGCTCAGATAGTCTCAACGAATGTCCAACATCATACTAGAGAGGAGACATGAACCAGAGTCTCTACATTACCTGGAGATCTACGTTTGTTTTGGTGTCTGTGTCCAAATGTCGGGACGCTGGAAATCAATCTCGTTCCAAAATTACGTGATAACTCCCGTCAAAACACTGGTGGCGGACGCGGGTTATCGCGCGATTTCTTAACGAGATTTGATTTCCAGCGTCCCGAGGATATATGAAAACAGGCCCCAGGTTAAAAAAAAAAGCGGAATTCCCCTTTAAGTCACTATTTGTGATATTTGGCAGAGCAGCCAGCAATACTTTATAACAGGCTGCATTGCAGGAACCTTCACTACGGCGGTTCTTGGTGAAGCTTCTGATCAGGTGCGACGTCTGGGTGGTAAAGCCCCCCTTACCTAAAACCTAACCAGCAGGGAGTCATGGCATGACACGGACATTTAACTCACGGTGCAGAGCAGAACTGAGGGTGCTGCAAAGCCTGATGGGAGATATGACGAATGACAAAATGGTCCCTGAGGACATGGACCCCGTAGAGACTCACTGTGTAAGGCAATTAGGTTTGCAGCTGCAGATCAAAACTGATCAATCTTAATGACTCAAGATCAATAGAGTATAAGACATTTGCCATTTTCTCAGTCTGTGTTAAAGACCCTGCGGCAGACTGATGACCTCATCAGTCTGGTAACAGCTGGGACAGACTCCGGGGACTGTGGCCTGGACGAAACGGTACAGAAAATGAATGAATGTTAACAGATGACATCACAGTTTCAGGTCAACAAGGAAAAAGACTGATGAAAGAAAAAGCTGGACCTGTTAAACAGCTTATGTTCAGTACGTTTCTGTGAAAATGACCGCGTAAACTGTTAGGAATGCGTTAAAGGATCGTGTTTTACATCTCGGGGAGGATTTGTTTATCATACAGAAGGCATCCCATGTGTTTGTCGGGTTCCCCCTGAAATATTTCCAACTCTGCACGTACAGATGAGGTTTCATGTTTGTATTGCACTTGTTACTCTGAAATCTGAGGAATCACCTTCATCCCAGCTGAAGGAGGTGTAGTAAATACCAACCTCCCCGCTGGATGTTTCCCAATCTTTACCTGCTGTCTTTCTAACATAATTAACGTCTAATTAAAGCTGTGTTAATTCTTCGTCTCTCTTTTAACCGTGTTTTGCAGGACTTTTCCCTCTTGCTGACTGGATGATTATGCTGTTGGGATCCACACGCTCTTCCACTGGACGGAGTTTCTCCACATGTCCTCCAGGACAGAAGGATGAGACTGAGTCCAGTCCATCCCGCCATCCTTCTGGTCCTCTTGGCTGAAGAGTCGCAGGGTTTTAAGGGGGTTGGTGCAGGTGTGCTGAAGGTACCGACAGCCCTGCAGCAGGAAAGCAGAGGTCAGGAGTGATGATGACGAGGTGAAGCTCAGAGATGAGGAAGAGTCTATGGTGTCCTCACCTCAATGCTGCCCCAGTACCAGATGGCTTTGATGACACTGTGAGTGGCGAGAGCCACGGTCAGCTGGTCTCGGCCTCCTGTGATGATGTTTACCAGACCTGCAGGCAGGTCTGAGGACTGGAGCACCTGAAGAAGAAAGTGTGACATCACAACACAATTTATTCACAAATATGTCAACAGATATAAGGAGTTTCACTGGATGCACTTATCACAAATCAGAAAACCATGTGAAGGTCCATTTACGCTCACTGCAAAAACTCAAATCTAAACAAGTACAGGGAGTGCAGAATTATTAGGCAAATGAGTGTTTTGACCACATCGTCCTCTTTATGCATGTGTCAGTGTGGTGAGGCAGACACACATTTTCTGACAGGACGGGAAAAACAGAGGAAACAGTGGGAATCTCTCCCATCCACAGAGACAGTGGAGGATAAACGGTGATCTGAGTCCGGTCCCGGGTTCCCAAACGGCGGGTTGATGACCTGCTGTCCGGATCAGATTAATGAGCTTATAATGCCGTCCCGATGCGGGACTGCAGGTCATTAAGCTGGGGTGGATAGGATGAAAGCTGAAAGCGTCCACCGACGGCGTGCAGTTCCTGTGAACAGTGAAACTAACTAAAGTCAGAACACATCTAAACAGTCTGCTGAATCCCCACACGGCGCAGAAACGCCCGACAAGCAGCTGCTCCGTTTCATCCGCCACAGTAACGCACAGACAAGGAAAACAGCCGGATCCATCACCACTATAGACGCTGTCAGCAGCATCAGCAGCTTTCTGGTCTCTAAATGTCAGCGTCTGATTTTATGTGAACCAGCATCAAACTTTGGGCGTCACGCGTGTTTTTGCCGCCGACAACGCGTTCGGTCTGAATGCACCATTAAAATAAGTTAAAAAGAAAAAAAAGGGGGTTTTTTTGCTTGTAAAAAAGAAAATTCTGCCAATACAACAAGCAGAATTTTCTTGATAAGATTTCTTGAAATAAGATGAATTGACTTAAAAAGAATTCCTATATCTGACTGAAATGTTTCTCTTTAGGTGATTTTGTCTTACGTTGGGGTTGATGAGATATTTTGATTAGAAATTAGAAAGATACACTTGCTCAGATCTGAGTTTTTGCAGTGCTCCCTTTACTTACCAGGCAGGTCAGTTTCAAGCATCACTGCCTCATACTTTCATGCGTACCTTACATTAGCATGATTGTTAAAGCTACAGTTTACTTCTCTGACTGCGTAATGCATCATCCAACTGTAACCACAGAGCCATAATGGTTCCGGGTGCGCAGTGCAATTTCCTAGAGCTGGGCCATAAACCGAAAATTTACCGACATTTACAGCGATAACCGACGTAATTTTTCCCCACGTTGGTATGTTCGGTGCTGCGGCCCCTTTAAGAAAGCCGGCAGTGGAATTCCAGTTAAAGCAGATATCCGGGAAGTTCACGTGAAGTTCCAGTTAAAGCAGAATATCCGTTTTAATAAAATGAAAATAAAAGTAGTTTTTGTCTGTTTTGGCTGGTTTATAGGAGGTTTATCGTCCATTTATCGTTACCGAGGTGAACTGCTCAACATATGGTGATATATGTTTTTGGCCATTATCGCCCAGCCCTACAACTTCCCGCCCGATCAGTAGAGGTTGCTACGCATGACGGGCCTAATCCTATGGTCGGTAACCTCGGTGGTTATTTTGCTTCCGGTTCCAGTGAGCAATGGCGTCCGAGAGAGAGCGACTGTTGTTGCTGCAGATGAAGAACATTGAAACAGAGATACTTTTGATGCAGAAATGAAGACCTGAAAGACTGAGGAGACGTGTCCGGAGGTGTTATGTACACCCACCAGGCATGTACCGGTGTTAAAATTAAAATCACAGTTACTGTGACCACAATTATCACAATTGTCATTATTATTACGATATTGTTGAAATGTGCTCAAAATGTTCAAAACTTACTTTGGTCGCATTCACAAAGCTTTTTGATTGGAATCAGAGTCCGTTTGCTCGGAAAGTCGCTACGTTTGGGGGAGCTGTAAACGCATAAACAGACTCTGATCCGGAACAAACAACCGGACTCGGTCCGCCTGCAAACACAGGTCTCGGTCCGATTCAAGAGAACCAAAGACAGGAAGTGGACTACAGATTGCATCGGCATTGTGGGTCAAACGTTGGACATCGTGGGTAAACGCTACGACAACAAACACACGTGTGGGACTGCAGTACTGATAAAGATGGCTCGTGGTCAGACGTGGAGTTACGAATAAGTAAAAGCTTTAATGGATATCTGATCTGATGACATCATATCAGCTCCTCGTACAGAAATGATGTCGCTTTGAGGAGGAAACAGAAGCTGTGAGAACCTTCTTGTTCCGGCGTCTTGTCCTCGTCTACGGTGAATCTGAAAGCAGCGCCACCTGAGATTCTCATTCTTGGCCCGTTTGGAGATAGTGCAACGTGAATGCGATCTCGGTTCGGAAGACCACCCCCACCCCCACCCGTACTGAGTCGCCAAGACTCGTGGACTATGCTTTCTGACTGAGCCCTTATAAACACACTGAAATCATTTCACAGAGTTTTATTTAATAAAAAACAAATTAACAAGCATAATATATAATAGATAAGTGAATAAAAAAAGTTTAAATAAAGTTTTTTCCCAGCATCCTTAAAAAATATCCAAAATACATCCAGACTTTTTCGTTTTAGTCCAAAGTAACGTTGCAAAGTGTATCTGAGGGAATACTGCTGCTTTTCCAGGCACTGAGCAGCATCACTGGGAGTTTTTCTAAGTGAGATAATCATGATTTTCCGATAATTAATATCTGAAACGGTGATACTGTCAGGAATTATATCGCTATTTATCTTTTTTCAGTAATTGTTACAATCCTAACGTCCACTAAATGTACCGAGACTGATCGCAGGCGAATTTAACAGTCTTATTGGAACAATGAGAGACATGGACGGAGAAACCCACAAGTGATGTTGTCACAGGACCAATCACAGCCCTTGCTGTCTCTTGACGGAGTGACAGACACGTAAAAAATATTTCATGCAGCTTGAGATGACGGATAGGCTCTCCGTAACCTACTTTACAGATGCAATTTGCATGTGTATGAAATGTTTCCTGTAAATATAACAGAGTCAGTCATGGTGTTCCACAGGGTTCTGGTCTTGGACCCATCCTTTTGTCTTTATAGATGTTTCTGTTGGGCAGTTTCATCAGGAAATTTAACTTTCTTGGGTCATTGTTATGCAGATGACACCCATGTCTATTTATCCATGAAGCCTGAGAAAATTGATCGGTTACTGTTAAAGATGTCGGAGCCTGGAGAGCTTCAGATGCTGGGTGTTGTATAAATAAATGAGTTTATGAAGATTCGTGCACGTCTAGAGTATTTTATGTTGAACATCTCCATACCTGAATGAAAGCCAGTGCAGGAAGCGGATGCTTCTGACTGGGTACCATGACTACGGCGTTGCCTGTGGTGATGGCCGCCCCCAGAAGTGTCACCATGGAGAGGAGGGGGTTTCTGTCAGGAAGGACCACCCCAATGACTCCCAGGGCTTCGGGGAAGGAGAGAGCAGAACCGGACTGTGGCATGGGCTGCAGGGGACAGGTGTGGGAGGGGATCAGAGGGGGAAAGGAGACTTTGAGAGCTCCTCCTCATCTACCGCTCGGCATCGTCACGTCTCTAGTGGGGCTCACCAGAGATCCTCCTTGAACTTTGTCGCAGTAAGCCGCCCAAACGTTGAGCCTGGCGATGCTCAGCTCCACCTCCCTGCTGGCCTCGTCCGCTGAGACGCCCGTCTGGGTGCTGATCGACGCAGCTAGGTCCCGCCCCCTCGCCTCGAGGCCTTTGGCAAGAGAGTAGATGGACTGAGCACGTGCAGATGGACTCTTCTTCATCCACCTAGAGGAGGAGGAGGAATATTCAGAGGATTGGCATGACTGCCTGTCAGGAGACCTTGCTGACGCCTGTCTTGCTGCTAATGGCTCATATGATCCGACATGATGAGCTTTGTTTATGAAATTTCAGTACATTCAGCTGAGTTAATGATTACCGGTGTGCTTTTATATGCAGCGCATGACTCAGCGAAACTCTATCAAGTCACACTGGACTCAGACTGATGATTAACCAAAGAAACAACTCAAGTCTGAATAAATCAGCATCGTCTCTGAATGTTTTAACCTCAACTTGAACGTATATTTAAACCAGAACAACACAAATCAATGACAAACATCAAACTGTTTGCTTTAAGGTTTATTTCTAAGAGACATCTGGCATGTCAGGGCTGATTTTACACAGCTGTAACTCCCTCTACAGTGATTACATTAGATAAGGAAGTCAGAGTCCAAGTTTAAACTGCTTTAGTAGGAAGTTTCAAGAGTTTGGAGGGTTAAAAATTTTGTTTCAGCTTACAAATATATTAAAATGTTGTGGATTCACTCAGCACAGAATGAAATCCAAGCGTCCCCCCCGGCTTTTTGCTTATTACATCAGTCTTTTATGACATGTTCTAGTTTTTAGTGAATCGGGGTTGTGTTAAATCATTATGAGTAACAGAAATCAGAACGCTCTCTCTGTGGACTGTTTCCTAATTGGTGAGATAATCTAAGAAATAAGAAGGGAGAAATGAGGAGTGATTTTTTACAATTAAAAATATTTATGGTTTTAAATTGCTATGATACGGAAGACGATTAGGGTCACTGGAAAAAAAAATAAAATTCTGAGAAAAAAGTCAGAATTCTGACTTTTTTCCAGAACATTAAAAAAAAAAAAAAAAAAACAGGAATTTTTTCTTTGATTTCTGAAAAAGTTTTAATTTATTTATAGGATAAACCCCTTGAGATGAACCATCTCGTTTTTAAGGGGGTCCCCAAAAGTCAGAATTCTGCCTTTTTTCTCAGAATTTTTTTTTTCCCCAGTGGCCCTAATCTGCTTCCTGTACTATAAGAATAGCAACAAGATAAACAACAAAAGTCCTCAACACAGACAAACAAAAACAAGTTACTCTCGTTATGCCGCCCTTTTAACAGCGATGATCTTAGATCCGTTAGAAGTTGGATCACTGAAGACCCCACACATCATGGACACTTTTTTTTTTTTTTTTTACCTCCTCTGGGGAGTTAAAGAAAGCTAAACAAACAAGACTTAAAACCAACTTTTACTCAAAGGCTGTTAAATATCAGGTTATTACATAACATTCAGCATTTTTCTATTCCAGATCATCTTATTGCAGAAGATCACTGTGGCTGAGCTCCAGAGATGCAGCAGGGAGATGGAGAAAGTTCCACAAAGTCAGTATCACTGCAGCCTCCACCAGTCGGGGCTTTATGGCAGAGCGGCCCGATGGAAGCCTCTCCTCAGTGCAGACATATGAAAGCCCGCATAGAGTTTGCCAAAAACACATGAAGGACTCCCAGACTGAGAGAAATAAGATTCTGGTCTGATGAGACCAAGATTTAACTTTTTGGAGTTAATTCTAAGCGGTATGTGTGGAGAAAACCAGGCACTGCTCATCACCTGCCCAATACCATCCCAACAGTGAAGCACGGTGGTGGCAGCATCATGATATGGGGGTGTTTTTCAGCTGCAGGGACAGGACGACTGGTTGCAGTTGAAGGAAAGATGAATGCGGCCAAGTACAGAGATCCTGGAAGAAAAGCTCTTCCAGAGTTCAGGAGCTCAGACTGGGCCGAAGGTTCAGCTTCCAACAAGACAATGACCCTCACACACAGCTGAAATAACAAAGGAGTGGATCAGAACCACTCTGGACCATTCTGGACCGGCCCAGCCAGAACCCTGACTTAAACCCAACTGAGCATCTCTGAGAGACCTGAAAATGGCTGAACACCACCGTTCACCATCCAAGCTGACAGAACTGGAGAGGATCTGCAAGAAGAACCAGAAGATCCCAAATCCAGGTGTGGAACACTTGTTGCATCATTCCCAAGAAGACTCATGGCTGTACCAGCTCAGAAGTACTTCTACTCAGTACTGAGCAAAGTACTCAATACTTATCACCATGTCATAGTTCAGGTTTTCTTTTTTAATTAATTTTCATACATTTTCTGTGTTTTTTTCTGTCTAGATGGGAGCTGAGTGACATTAATGAGAAATAAAATGAACTTTTTTTGATTTTAGCAAATGGCTGCAACGAAACACAGAGTGAAAAGTTTACAAGGGGTCTGAATACTTTCCGTACCCACTGCATAACAAGTCAAACTTAAAGACAGCTGTTAAAAAAAAAACCTAACAGGATATGTGCGTTATATCCCAGAACCACCTGGATTTTCTTCTCCCTGAGGGGAAAAAAAAAAAACAAACAATACCCCAAAACAGTGTTTATTTGGTTATTTACACATGACTGTGTATAAACTGTTCACACAGAACATCCTAAAGGAAACTGTCTTTAGAAGTTTTAAAGTCTGTAAGAAAGAAGTTTTGGGGTTTTTTAGACTTCAGAAACAGCGGTCTGATCGGTTATATATCGGTGGCGTGGCTGATTTCTATACTCAGTTTTAAGGCAGATATCGATAGGGGGCCGATTATATCATGCATCCACAGTGCGGTTTTCAACATGCTAATGTAAAATCTCCCAAAGACTCCAGATGTCCAGGTGTAAAAATTAAGCAAGTAAGTTCACCTTGAAATCTGCAAACTAAAAGCCACATCAGTAACTGGATATTCAGGCCCCCAACAGCCGTCATCTTTCAGGAGGAGCTGCTGAGCGTGGCCCTGCTCCACTGATGTTTGCCTGTTTGGATCCAGGTGGTGCGGCAGCGTTTGCCGCCTGAGGCCGAGGCTTTATGGGAATGTCAGTTTGCTTGTGTCTGAGTGTCTTCATGTGGGAAAGCTCTCACCCTGGCTGGACTTTGATTGCAGCCTCCACAGCATTGCGGACGTCTTTCCGCCCTCCATCTGGGCAAAAAGCCAACACGCCGCTGCCCCCTGGTGACGGCACAGCCACACTGCTGCCAGACACCGATTTACACGCTTTACCACCAACGAACTGCGTGCAGGACGGAGGACAACTGGAGGGACATGAATAAACAAACAGGACGGAATATTCTAAACTCTCCATCTTCAGCTTTCTATCTTGAGTTGTGGGGAAGGTTACAACCTACCCGGCAGGGTCCGAAGTGTCAGGAATAACCGCTGGAGATGCTTCTGTTCCAAACTTTGAGTAGTCCATGAAAACGGGGGGGCAGTGAAGCAGAGGAGAGGTGGAGCAGGACGGGCGCAGGAACTGGTACAGACCCTGAAAGAAAGGCGGCGGTGTGAAGATAAATGTGGATGTTTTAGACTAATACATGTCTGGAGAAGCTGCTGTCCGTCAACCAAAACAAAAACACGGATCAAGGTTGGAAGGAAGTTAAAAACATGGAAGCAGTAAGGAAAGCAAATCATTTCTAAATATTCTTGGACTGGGACATCATCCAACCTTATTACAGACTGGAATTCCTCCGTCTTTCACACGCGACCGAGCTCACGACGTGGAGACGGATATGAAGCTGCTGCAGGCCTCATTTAAAGAGGCAGGAGTACAATAACAGCACAATACAGTTTTGGAAATGTGCAAAAAAGAAAAGACAACTTTACTGGAGATTTCAGAGGGTCAAGTCTAAGAAGACTCAGGAAAACTGGATTCTGTATAACTCTGGGACCTGTTCTCACATCCTTTCACTGAACTCATACAAGATACAGATTGAGTGTTGCTACAGAAGTTGGTCCTGATTTTCGAATGGCTTGCATGTACGAAAACGAGTGCTATCTTGATTGCACATGCAATAATCGTCTGCAGGTGATTCACTAACACGACCAACGAGGACTGCGCCTGTCACCTGTTAACGGGTAAAATAGCCGCGCTATCCATTCTGCTGTAGATGAATAAGCAATCTGGACGTTTCTACCAGAAAATATTGGGAAGAGACTTTGCAAACAGATCAGCTTCAGACGTGCAATGTGATTTATCGACCGTGAAAAGGACAGCGGGTGCTTTTTTGTGTCTGAGGAGCTCGTGGTAACTGGCAGCTTTATGCAGAAATGGCTGGAAAAGTGCTGCTGCTGCAGGACTGCAGACATGCAGCATTGGGTCAGAATCATTTCTCATTCGCTGTGAGGGCAAAACGTCACATTTTCATCATCTAAATTACAATCAACACGGCAAACAATGCAATTTAACATGGGTTTATTCTGGACAAACCAATCAGAAACTCGAAGCCGCTGCAGTTTAACGGCAGTGGAAGCTGACACTGATTATGTTTTTTAGTTTCCTTTCTCGCCAGTCTCACATGTTTTAGCTCGGATCTGCTCAGTGCTGCTCCTCTCTGCTGTGCACTGGGCCGCATGCTCACTTGCCGTGATAGATCCATAGATGGTTTCCTCTTTTACAAACATTGGCAGTTGCTAGGCAACTAGGGGGCAAAAGCCTGTTTGTGACTTCCGTCTACGACCAAACACTCATATCATTCATAAAAATGTAAAGTAACCTGATGAAACAGAGATCGCTGTATTAAAAATTATATTGAATAAATCTGGATTTAGATGACGAATAACAAAATACCGACGCTGCGTTGCTGTGTTATGTTTCTATCAACATTACACTAACTTGGTAAGGCAGTCATCACCAGAAACTGCATTTTTCTGGTTAAAACTTGGATATTATTCGTGTTGGACCTCATTTAAAATTTGCCTGAAAAACCTGAGTTAGAAAGCGGCTTAAACTTTCGTTTAGACTCTTTGTTCAAACCAAAATGGTCCCAACAGTCTGCAGCAGGTTCAGCTCCGTGTCGTCTCCTCCACCTCTGGCCTGGACTCTGGTCCATACAGGAGCAACTTTCACTAGTCTGGATTAAACCAGGCAAAGACGACATCATCACTACGTTTGGAAAGGAGCTGATTCCAACTGTTAGGGACTAACACGCATTGCTGTCGGTGAGTCTCGCTGCTTCTGGAACGTTCTGCTTTATTGTGGATGAAATCCTGGTGGACAGTAGACAGACTAGCTAACTGCTAACAAGCTAACGGTAGAAACTCAAACTGCATCTGATTTAGGACCCCCGTACTTCGTATTAAATCTCCGGGATGTGTTGTTATGCAGCGTGAATGTCTGTAAACGTTTCTTCTTCTTTTATTCTCCGTGTGTGAGCAGAGGACGGCTGTATCACCGCCACAGTGTTGGGATGCAGCCGTGAACTGGTCGATAACTGGTCGCGGCCGTGATACTGGTATTGCTCCAGTACCAGTCTCCCCACTACAACACGGGGATCATTTCTGCCACCGCGGTGGTTTAATCTGACATGGTTACCATGGTGACCATGGTGGAAGACTAAATAAATCATGGATCTGAACCTGCAGAAGTTATCAGAGGGTTTCTGAAGATCGCGCCTACTGTCCTGTTATCACCATGGTAACCGTTTACATGCATTAAAGGTTGTATTTTCACGTCATATCTTGACCTCATCTGCATTAAAAGTGCAGTCTTGCATATAAACACACGTTTCCTCATAGTTCAGTGATGCTTCCTGAGTTTTCTTGCCCCCTGCTTGCGGTTCATATTATCTGTGACGTTGCTCAGAAACACATCCATAGATGGATAAAAACTCCTGATCCGTGTCCCCGTAAACTGGCCCCTTCTCAGGCTCTGGAGGGAAACCTGTTGTACTGTTTTTATGTTGTAATTATTACACTTATTTTATATGATATATCTTATTTACCTCTTCCACTATTATCCATCTGCATTGGGTTGAATTTCATTTTGCATTTACAACTTTCTTGCTCTCCAACTTTCATGGCAAAGCAACAGTGCAGCTAACTCCTCGTATAAATACTGCTGCTTGCGCCATTTACCGATTGCAGAAGTCGATAATGACACAGCGCACACAATCTATTAGCGCTGCAAACAAACTGACACTCTTTTATCTTAGTAAATCAGGACCTAAGTGTATTCTGACTTTTCAGTGTGCTAGAAAGAGATAAAAAGCCTGAGACTCACCTCCCGTCCTCCATCCGTGCAGCTGCCGCTGTCTTTGTGGCCAGAGACGGGAAGACAGGGGTCGTAGACCGAGTGTGAATTCACACAAACTGATCCGACACTTAGACTGCAAAGACAGGAGGAAAGACGTCAGAGGACGGCCTGAAAACCGTCTCTACCAAGAAACCTGCCAAGCAACGAGGAAAAGTTAGAGGGCGGAAGAACACGGACATGGTAAGTGCCGGACAGAAAAGCAGAGAGGAGAAAGAGGAGGAGGAGGATGTGAAGGGATGCAGGACTGAACCTCTTAGCAGTCTCCAGAGCCAGAGTGAGGTCTTCGGTCCAGATGGAGGCGGCGCGGCCGTGAGGACTGTGGTTTCCTGAAGAAATCACAGCGTTAACACGTCGTCCAGCCAAGCAGTCTCAGAGTCTGACACAGTTTAACCCATAAGAGAGAGAAAGAACACAGCAACCTGCTCCATCTTCTGGTTCAATGAAACTCCCGGAGGACTGAAAGATCCAGACTGTCGTTTAATCTCATCCAAACCGACATAACCGATGATGATGTGTTCAGACTGCACGAAATAAACCATTCATGTTCAAAAATGACCTTTTTAAAAAAGGAGGACTCCGATCCTCAACAAGTGTTATGCTTGGGAATAAAATCCTGCTGGACAGACTTAAACAGCAGATGTATGTGGAGGTCAGGGTAAGTCTGGGGTCAAATAAACCCCGTATCTGCTTTTCTTCCTCTCTGGCCGGATGTAAGCAGCTTAAAGATAGACCGATACATCGGCCGGACGATATTTGTGATTTTTGCTAGTTGGCCAATACCCCTCCTCAGCATAATTTACAGACAGGCATCTATACAGGCACCATATATATACATACGTATATATATATATATATATATATATATATATATATAATACATATATATATTGTCTCCGTGAGCTCTCCTCCCCCCCTCCCTCCTGCACACTGACTAATGAGACACAGAGGACACGTTTCTGGAAACTTCACACTGGCTCTCTCTCGTCAGCATACTCGATGCATGTAGGTGCAGAGATTGTCTATTACTGACAGACATCTCACTAACAGGTTGGACTGGAGTTTTTCCGTCTCTTCGTACTTGCATCACGGCGGGATGACGGCGGTTTCATCCTCTAAACAGGGGTGGACCCGCGGTCCGGAGCGCATGGGTCTTTGTCTTGTTGCGGCTCTGATTGGAAAATGAATTAATGCTTTTCTAAAGTGTTTGTTTTTGGTTGGTTCACTTTAATAATGTGATTTAAAGACCAAGACAATGTCCCCTTGAGAGACAATAAAGTTTCTTTTTTTTAAATTTGAGGATTTGATGTCCTTGAGGGATTATGTACAGTTGCGCACTTTTCCCGAGTTCTCCGAGCACTGCAAATGCAGCACGGTAATAAATCACTAATATTAAAATAAAGACATAATTATATTTTCCATTTTGAAAGCAGCCATTGAGGTAGGTGAACAAGAGGTAACTTCAGTAAAAAGCGAGTAGCTGTCATGATGCGTTACAACCTTTCGCAGCTAATCAGTGTTAATACTGCACTTCATGCTCACGTGCCGCTATTATGCAGATAGCATGATAAGTTATTGAATAGATACGGAATTAAAATTACGAATTAAGTAAAAAAGAATATCACTGAGTGTGGACGTGCCGCGGAGTTCCTCCTGGCGCACTGTCCCAGAACGTCTCAGCGGAGCGTCTGTTGTGATAATAAGTGAATAATAAACGAGAAAGCTTTTTGTCCTCTCGACCCTGTATGCTGCGTGATCATTCAGAGGTAGGCCGACGATAGAGAAGAAAATGTTGATGCACTGAGATGTTAGCGCTGCGTGGGAGATATTTGTTTCATGCTGACGATTTTTTGCGTGTTTGTTATATTTGTGAAAAGTTTTATTTTTGGGTGCTTCTGCACGCGTAGGAAAAGGATGACGGAAGACAGGACAGGTGTTTGGTTTGCTGCTGGTAGATTATTAAAGCTGCGTTTTCCTTACATAAATACAATAAAATGATTAAAAAAAAAAAAGTGTTCCCCGCGTCTTTTTTTTTTTTTTTTGTTTAAATGTTTTTTTGTGGATGAGAATGTTTTGTTTTTTGTTAATGACACATTTGTAGTTTTTTTAATATAATGTTAAAAGTAGTTGTGCTCCAGTGTTTTTTTTGTAGGAACGGGTTAAAAGGCTGTTTGGCTGAAACAGGTTGCCGACCGGCTTATTTAAGACTTTTCATTTTTGCGGCTCCAGACAGATTTGTTTTTCGGTTTTTTGGTCCAATATGGCTCTTTGAACATTTTGGGTTGCCGACCCCTGGTCTAAACGTTCCAGAAAACAACCATGAGACCGCGCAGAGCTGTCGGACCCCTGCAGCCAGAATCCAGATCGTTCAGGTCTGGTTCGTCTGAGGAAACCCATGAGACGGCGCTCATACATCCGCTGATCCTCCTTCACTCCTGCACATCCAGAGTCTTTACTGAGCAGCTGACCTGTAAATGATTCCCCTGCACAGCAGCTGATCACAGACCTGTTCACACCCACTTCACGTGTACAGCATGATAAACTCTCACCAATCTCAATCTGGGATGTAATGTTCATAAATGTGACGACATCATCTCAGTGTCACTGTCCGTTTTCTGTCTGCACGGTAACGGGTTTAAATAGACGGATAGATGTAAATGAGGAGCCTCTTACCCAGAGCCACCGCCTCGGCGTTGCTTCTGAACGTCAGCAGCGGCAGCAGCGGTCCAGGGGCGGGGGTGACCACACACGGCGAGGAGGGCGCTGCCCCGCACAGCACGGTGGGAGGATACTGGGCACCGGAGGGGGGGGCAGCGCACGACTGGACCAACTGCGGAAAAGACAAAGCATGCGTTTGTCTCCTGATCCGGACCACCTGCCGGGCTGGTGACGGTTTCTAACTGACCGTGGCGCCCTGCTGCTGAGCCTCCTGCACCGCAGCCTCCACCAGCGCTCGGTCTGCGTCGCTGCACAGAGCCACGCACTTCCCCCCCGCCATACGCAGCCTGAGGCGGGCCACCACGCCCTCCAGCACGCTCTCCTGAACACACAGCACCCAGTGGACCTGAAGACAGAGAGGACGTTAAAGACACGGTGGACGTGCCGCCGGCCGCCGGCGTCCTGCTGCAGTCCTCACCTCCTTCTTCTTCTTAAAAGCAGCCTCCATCACTTCGTCCACCGCGCTGTCGATGTCGGCCGACTCGAAGATTATGAAGGGACACGAGGCGCCTGTGGACGGGGAGACGGACACGGGAAGCCCCGCCCCCGCTGAGGCCTTGCAGAGCATCACGGCGTCCTGCCAGGAGACAAAACGCTGCTGTGAACCAGCTCAGACGCACAGCTGATGGACAGGGTTCTGCCGGGTTTCAGCAAGTTAAAGGGATAGTACACCCACTGCAGCTCGTCCAGAACGCCGCCATCACGTTCTGGTGGGCGCGTCCAGGCGGGAACATTTAATCAAATCAAATCAAATCAAGCTTTATTTATAAAGCACTTTTCATACCATTAAAAGGCAACACAAAGTGCTCGACATAATAAAAACAAATGTAAATTCAAATAAAAACAAGCCTTCACACATCCAAGTATATAACACAAAACACACACATGCACACACCCAACCCCCTCTCAATTCAACACCTGACTGCAACCCCCCAACTTTTGTCTTTTATGTGAACAGGTATAAAAACAGTAACTGTAAAAACCATCTGGCATGACCCTGCTGTGAGGAAACCATATCTTGGGGATCCATTCGCACCAGGAGCCAGCCCCCCCTAGCCACATAAGGCCGAGCTGCCAGGGCCCCCCAGATCAGGACAGGCCAGGGTCCACACCACAGCCGCAGGGCTGCAGTGCAGGACCCCAGACACCAAGAAAAGGGCATCCACCACAGCCGTTACCCCCCAGACCGAGCAGGCAGAGCTCCCGGAGTGAAGGATCCCCATGAGGAAACACGGGGGGGGAAGTTAAAAGTTTTTAGGGTAAAACCAGAATAAGTAAATAAATAAATAAATAAAATAAAAGCTAGGTAATAATAAAATACACTAAAAGGAATTAATATAAATAAAATCCACATAAAATACATTTAAATATCGCAAAACCAAAAAAAAAAAAAAAAAAGATGCTATAAAAATGAGATAAAATTCAATTAAAAGCTAAGCTAAAAAGGTCCTGAGCCTCTTCTTAAAAACATCAACAGTTCTGCAGCCCTGAGGTTCTCTGGCTGCTGTTCCACAGACGAGGACCATAATGGTGGAACGAGGCCTCACCGTGAGTTTTAGTTCCCACTCTGGGAACTACTAAAAGGCCGGTGCCAGACGACCTCAGGGTCCGCGAGGGTTCATAGTTTAAAAGCAGGTCTGATAAATAAGAGGGCCCAAGACCATTAAGACATTTATAAACCACTAAGAGAACCTTAAAATCAATCCTGAAACGCACGGGGAGCCGATGCAGCGATTTTAAAACCGGTGTAATGTGCTCCCCCCTCTGGTCCTCGTCAGAACTCGTGCTGCCGAGTTCTGCAGTAACCCCCGTTAACCCCCGTTCCATCTTTCCTGCACTTCCAAATTGATTTTAAATTACTTTTGTTTGTTTCCAAAGCCCTGAACGGTCTGCCCCCCCCCCCCGTTCTGATTTTGTGTTCTTTCTTTGTTTTATTTTATAGTTCTTAATTTCCCATTATTTAACTTTGCATTTTATGATGTTTGCTTCGTTGTCTCTTTGTCTGTTGAACCTGTTGTAAAGCACTTTGTGTGTCCATTGGGTACTGGAAAGGGCTATATAAATAAACTTGATTTGATTTAGGCAACAAAAATCTACTAAATGATGGTTTCCAGTAAATTCTGGACGCTACCCACTCAGGACACTTGGATTACATTGGACGAGCAGTATGGAGGAATATTGACAAGTTTTTGTGGACTTTTATGGACCTTTTTGGTTCAAGCGCCCGTCACCTCCACTCCATGAAAGTCGGTGGATAACAAAAAACAAAACAAAACGGATCTCCGTGGAAAATAAAGTTACATCAGTCTGTGGGTGAACTATTCCTTTAAGACTTTGGATGAAAATCTGGCTGTTTTAAGACATTTAAGGCCTTAAAGGTACAGTGTGTAAAAAAACAAAGGTAAATGGCAGAAAAATGTGATATATAATTCAAAAGTGTGTTTCTACTGATGTGTAATTGCTGCACTAGAATGACTGTTCCGTGTTTATTTTCTTAGAATGAGTCATTTATATCTACTTGCTGGGTGGTGCACATAGGGAGGCTGCCTAAACGCACAAAACCCTCTGAACTTTCAAACTGCTGAAGCAGCTTTGTTTAAAGGGAGACAGAGACAGTTTGGGATCAGTAACGCCTTAAAAGACATAAAAAGTAGTTCCTCATCGTCCAGTCATAGCGACACCTGAGACCACTGAGCCACTCACATATGAAAACATCTTTATGTCTGGGAGAATTTTGGCTGCTAAGGGCCACCGTACATTCATGGCAATGCTTGGAATATGAAGTCACATTGCAAAAACTCAAATCTTAGCAAGTATATTTTTCTAATTTCTAGTTAAAATATCTCATCAAACTCAAAATGAGACAAAATCACCTAAAGAGAAACATTTCAGGGAGAAAATAGGAACTTGATTATAAGACAATGCAGCTTATCAAAAAATTTTGCTTGTTCCATTGGCAGAATATTTTTGCTCATTACAAACAAAAAAAAATCTTGGCCATTCTTAAAATAAGTAAAAAAAAAAAAAAAAACATTTAGAAAGAAAACATCTTTTATTTCAAATACCATCTTTACCACTAGATGGCAGTGATTCTTACACGCTGTAGCTTTAAATTTAAAGTTCAGAGTTTTAGACCTTTGTTAGACTTTTAAGCCCCTGCAGTAACCTGGATGGAGGCTCTAGTCCTGCAGAGAGACCCACCTCCTTGTTGCCGCTGTAGGTGACGTAGCTGATGTTGGGGTTCTGGGCCACGGCGGCGCCCAGCGTCACGTCTCTTCCTGTTAACACATTCAGAGCCCCGGCAGGAAGCCCGGCTGCTGTAAACAGCTGTGCCAGAAGCAGCGCTGGAGGGGCGCTGCAGCGACCGGGGACCACGACCACAGAGTTCCCTTAGAATGACACGAAAGTCCAGTTATTCCCCATGAACAGAAGACGCTGCAGCATTTTCTCCTCATGCTTGCAGGCATGATGTTGAAGAAAGACATTCCCAAACAAACACAGTAGCTACATTTACAGCTTTGATCTGATCGAACACTGCTCAGAATAAAAATGCATCACGTTAACAGTCAGCTGATCCGATCAGCCTCGATAGGAAAGAATTTTCAATCCGATCAAGAGAGGTGGTTTAACCTTAAAGCAGAGGTGGAAAACTCATTTTAGTTCAGGGGCCACATGCAGGACAGTTTCATCTCAAGTGGGCCGGAGCGGGAAAATTAACAGACAATAACCTATAAATAACAAAAACTATGAATGCTTCCCTTTATTTGTCAAGATGTTTATAAATAATGAACTTTCCTTTTAAAAAAAATAACATAAAGTTGAACATCAGTGGTTTTAACAATATTTTGCCTCATTTTATTATATTTTTTCTGTATTCATTTTCTGTATTAATTTCAGTCATTTTATGTGACAAAATATTTATATACATTTTAATATAAACTCATTTAAATATGCATTTGTGAAATTAATTTTCCCTTAAAACTTCCCAGATATTAAATGTTTTTAATATATGAACTTTTATATTTTTACTTTTGTTATCATTATTATCAACTCATTCAAATACGACACTACGTGTTCACTGTAACTTACAGATAACAATGGATCTACAAAATCATTGTGACATCAATGATTTTGTAGATTTTGTAGATCCAAACCACTGGAATGATGAGCTGCTGTCTGATTCTGAACAGGGAGACAAAGCTGACAGACCATAAACAGGAGCTGTGATACTCTGGACATTCACATGGTCTCATCAGTGCACAAAAGATCAGATTATACCCCCAAACCCCAGAAAAGGGACATCTGATGTCACGGCATCTTTAAATAATCACCCAGTTAGTCCTGAACGCAGTTGCCAGGTACGACTGGGAGATAATACATCCCTCCTGTTTTAGTCACTCTTCACTAGATTCATGTTAAATATAGAAAATAAATGTAAAATGTCCTTTAATTTTCTGACTGTCTTATTTAAAATGATCCCTGCCTCCCCCAGTGGAGCTCTCTGCTCCTGAATGCTGGCTTACTGGGGGGTAATTAACCTGTCAGACAAACACCACTCTGGCTCCAAACTGCTGACTCTCTGTTTTCCAGACAAAATATGAAACCCAAACGCTTCTGATTTAATCTATTCTGCATGTGTTAGCAGACCGCCCATTTCAATGTTTGTGTATATTGTAACCGTTTGGACACCCATTTAACAACCCTTGAGACTCTGCCAAGTTTCATAGTTGTATGATTGCTTACATCGTTGTAGTACCTAAATATTTGGATTTACATCAGTTTTTGTCCCCCTGTAGCTGTCCAGCAGCTACTGGACCGGGTAGTCCACCCAGGATTCTGATCGTTGAAGGTCCTGGAGATCATTTCTGCGGTCAGATCTTTTATATCACTCCGTGTCTGTTTTCCTGCTTGACACCTGAGGCATTACTTTTATAACTTTCTACTTTTAGAGCTATAAATACTTCTCTTTGCCAATTGTTTTTTATGTCCTTTTAAAATGTTTCTTTGTATCCAGAAGTATTTCTGATATACTTGTATTTGGAAGGTGATGTATAAATTAAGTTGACTTTATGTCTGCATGTTGATTGAAGCAGTTAATTCATCACAATCACCTGTTAACAGAAAGTGTAAGGATTTACAGTTTTTACTTTAAAGGGACTAGAGGCAGGAACTGTGAAAGAAGAAACATGCATGTCCAGTTTTCAATGCAAATGGGCGATGAAGCGTTAAAAACGAAAAGGAACGAGCCCACCCACGTCTCTCTCCGATGCCTTGAACACTGTAAGAACTCAATCTTACCAAGTATGTTTTTCTAATTTCTAGTTAAAATATCTCATCACACTCAAAATGAGACAAAATTACGCTGGATGCACGATATCATCGGCCTTAAAACTGAGTATTGGACATCGGCCACCCCATTGATATTTAAGTGATATTTAATCAGCCTGCTGTTTATGAAGTATAAAAAAAAACTGCCAAAACTACTTCTTCTTTAGAAACTTCTTTCCATGAAGACTTTAGAACTTATAAAGACTCGGGTGGGAAAAAAATATCGATACACTGAAATATTGCAATATTTTCATATGTATGTGTTTACACACACACATATACATATATATATATACATATATATATACATATATATATATACACACATACATATATATATATATATATATATATATATATATATATATATATATATATATATATATATACATACACACATTTAAAAACACAATATCAATCTATTTTATTAACTAAATCTTATGATATTTCATGGTTCTGTTACAGAATCTCAAGAATTCACAAAAATTTCACGATATTTTTATATGCTGATATACTGACATTTAAAAACGCCTATCAATTCACAAAATATAAGTTTTTAACAGAATGATGAAATCTCACGAGATTTTGCAAGTAAAATAGATCAATACTGTGTTTTTAAATAGCGATTTGATATCGGCATATGAAAATATTGCAATATTTCAGTGCATCGATATTTTTTCCCCCGCCTGTTTTTCAAAGTGTTGGAAACGGATAACAAAACTGCTATTTGCAATGACTGCTTATTTTTTTCAGCTCTAATATTGGTATCAATATCGGTTATTTGCCACGAGTTTTAGAATATTGGCATATCGGATGTCGGACGAAATTCCAATATCATCCCTATTACCTAAAAAAAAAACCCATTTCAGTGAGATAAAGGAACTTGTTTTCAGACAATGCATCTTATTTCAAGAAATCTTATCAAGAAAATTTTTCTTGTTCCACTGGCAGAATTTTTCTGCTTATAAAAAGCAAAAAGATATATTTCTTTTTTAACTTATTTTAAGAGTTGCCAATATATTTTTGCTTGTAATAAGCAAAAAAATTCTGACAATGGAACAAACAAAATTTTCTTGATAAGATTTCTTGAAATAAGATGCATTGTCTTAAAACAAGTTCCACTATCTCACTAAAAATGTTTCTCTTTAGGTACTTTTGTCTTATTTTGAGTGTGATAAGATATTTTGACGAGAAATTAGAAAAATATACTTGGTAAGATTTGAGTTTTTGCAGTGCAGTTGCAGCACTTGCAAGTCTCATTTCTTAATCTGCCTCTAATCCCTTAAAAGTTT
Source organism: Atherinomorus stipes (assembly GCA_023101725.1). NCBI lineage: Eukaryota > Metazoa > Chordata > Actinopteri > Atheriniformes > Atherinidae > Atherinomorus > Atherinomorus stipes. The sequence goes on from JALJCO010001324.1 coordinate 105,904, forward strand.
TGCTTTAGTTGTGATTATTCACCTTAAACTTTAAGAACAAATGTAATGATTGAGTTATAGAAGACAGATGTGTTTTACCCATGGCCAATGCTGGCAGGACTTTGAGCATAAGGGAAAAGAGGGAACAGTCATCAGAGGTGACGATGGCCACAACACCTGGAAGACAGAGGAAAAGATGAGGAAAAACCTCCAAGTATCAATGATAAATGCTTCCCTGCAAACGCGCTGCTGCTTCCGTACCGAGAGGCGTCCAGTCGGGGATGAGCGCGTCTCTGAGCTGAGCCCAGCTGCTGTAGAACTGCAGCAGCCTGGTCAGCGAGGCGGGCGAGCAGCAGGCCTCACACAGCTCACACAGCTCCGACACACACTGGCCGTGCAGCCCGAGGCCGCTCACCAACCTGCAGGAGGGGGAGAGGGAGCACCATGAGAGGGACGAACGGAGGGAGGACCGCTGAGGTGAGGAAGCGCGGCTCTGGCGGACCTGAGCAGGACTCGGGCTCTCTGGGAGCAGCTCAGGCTGCTCCAGGACTTGTAGCCGTCGGTGGCAGAGGAGACACACTGGGACACGTCGGCCTCCTCAGCACACGCCGTACTGCACACCACGTCACCTGGTGGAGGGAAGCAACGTGCACAGGTTATTTTCCCTCAGCCTGACATTTATATCACCAGCTGGGTTTCCATTACACCTGGAATTTCACAGAACCCAAACATCGCAGCTAAAATCCGCTAATGGAAACACCAACGACTAGAAAATATGGACGAAGTATCCGATCACATCTGAATAGAGGAAAAGTGAAGCCAGGTGGGCGTGTCCCACCGTCGCCATCTTCCCATGCCACATGTGTAGTTACTCACATGTTTATTTCTACTGTAAACATGTTTATTTCCACTGTAAACATGCTTATTTCTACTGTAAACATGTTTATTTCTACTGTAAACATGCTTATTTCCACTGTAAACATGCTTATTTCCACTGTAAACATGTTTATTTCTACTGTAAACATGTTTATTTCTGCTGTAAACATGTTTATTTCTACTGTAAACATGTTTATTTCCACTGTAAACATGCTTATTTCTACTGTAAACATGTTTATTTCTACTGTAAACATGTTTATTTCTACTGTAAACATGCTTATTTCTGCTGTAAACATGTTTATTTCTACTGTAAACATGTTTATTTCTGCTGAGAACGTGTTTATTTCTACTGTAAACATGTTTATTTCCACTGTAAACATGCTTATTTCTACTGTAAACATGTTTATTTCTGCTGAGAACGTGTTTATTTCTACTGTAAACATGTTTATTTCTACTGTAAACATGCTTATTTCTACTGTAAACATGTTTATTTCTGCTGTAAACATGTTAATTTCTACTTAAAATTGTTTATTCCTGCAGTGAATACATTTCTACTGTAAATGTTTTTATTTCTACTGTAAACATGTTTATTTCTACCGTAAACATGTTTATTTCTGCTGTAAACATGTTTATTTCTACCGTAAACATGTTTATTTCTACCATAAACATGTTTATTTCTGCTGTGAACACGTTTATTTCTACCGTAAACATGTCTATTTCTGCTGTAAACATGTTTATTTCTGCTGTGAACATGTTTATTTCTACCGTAAACATGTCTATTTCTGCTGTAAACATGTTTATTTCTGCTGTGAACACGTTTATTTCTACCGTAAACATGTCTATTTCTGCTGTAAACATGTTTATTTCTGCTGTGAAGTTAGTCTAACATTGGAGTCTGTGGGGATTTGCACTGTTTTGAAGCCCCTAGTGGATGAAGAAAGAACTACAATTTTTGTGCAACGTGGAAGTGGGCTCACTGCTCTTCAGCGGAGTTTGTCCCTTGGAAAACACCTACATCTCGGAAAAAAAAAAACCCTCTCAAATATCACAAAAAAAAAAAGTATGCTCTCATGAGGCGTTTTTTCAGATGTTCCGATAAATCAGTTTTTCGTAAAAGTGTAATGGAAACACTTTTTTTTCGCATTTACAGCCATCATTGTGACATTTGGGGGGAGGGGTGGTAAAAACCAGTTATTCCTTCTTGATTATGATGAATATGATCATTTATAACAGGGATCCCCAATTGAGCTGCCCGGCTGCAACACACCTTGTGACTTCTGCAGAGCTTGATGTCAAACTCTGCACAAGTTTGCTCATTACCCACTGATTGGAGTCAGGTATGTTGCAGCAAGGGAGCTCCTAATACCTGCAGGACACCGGCCCTCGAGGACCGGAATTGGGGATCCCTGATTTATAAGCATTAACTGTGAAATCAGAGTGATGGGGGAAGTTTTCTCAGTCACATATATGAAAAATGCCCAAATCTCAGTAACTCAGCAAGCTGAGTTCATTCAGGACATTATACAGATGCTTTAAGTTCTTCATGTATTAATGATACATGTTCATGTTCATGCTTATCGCGCTTCCACACATTTGTAGCATCACGACTCGGTTATCTGGTTCCCACATGTTAATTATATGTCAGCAGGATTTAATAAACGTGACCAGGATAACATGGTATGACTGCGCCTCCGTATCAGCAGCTGCATCACCACATCAGTCAGGAACTGGTGCTGATAAAAGTGGAATAAAGATCCAGAAATGACATCCACACTCCACAAGTTCATCCTGACGGGTTTTCATTCGTGTTACATTTCGGGCGTCTGTCCTGGAAGTTACCACGAGTGTTTTTCCTGCTGATGTGATCAGAGGCTCCGTACATACGGACTTTACCTCTGAATCATCATCTCCTGATGAGCAGCAGCTCTGAAACATGTTTATATCTCCATCCTCCTCAATGTGGAGTCTCGTGGGATTTTACCAGAATTACGGCTGATTCCATTCAATGGAAACACTTGCATATTGCAGAAATATCGCTTTGATTTTTCAAAAACGTGTCATGGAAACCCAGCTACAGCTTCATGAGGGAAACAACTAGAGGTGGGACTCAATTAAAAAACAACAACAAATTAATTAAGAATTTTGTAATGAATTAATCTTGATTAATCACTTTTTAATCGCATTACAAAAAACGTGTTTATGTCCCACCCCCAAAAACAACATGTAAACACATCCACCCTGACCTCTGGGATCAGCCAGGGACCGGCTCTGTCGCTCTGCTGGCCGAACGAACTTCCCGTCCACGAAGAAACCGAGAGAGCGGGAATGATGATCCAGCCAGGCCTGATGCAGAGGAGGGACACACAGATGCTCATCCTGACAACCAGCTTCACTCATGACGACATTCATGAAAAATAAGAACAGCTTAAAATCCATATTTACAGAAGTACAGCTCAAATAAAGATATTACAATTCTGATGGAAAAAAAATTAATCAAGTGTGAAAACATTTACTGGTAAAAGCTTCTCAAATGAAAGAATTTGTAGTAATTCTCATTTTTATGTCAGAAACCGTCTGGTCCTTGGGTCTAAAATGTGGTCAGTACAGCAACACAGGACAATAAGGACCGATTTCCTTATTTACGCAACAAAACTGGGCTGAAATAAAGAAGCAGCGTGTGAAAAATAAAGTCCCGTGTTTAGAAAAATCACCTTTTAAAGGAACAAGCCAAATGATTTCCTGTATGCTGTTATCAGAGTGAAGGATCATCCAGCCCACTCCTCTTTACGAGGTTCTTCTGTTTGTTCAGGTCTGCAGGCAGTTTTTACAAAGTCCACATCATTCCAACCAGGATGAAATCTGGACTTTGGATCATGTCGACATCGTTATTTTTTCTGTTGGAGATCTGCTGCTGTGTTTGGGATCATCAGCCCATCACTACAACTCCTTCAGAAGATATTACGTTGAGTTGCCCTTCGGCGTGCATCCATATAACGGGAGAGACGGGGCAGCCTCTCTATAAGACATTATCTGCAGCACAACTCCTTCATTTCATCAATACTTTAAGTAGAATGAACATACGAACGAGTACCAATGCCATGTGAGTTCAGAACTAACTCTTCGTAAGTTATGAAGGGCTTTCTTTACACTATAAAGGCCACGCCCCCTGACACGCAGGGACGAAGCAGGGACAAAGCAGAGAAGAAGGAGGGACGAAGAAGGGAAGAAGCAGAGACGAAAAAGCGATGAAGCAGGGACGAAGCAGGGACAAAGCAGGGACGAAGCAGGGACGAAGCAGAGACGAAGCAGGGATGAAGCAGGGACGAAGCAGAGACGAAGCAGGGACGAAGCAGGGACGAAGCAGAGACGAAGCAGGGATGAAGCAGGGACGAAGCAGGGACGAAGCCGGGACGAAGCCGGGACGAAGCAGGGACAAAGCAGAGACAAAGCAGGGATGAAGCAGGGACGAAGCAGGGACGAAGCAGGGACGAAGCAGGGACGAAGCAGGGACGAAGCAGGGACGAAGCAGAAACGAAGCAGAGACGAAGCAGAGACGAAGCAGAGACGAAGCAGGGACGAAGAAGGGACGAAGCAGAGTAGAGGCAAGGAAGAAGCAGGGACGAAACAGAGACGAAGCAGGGACGAAGCAGCGACGAAGCAGGGACGAAGCAGAGAAGAAGGAGGGACGAAGAAGGGAAGAAGCAGAGACGAAAAAGCGATGAAGCAGGGACGAAGCAGGGACAAAGCAGGGACGAAGCAGGGACAAAGCAGGGACGAAGCAGAGACGAAGCAGAGAAGAAGGAGGGATGAAGAAGGGAAGAAGCAGAGACGAAAATGCGACGAAGCAGGGACAAAGCAGAGATGAAGCAGGGACGAAGCAGAGACGAAGCAGGGATGAAGCAGGGACGAAGCAGCGGCGAAGCAGCGACGAAGCAGAGACGAAGCAGGGACGAAGCAGCGACGAAGCAGAGACGAAACAGCGACGAAGCAGAGACAAAGCAGAGACGAAGCAGCGACGAAACAGCGACGAAGCAGAGACGAAGCCAAGGGAGGACTCTTTTTTTCTCATTCTCCAGGTTTTCCAGGCTGCCTGGGAACCCTGTTTCTAATTGAATCTACTGTGATGGGAAAATGTGTCCAAACTTTTCAGTTCAGTCACAAATTCATTTATTCAATAATAAAGCAGTTAAAGGTCGTAAGACCAAAACAGGCAGAAGCAGAAAGTTTGTTTGCCTAAATAAATATACCTTTTACATCAAATGAGTTACCTTACATCGTACATTCCAGAAAAAACAAATGTACACACAGCTACAGTATGTAACAGGAAAAGAAAAAAAGGATATGGAATTTTTTTCTTCATTCAGCTACATATCTCTCAAAAATGGACTGGGAGATATTCTTTTTAAATATAAATAAAATATTAAAATTTTTTATCCCCTCCCTACTTTTGACTGGTGGTGTGTGTCTTTATTTACGTCAATGTAGCCTAGATTTTTTTCAGTTTTAATGTTTTGCGTATATTATCAATAGCAAACTGAGTTTGACAGAGAGAGAAGTGCTAAATAAATGCAAAGTGCAACTAAAAAATAATCGTTTCAATAATTGTGATTTCAATATTAACTAAAATGATCGTGATGATGACTTTTTCCATAATTGAGCAGCCCGAGGTGAAACTGATTCACCATCAGTGCTACCTCCTAACTGGACAGACTGATGTCCCAGAAGACGGACTGGTTGGTAATGATATGTGTTTCCTATGTCTTATTTTATTTATTTGTCTTTGAGCAGTGTAGCATTAATCTGGAATTGACTGAAACCAGGAACAAGAAACAACCGAACCAAAATTCAAACTCTATTGGTCAGCAATGTGCCACCTCCGCTTCACGGTGACCAGGTCGTACGTGGATTGTGTCAACTATTTACAGACAGAAGACCAAAGTACAAAGCTTAACATCACTATGAGCCACTTTCACCGAAGCTTCTGAAGTTCCTTTAACATGCATGTCAGTTATTCTTGCTTATTTACTCTCATATCAGCCTACAAACAGCCTTAAGCAAGGGTTACAAACTCACCAACAACGTACCCACCATGTATAATACTGATGGTTGTCAGGATTATTTTGAGATTTTAAGATATTTCCTTAACTGTATGATTTCTTAATTTGTTGTTAATGTGTTATACCCTCCTGTTCATATGTCAATAACAGCTGTCTGTGTATTATGTTTTTTTGTTTTTTTTTTTTTTACTGTGTTTTCATTGTTCTAAATATTATCTACCTGCCTTAGGACCAAGGATGGAAATTAGCCACCGGCTATAGTCTTGCATATTTGCCTGGTCCCTATTTTAAATTAATACATTTGAACTGAAAATAAAAGAAAATCAGAATGGATCCTAAACGTGCAATGATGCAACGCTAAAGCATCTTTCATGACCCACAGTCTTAACAAAGCCTACATAATCAATCTAAATAATAATAATAACAACAATAATAACAATAATAATAATAATAATAATAATGATAATAAATGCACTGAGACTCTTGAAGATAAAAAAAAATTGGATTTAAAAAGTGTAAATAATTTGTATCTCCTTCCATAATCATCTAAAGTTTGAAGTATATAGGGCAGAAGGTAAACTAGTTACCATTTCGGTCATCAGTGTAAATATGAGCATATATGCTGCTGTAACTTCTGTACAGTCACGTGTTCGTCTTGTGAGTTGCAGACGGCTCACACTGAACTAATTACACGGGTCAAACAGTCGTAGACTGCAACTTATCTACAAAATTAAACAAATAACAATAAATGAGTAGATAAAAACCCGTCTGAAAGCCTTACCTTTGCAGTGGCAGCGCTGGAAGCTGAGGCTGGTCCGTGCTCCATGCTCTGGAAAATATCGTACACCGTCTTGGTGGTGCTACCGGCCATAATACAGAGGACTAGTCGGTCGGAGCGATCCTCGCCGTCGCTTTGTCGCAGTTTTGGGGATAATTTCAGGGTAAAACTCTTTTTATGAGGCCTTCAAGTCCAAACCTGACGGACTGTCTAAGAGAAAGTCTTCGCAGGAAGAGCCCCGTGCTGTCACACACGTCAAATGCACGTGAGGGTGCTAACTTCCATTCAACACCAGGCAGCGCGAGCGCGTAAGAGGCTTCCCTCCCACTTACTTCCGGGTTTGTGTCCGTTTTGTAAAACGCTCCGGTTTTAACAATATAGTATTTAGTTTTCGGAATTACATCGAGAAACACTTTTTACATTTAAAAAAGCCTCAGAATATAGCGTTTTATCTGATAAAAAAAGCAAATATGTTTTGAAATGTTTAAACTAACTAAGAAATAGTTATCTAGCACGTCTTTACACGGATGTATTTTGTCAGCGTACCTGCAGAAAACAACAGAGCCTGCGCTGTACTCACAAGGAAGCGCGGAGATATGTGCGCTTCTTTCAGCTAAGTTGGCTCATGTCAACTACAATTTATTTGCTGTCGTTACAGTTAATGTGTAGCCATAAATAAGTGGTTCCCACATTACGGGATATTAAGCTGCTGGCGGAGACGCATCACCTCTCTGAAAATGCCCCGGAGAAAGGTAAGACAGCGGCTGCGATACTGAATCTAACAGCATCACGTCACAGCTAATGTTTGCTAGCGACGGGTCAAAATAAACTCTGTGGGGGGAGGAACGCATACAACGGTTGGGATGTGTTTCTCCGAGAAGAAGGGAATAAGTTGCAGCTATTTGTAACGATGGAAGGACAAATCTAAGCCCTTGGTTTGTGTTGTTATGAAGCTAAAGCTAGCTACTGCTTATTGCTGAGTTGCAGAAACATGTGATTGTTTCTTTCATGTCGTTTTTGCCTTTGAAAGTGCTGCTTTTTGTCAGTCTGAGTTAGATCTCAGGCGGCGGATGGCAGGAGCAGAAAGTCCCCCCCGCAGATCAACGTCCGTAACGTTTGCTTCGGCTAACTGATCATAAAAAGACACACTGTTCTTTTGGGTGTGAGCATGAACCTAGGGTTTGCACCAAAACAACACTGTGATTGGGCAGACTTTTGCCGAGCGTTGCGCTCATTGGTTGGTTCATCTCAATGCCCGCCCACTTCTTAATTTAATTGGTGGTATGCAAATGAGCACACAACCTCTTGTTGTGAAGTTGTCAAACGTCCCGGCGCTGTTTGATGATTTATTATAATGTTTTCCCGCTAAAGCGCTGTTTATTTTCGCCTGGCATTGTTTTGCTAAAGATATATATTGTTTACACGCAAATTGCTCGCTTTTTTTTTCTTTTTTTTTTAATTTTTAGTGACCAGTTTTCTGAGTTTTGATTGATATTGTACTTATAACTGACCATGAACTCACCATTATGTGTTTACTCTGCTGGAGCTCTTTTCATTTATTTATTTTTAATGAATACGAATATTTATTGGGTATTAATTAAGTATTCATTATGAATGATAAACAATAATAATAATGTTAATAATAATAATAATTACAAATATTACAATTATTATTATTATTCAGTTTTTTTTCCCTCTAATTGAATTTTGAATGTCATTGGAAAGGATGTCAGGCGTCCCCATCTGTTATTTGAGCACAGTGAATGACACTGCTTGTTTTCCCCTTCCCCCACCCGACGGGAGTTTGGTGTAGCGCGAGCCCCAGAAAGCGTCACCATGTTTACTCAGTGACGTAGACAGCCGGAGTTGGACAGATAGGCTACATCTTTTCGAAGAAAAAGGATAAAAAAAAAAAAAAAGAAATCGAGAAATGTGAAAAAAAAAGAGCAAACTGACATTTTTATTGTCAAGTGGAAGTTTTGTTTTGAGATATGTTATGTGTAATGCGGGTCATCATGCATACATATTATGTGCATGTATATACACACATATATATATATATATATATATATATATATATATAAAATATAATATATTTAATATATATAATATATATAAGCAAAAATAATGCTTAATGCAATTTGACACGGTACCAACTGTGGTGTGAATCATGTGACTAAAAGAGACAGAGGAGAAAATCTAGAATGCCTAAAAGCTGTTTTTGGCATTACATCGCCAAAGCTATTGATGTAAGAACTTAATAACCAAAATCACTTATCAAGATAAACATGGAAAATCACTACATATCAGTTCTTAAATTAAACTCTTATGAGCTATTTTTGTTGTTATCATCATTTTTGCCAGGACAAATGTACTTTTAATAGTACCAGGCATTAAAATGAACAAGAAAGATGAGAAAACAGGTGGTTTCTTAATTTTTTCCATGACTGTATATATCTGTTTATGTGTGTGTGCGTTTGTGTGTGCGTACGTATATGTATTTTTTTATTCAGCGGGTACGGAAAATATTCAGACCCCTTTAAACTTTTTACTCTTTGTTTCATTGCAGCCATTTGCTAAAATCAAAAAAGTTAATTTTATTTCCCCTTAATGTCACTCGGCACCCCATCTAGACAGAAAAAAAAAGGAATGTAGAAATTGTAAATTTATTAAAAAAGAAAAACTGAAATATGACATGGTCATAAATATTCAGAGCCTTTGCAGTGACTCATATTTAACTCATATTCTGTCCATTTCTTCTGATCCTCCTTGAGATGGTTCTACTCCTTCATTGGAGTCCAGCTGTGTTTAATTAAACTGATTGGACGTGATTAGGAAAGACACACACCTGTCTATATAAGAGCTTCCAGCTCACAGTGCATGTCAGAGCAAATGAGGATCATGAGGTGGAAGGAACTGTCCAAGGAGCTCAGAGACAGAATTGTGGCGAGACACAGATCTGGACAAGGTTACAAAAGAGTTTCTGCAGCACTAAAGGTTCCTAAGAGCACGGTGGCCTCCATAGTCCTTACATGGAAGAAGTTTGGGACGACCAGAACTCTTCCTAGACCCGGCCGTCCAGCCAAACTGAGCAATGGTGGGAGAAGAGCCTTGGTGAGAGAGTAAAGAAGAAGCCAAAGATCACTGTGGCTGAGCTCCAGAGATGCAGTAGGGAGATGGAGAAAGTTCCACAAAGTCAACTATCACTGCAGCCTCCACCAGTCGGGGCTTTATGGCAGAGTGGCCCGATGGAAGCCTCTCCTCAGTGCAGACATATGAAAGCCCGCATAGAGTTTGCCAAAAACACATGAAGGACTCCCAGACTGAGAGAAATAAGATTCTCTGGTCTGATGAGACCAAGATTGAACTTTTTGGAGTTAATTCTAAGCGGTATGTGAGGAGAAAACCAGGCACTGCTCATCACCTGCCCAATACCATCCCAACAGTGAAGCATGGTGGTGGCTGCATCATGCTATGGGGGTGTTTTTCAGCTGCAGGGACAGGACGACTGGTTGCAGTTGAAGGAAAGATGAATGCGGCCAAGTACAGAGATCCTGGAAGAAAAGCTCTTCCAGAGTTCAGGGAGCTCAGACTGGACCGAAGGTTCACCTTCCAACAAGACAATGACCCTCACACACAGCTGAAATAACAAAGGAGTGGATCAGAACCACTCTGGACCATTCTGGACCGGCCCAGCCAGAACCCTGACTTAAACCCAACTGAGCATCTCTGAGAGACCTGAAAATGGCTGAACACCACCGTTCACCATCCAACCTGCCAGAACTGGAGAGGATCTGCAAGAAGAACCAGAAGATCCCAAATCCAGGTGTGGAACACGTGTTGCATCATTCCCAAGAAGACTCATGGCTGTACCAGCTCAGAAGTACTTCTACTCAGTACTGAGCAAAGTACTCAATACTTATCACCATGTCATATTTCAGCTTTTCTTTTTTAATAAATTTGCAAAAATGTCCACATTTCTGTTTTTTTCTGTCTAAAATGGGAGCTGAGTGACATTAATGAGAAATAACATGAACTTTTTTTGATTTTGGTAAATGGCTGCAATAAAACAAAGAATGAAAAGTTTAAAGGAGTCTGGATACTTTCTGTACCCGAGAAAGTAAAAGAGAAGTAAAACATTACTTTCACCATGTTTTTAAATTTGCGCCTGGCGCAGTTTTGGTAGCGGTTATGATGAGTTAAACAAGTATTGCAGACTATTACTAACAAGCGTTGCTTTTTTCAGAGGACCGCAGGCAGCAGTTCGGACGGGACGGAGGACTCGGACTTTTCTGCCGACCTCGAACACGCCGACGCTCCCGAGAGCGCGCACAGGCGCAGCAGCACACGCCTGACTCGCGCGTCCCTGCGCCTCAGCCAGAGCTCACAGGGTAAGCAAGCAACAACACAAAAACAAGGGCAAAAATCAATAAATAAAGCAATTATAATGTTATTAGAGACGTATCTTAGAGAGTTGGAGATAAAAATGTGGATGACAAAGATAATAAGAGGAGCTTTTACAACACAGGAAAATATAAAAATGGGTATTTCAGTGAAGTATTTTAAAGTTTTGGGTTTGGTTTAGTCTGTAAAAAGTAGTTCCAGGGTGACGTTTACCATCGTGTAGTAACACGTCTGTAAAAAGTAGTTCCAGGGTGATGTTTACCATCGTGTAGTAACACGTCTGTAAAAAGTAGTTCCAGGGTGATGTTTACCATCGTGTAGTAACACGTCTGTAAAAAGTAGTTCCAGGGTGATGTTTACCATCGTGTAGTAACACGTCTGTAAAAAGTAGTTCAGGGTGACGTTTACCATCGTGTAGTAACACGTCTGTAAAAAGTAGTTCCAGGGTGATATTTACCATCGTGTAGTAACACGTCTGTAAAAAGTAGTTCCAGGGTGATGTTTATCATCGTGTAGTAACACGTCTGTAAAAAGTAGTTCCAGGGAGATATTTACCATCGTGTAGTAACACGTCTGTAAAATGTAGTTCCAGGGAGATATTTACCATCGTGTAGTAACACGTCTGTAAAAAGTAGTTCCAGGGTGATGTTTACCATCGTGTAGCAACACGTCTGTAAAAGTAGTTCCAGGGTGATGTTTACCATCGTGTAGCAACACGTCTGTAAAAAGTAGTTCCAGGGTCATGTTTACCATCGTGTAGTAATACGTCTGTAAAAGTAGTTCCAGGGTGATGTTTACCATCGTGTAGTAACACGTCTGTAAAAAGTAGTTCCAGGATGATGTTTACCATCGTGTAGTAACACGTCTGTAAAAAGTAGTTCCAGGTGATGTTTACCATCGTGTAGTAACACGTCTGTAAAAAGTAGTTCCAGGGTGATGATTACCATTGTGTAGTAACACGTCTGTAAAAAGTAGTTCCAGGGTGATGTTTACCATCGTGTAGTAACACGTCTGTAAAAAGTAGTTCCAGGGTGATGTTTACCATCGTGTAGTAACACGTCTGTAAAAAGTAGTTCCAGGGTGACGTTTACCATCGTGTAGTAACACGTCTGTAAAAAGTAGTTCCAGGGTGATGTTTACCATCGTGTAGTAACACGTCTGTAAAAAGTAGTTCCAGGGTGACGTTTACCATCGTGTAGTAACACGTCTGTAAAAAGTAGTTCCAGGGTGACGTTTACCATCGCGTAGTAACACGTGTGGAACCACCTCTGGTTTTAGTTGTGATCTGATCTGAGTTAAATATTATAATGATAAAGTTTGTTGTCTCAGTTAATCTCTGTTTTCTTTTCTCGCTTCTGTACCATCAGTTGATTCTGTATTTGTGCACGTTGGACTTGAATGAAGAATTTTGCGTCAGAACGTGACTGAAATGGTTCCTGTGAATCATGGAGGATGTTTTCATCCAGAAAGCTTGGAGACACTTTCGTTCCTCTACATTTCAGCCGTTCAGAAGCAGCTATTGTATCTGGGCAGCCATAAAGCAGAAATGGATTCAGACAGCCTGACCTCCCCCACCGCGCACACACACCCCCATAAATGCGTAACCCCCCCCTGTGTGACCTCCTTCTACTGTGTCTGCCAGAGGGGATTTAAAGCAGAAAAGAATGGTTGACGCTGCTTGCTGTGAGTAGGGAAGTTGACTGCGCTCTCGTAGTGTGCAGCCATGCTGAGCATCGGCCCAGAGAGCAGTAATCACCAGAAAGAAGCGGATTCACAGCTTTCACCATCTCTGTGACAGGATCCATCTCTTCACGACCACTTGGGCCGGTCGTAACGAGTAACTCTTATCTTGTTGTCACAGTTTGCGCTGGGAGCTGATCCTTTCCAGACGGCTGCTCTGGTTTCATCAGTCTGGCTCTTCGGGGAAGTTTCAGCTGCAACCAGCCTCTCTGTTCGTGTTCATTTTACGAGCTGATTACGTTGTTGACTGGTGGTGAAGTTGGATTAGATTTGCTCGGTAATCACTCCAGATGAGGAGCTGCAGGACATCATTGCAGTTTAGAGGCTGAGGAGTTCAGTGAAGAAGAGGATTAAAAAAGAAGTGATTGCTTTTTATTTTTCTGCTGAGAAACATTTTGGTTTAATGTCTGCACTAAAGGAGTCCAGGAAGCAATATTAGAAGTACTGTTAGTAAATTACACAAGTCGTCCCTCATGGTTTCAAAGTATAGCTTCTTGTATGTGTGTGTGACTCGTGTCTCAGAAAATGAGATCTTCTTCTCTGGTTCCAGAAAACTGCAGCTCGGTGCGTTGCAGCTCTCCTGCTGCCGTGGGTCCTGACGAAGGCCAGGAGTCGGCCGTGAACCCTGCAGCAGCAGCAACAGCTGCAGCAGCTTCCGTCTTCTCCTCCGGGCGCAGGATCACTCGCAGCCAGCAGGGGGCGCTAAACACCACGGCCAAAAAATACCCGCTGCGTCAGAGCAGGTCATCCGGCTCGGACACTGAGGCTAACGGTAAGACCAGCAGAGCTCGGAGCAGTGTGTTCATGCTCTCACTGCCAGCTGAGATGTTCGTAGAGTGAATGCAGGGCTGGAGGGACGTGAGCAAAGAGGGGGGGGGAGTGAGGAGTGAAACAGCAACAGCAGGGACAAAAGAAAAGTGTAAACAGCATGAAGACGAGTGTGTTTCAGGCTGTGATCACGGCCTGTTCCTGAGATGTGTCCAGTCATATCCGGGACTTCTTAATGGAAGTCTTTACAGAAACCACAAATTCTTATTCAACTTCACTTTCAGAAGTGATAATAGATTTATTCTAGCACACATATCTGAACTTGCATTTGCTTCTTTTACAGTTTATTTGGTTATGACCAAAATGTGGAAAAACACTGAGCAGAAGCAGATGAAGACGTGTTTCACTGCATTTACAGCTGTGTGAAAAAGTTTTTGCCTCCTTCCTGATTTCTTACTTTTTTGCATGTTCGTCACACTTAAATGTTTTAGAACTTCAAACAAATTTAAATGTGAGACAAAAATAACACAAGTAAACACAAAATGCAGTTTTTAAATGAAGATTTCTATTAGCAAGGGGAGATAAAATCCAAACCTCCATGTCCCTGTGTTAAAAAGTGATCTTCCCCTAAACCTAATACCTGGTTGTTCCACCTTTAGCAGCAACAACTGCATCAAGCGTTTGTGATAACTGGCAGTGAGTCTTCTACAGCGCTGTGGAGGAATTTTGTTCCACTCATCTTTGCAGAATTGTTGTAATTCAGCCACAGCAATCACTTTTTCACACAGGGACATGGAGGTTTGGATTTTTTTCCTCCCTTACTAATAAAAATCTTCATTTAAAAACTGCATTTTGTGTTTACTTGTGTTATCTTTGACTCACAATTAAATTAGTTTGATGATCTGAAACATTTAAGTGTGACTAACATGCAAAAAAGTAAGAAATCAGGAAGGAGGAAACACTTTTTCACACAGCTGTATCTCAGTCCTGTCAACACCAACGCAGATACAGTCCTCAAAATGATCCATACCCTCCAGTTAGCGAAAATACCAAATTCACAATAGTTATGCAAATAATAAGAAACTAAACAAAGTAATAATGAATAAAAATGTACTAAATTATGATTTACTGAAATAAGATATTGCTTTTGAATTGTGGTTGAAAAGAATAATTTAAAAAAAACAAAAAAACGAAACTGTCCCAGACAAATAAGAGCACCTTGCTGGTGGACCAACACACCTGTCAACAGGTGCAGACGTTCAAACAACATGATGGGGCTCCTGAACTAAAATGTTATTGAGCAACACTTTGAGCCAATCACTGCAATCAGGTGTTTCTGTGACGTCCAATCAGACGTCTGCACCTGCTGGCAGGTATGTTGGTCCATGTTCATGAAAGATGCTCTCATTTGTTTGGGATGGCTTTGTTGTTTTTTTATTATTATTTTTTTCAAATACAATACAAAAGCAGTATTTTATTTCATTAAATTATATATTCGTACATTTTTTATTACCGTATTTTACGGACTATAAGTCACCCTTTTTTCATAGTTTGGCTGCTTGTGCGACTTATTTATCAATTTAACATATTTCTTAAGTGTTAATTCGTACTGACTGACATGAGCCAAGGAGTAAACATGACTGTTTACTAACAGTCACTAATGTCACATGTTGATCTCTACGTTTGTGGCACCTATATTCTGCTCCAAGGGTAAAGATCCCACATCAGCCTTATCTCAACAAAAGGAGTTCATTTTGAACATGTGGCTGTACTGCCTGGAACAAATCCTCAAAAACCATGATTACCCCTCTTAATTATGATGTTTATGATCATTTACAGGCATTAACTTTGGAATCAGAGTGATGGGAAGTTTGAACATTGACAAACAGGATATGAAAAAAACAAAAATCGCCCTACTTTGCTGTTATTTACAGAAAATGACCACGACTTATAGTCCAGTGTGGCTTATATGTTTTTTTCCTCTTCATGGCGCATTATTTGACTGGTGCGGCTTATACCCAATTTCCACCATCCCTTTTCTGCTCACCTCACCTCGCCTCGGTTATCGGGCTTTTCCACTGGGGGGTTTTCCGAGCTGAGGTGATACAGTTTCTGTACTTGCTCTGTGAGGTTCTGAGCGTGCTGAAGCGAGCTATGTCTGACGTCATCTCACTGCATGCCACCTATTGGCCAAGGGGTGACCCAATCAGATGTCGGGGTCAGAGAGTGACATCATTAAATGAGCGACAGTTCACACTCCCTACCAGTAGATGGCGGTAATGCAGCCCATTATTTGTTAGTTAGCTGCCGGTAAAAACAGCAACAGAGGGAGAAGTAGAAGGAGAAGTAATAATCTGGGAGGGATTGATTATATATTATTATATTGAACATTATTATCATTATTTGCAGAGCCAAGAGCACTTGTGGCGTAGGTGGGAGCAAGGTTGCCTTTTAATCCAAAGGTTTTGGGTTCACTTCCCTTTTCTGCTGTACAATATTTTTTTTTTCTCCATGATCTTGTTTAGATAGATAGATGGATGGATAGATAGATAGATGGATTCAGATTGTGCTTATTCTTATGGTTGCTGCCTCTTGGCCAGGACTCCTTAGTTAAAGAGGTTTTTAATCTCAATGGGACTTTTCCTGGTTAAACAAAGGTTAAATAAATAAATAAAAAGATTCAGATTCGGAAGACTTTATTGTTAATGTACAGATAGATATAGATAGATAGATAGATAGATAGATAGATAGATAGATAGATAGATAGATAGATAGATAGATAGATAGATAGATAGATAGATAGATAGATAGATAGATTTGAGCTCGTGAGGGAGTGATTTCAGATTCGCAACAAGATCATGGAGAAAAAAAAGAATTTCATTTGGCTGAAAAGGGATTTGATCTTGGGATCATCAGATTATAAGGTAAGATTGCTACCACCTATGCCACATGAATTCTTCCTCATCTTGCGTCAGTGATGATGTCATCCATCCCTCCCATGTTACTTTCTCCTCATACTTCTTGTCTTTTCCCTCTGTTGCTGTTTTTACCAGCGGCTAACTAACAATTCATGAGTTACATTACCACCATCTACTGGTAGGGAGTGTGAACTGTTGCTGCTGTCGTTTACGTTGCACAATCTAGTACATGGCAGCGGCTTCATTCTTACCCCGCCCACTTTGGTTGGGGTAATGGATTGTAATTGAAAAGCTACCAAGCCGAGTTGAGTTGAGTTGAGTTGAGTTGAGTTGAGTTTAGGTGAGTTTAGGTGAGTTGAGCTGACCTGTGCTGGTGGAAAAGGCCCATTATACTCCGGAGCGACTTATAGTCCAGAAAATACGGTACTTGTTTTAGTTTCTTGTTATTTGAAAAACTATTGTGAATTTAGCCTTTTTCTTTAATTGAAGGGTATGAATAATTTTGAGGATGACTGTATGCAGTTTATTTATTTATTTATTTGGTTGTTGTTGTTTATTTACTTTTTTTTTTTACAAAACAGAAATAAACATAAGGAAAATCTATTTAAAAGTAACCCAGTCAGTGCAGTCTAGGCCCTAACTGACAAGGGATTTTTTCTCCCAGAATGAGATAGAAGAATGAAAGTAACGTTAAAAAAAAATCTGAAGAAGTTCTGCTGGGTGCTGGTGCAGCTGCTGAGTGGTGAGATGATCAATGGCTGCCATAAAACTTGTGAGGAGTTGGACTTCTGTCAGGTAGAAGTAGGGAGCAGCGGCGTAGCTGGTTGCTATGGTGATTGCAGCGTGTTCTGTTGAGTGTGGGGGAGGGCCAGCATAAAGAAATATTGTCTGACACAGATTAATACCCAGGAAAGACCCAGATATGACCTCCTGAACAGAAGGTCGCTATGAAAAACTGTAAGTTTCATTTTTAAAGAAAAACTCCTGAACTGTGAACGTGAGCAGCTGCTGAACACACAGATGACGTTTTTATGATTTTACTCTCTACTATGTAGTTTTTATGGGGGCATAAAAGAGACCCTTCACCTCCTGACTGAGGAGAAAGATCTAAGGTCTAAGTTGGGGGGTGAACCTTGTCCTCCGGGATGATTTAAGAGAAAACCATAAGGGACATGGCAGTGATGGTTTCAAAGGCTGAAGCAAGAAAAAAATACATATGTTTTATGTATAATTTGTATATGTAAAATTCTCCCCAAAGAAGGTTTGTGTTGCCCCCCCCCAAAAAAAAAAACTTTTATTGTTCTTTTATGACCAATGTTTTTACGAACGAAATCTTGTTCCATCATGTTGGTCCAGCATGTATTAAAGTCCCTGTTATCCTGGAAGAACTTCATTTCCCAGCATTCCTTTCAGAGTCATGTGACTTCCCAGCATTCCTTTCAGAGTCATGTGCAGCTGCTGCTGCTACAGACTGAATTGCTTTGAAGCTGCTGCTGATATGTCTGGTTTTAAGTTGTTGGTTAAAGGATAAGTTTATTTTTTATCAACCTGGACCTTATTTCCAGGAGTTTACGCGTGCATTTACTCACTGGTAAAGTTTCTGCATCACTTTGACTCCTTTGGGAGATATTACTTAATTCGCCCTTCAGTGTTCATCCAGTATCACAGCGGAGATGGGGCAGCCTCTCTATAAGACATTATCTGCAGTAAAACTCCTTCATTTCATTAATAGTTTAAGTAGACTGAAGGAATAAATGAGTACTATTGTCCTGTGAGTTCAGAGTTTCTCTAATCGTGTTTTTGGTGTCTGTGTAGCAGCTGATCGTCTCAGCTGTACTACGAAAGCGCACATCGTGAACACGCGGTCCTGAAAAGTGTGTAGAACCCTGATAACTAACGGAAAGATAAATCTGGGCTCACAGGACAATAGTACTCGTTCATTCATTCTTTTAAAGTTTTGGTGAAAATCAAGGAGTTTTACTGCAGATAATGTCTTATAGAGAGGCTGCCGCGTCTCCGCCATTATGACTGGATGTACGCCGAAGGGCGAATCCAGTTACATCCTCCGAAGGAGACAAAGTGATGCAGAAACTTTACCGGTGAGTAAATGAATAAACATATAAACTCCTAGAAATAAGGTCCAGGTTGAAAAAAAAAGAAAGAAACTTATCCTTTAAAGAGACTAGAGGCAGGAAAGTAAAAGAATAAACCAGCATGTCCAGTTTTTCATACTAATGGGTGATGAAGCGTTAAAAACCAAAAAGAACGTTTCCACCACGTTTCTCTCCGTTGCCTTGAACAGGCTGTGTGCTGCATGATGCTGTGATTCGGTGGCCAAATTTCCCACGCTGCCCTGCAGATGTGATGTCATTAGCTGGTTTCCATTACACTTTTTCAAAAAATAAAAGCGATGTTTCTTAAATTTCGAAAAAAGTGCATTTTCGATATGCAAGTGTTTCCATTGAATGGAATCAGCTGTAATTCTGGTAAAATCCCACGAGACTCCACATTGAGGAGGATGGAGATATAAACATGTTTCAGAGCTGCTGTTCATCAGGAGATGATGATTCAGAGGTAAAGTCCGTATGTACGGAGCCTCTGATCACATCAGCAGGAAAAACACTCGTGGTAACTTCCAGGACAGACGCCCGAAACGTGACACGAATGAAAACCCGTCAGGATGAACTTGTGGAGTGTGGATGTCATTTCTGGATCTTTATTCCACACTTATCGGCACCAGTTCCTGACTGATGTGCTGATGCAGCTGCTGATACGAAGGCGCAGTCATACCATGTTATCCTGGTCACGTTTTATTTAATCCTGCTGACATATAATTAACATGTGGGAACCAGATAACCGAGTCGTGATGCTACAAATGTGTGGAAGCGCGATAAGCATGAACATGAACATGTATCGTTAATACATGAAGAACTTAAAGCATCTGTATAATGTCCTAAATGAACTCAGCTTGTTGAGTTACTGAGATTTGGGCATTTTTCATATATGTGACTGATAAATTTCCCCCATCACTCTGATTTCACAGTTAATGCTTGTAAATAATCATATTCATCATAATCAAGGAGGAATAACTGGATTTTATAGTATCTGATATATGGTAGTATCTGATACCTGCTAGTATCTGATATATGGTAGTATCTGATACCTTCTAGTATCTGATATATGGTAGTATCTGATACCTGCTAGTATCTGATATATGGTAGTATCTGATACCTTCTAGTATCTGATATATGGTAGTATCTGATACCTGCTAGTATCTGATATATGGTAGTATCTGATACCTGCTAGTATCTGATATATGGTAGTATCTGATACCTGCTAGTATCTGATATATGGTAGTATCTGATACCTGCTAGTATCTGATATATGGCAGTATCTGATATATGGTAGTATTTAATACCTGCTAGTATCTGATATATGGTAGTATCTGATACCTGCTAGTATCTGATATATGGTAGCATCTAATACCTGCTAGTATCTGATATATGGTAGTATCTGATACCTGCTAGTATCTGATATATGGTAGTATCTGATACCTGCTAGTATCTGATATATGGTAGTATCTGATACCTGCTAGTATCTGATATATGGTAGAATCTAATACCTGCTAGTATCTGATATATGGTAGTATCTGATACCTGCTAGTATCTGATATATGGTAGTATCTGATACCTGCTAGTATCTGATATATGGTAGTATCTAATACCTGCTAGTATCTGATATATGGTAGTGTCTGATACCTGCTAGTATCTGATATATGGTAGTATCTGATATCTGCTAGTATCTGATATATGGTAGTATCTGATACCTGCTAGTATCTGATATATGGTAGTATCTGATACCTGCTAGTATCTGATATATGGTAGAATCTAATACCTGCTAGTATCTGATATATGGTAGTATCTGATACCTGCTAGTATCTGATATATGGTAGTATCTGATACCTGCTAGTATCTGATATATGGTAGTATCTAATACCTGCTAGTATCTGATATATGGTAGTGTCTAATACCTGCTAGTATCTGATATATGGTAGTATCTGATACCTGCTAGTATCTGATATATGGTAGTATCTGATACCTGCTAGTATCTGATATATGGTAGTATCTGATACCTGCTAGTATCTGATATATGGTAGTATCTAATACCTGCTAGTATCTGATATATGGTAGTGTCTAATACCTGCTAGTATCTGATATATGGTAGTATCTGATACCTGCTAGTATCTGATATATGGTAGTATCTGATACCTGCTAGTATCTGATATATGGTAGTATCTGATACCTGCTAGTATCTGATATATGGTAGAATCTAATACCTGCTAGTACCTGATATATGGTAGTATCTAATACCTGCTAGTATCTGATATATGGTAGTATCTGATACCTGCTAGTATGTGATATATGGTAGTATCTGATACCTGCTAGTATCTGATATATGGTAGTATCTGATACTTGCTATTATCTGATATATGGTAGTTTCTAATACCTGCTAGTATGAAATTAAATGAAAAATTAAATGAAAAATACTTTATTCATCCCCGAAGGGAAATTCAGTATCGTAAAAGCTCACTTTTTTTTTTTTTTTTTTAAATAAACAAAAAGTCAGTCAGTCTTGTTCTTTAGGGTGATGGTTGCTGGCAGGAATGAATTCCTGTATCTCTCCGTCCTACAGTGAACTTGACGCAGCCTCCCACTAAACACACTCTGTTGATTCTTCACCGTGTTGTGGAGAGGATGGGAAGTGTCCTCCATCATCTTCATCAGCTTGTGCAGCATTCTTTTTTGAACGATCAGCTCCAGCGGCTCCAGAGTTCTCCCCAGCACAGAACCAGCTTTCTTGATCAGCTTGTTTAGTTTCTTCAAGTCTCTGGTTCTGATGCTGCTTCCCCAGCAGATGCTGCAAAGCTAATTGCACTTTCTACCACAGACTGATAGAAGATCTGCAACATCTTGGTGCAGACGTTGAATGATCTCAGCTTCCTTAAGAAGTAGAGTCTGCTCTGACCTTTCTTGTAGATGTAGTCACCATTGCATTTCCAATCGAGTCTGTTGTCCAGCTGAACTCCAGGTATTTGTAGTTCTCCACCACCTCCACCTCCTCTTCCAGGATGTAGACAGGACTATGCTGCTTATTCTTGCTCTTCCTGAAGTCAACAATCATCTCTTTAGTCTTGCTGGTATTTAAGATGAGCTGATTGTTACCATTTCACAAACTGACTGACCAGTTCCCTGTACTCGGCTTCTTGTCCATCACTGATACACCCCACAACTGCAGAGTCATCAGAGTATTTCTGCAGATGACAGGATCAGAGTTGTACTGGAAGTCTGAGGTGTACAGTGTAAAGAGGAATGGTGAGAGTACAGTTTCTTGTGGTGCTCCAGTGCTGCTGATCACCATCTCAGACACACAACCTTTCAGTCTCACAAACTGTGGTCTGTTTGTTAGGTAGTCGTAAATCCAGGTGGTTGTGGAGGATCCACCTGGAAGTTATGGAGCTTCTGACATAGCAAAGCAGGCTGAATAGTATTAAAGGCACTTGAAAAATCAAAGAACGTGACCCTCAAAGTGCCGCCTGACTGGTCCAGATGAGAGTGGGCTCTCTGAAGCAAGAAGATGATGGCGTCTTCAACCCCAAGCCCATTACGATATGCCAACTGTAATGGGTCCTGAAAGGTGTTCACATGCTTGTTGAGGTGAGCCAGTAAGAGTCTCTCCAGGACTT
Organism: Atherinomorus stipes; assembly: GCA_023101725.1. Lineage (NCBI taxonomy): Eukaryota > Metazoa > Chordata > Actinopteri > Atheriniformes > Atherinidae > Atherinomorus > Atherinomorus stipes. The sequence continues at coordinate 128,167 of JALJCO010001324.1, forward strand.
TCATGATGTGAGATGTCAGAGCAACTGGTCTGTAGTCATTTGGTTCTGGTCCTGGTTCTGGTCTGTAGTCATTTGGTTCAGCTGGTTGTGGTTTTTTAGGGACTGGAACAAGACAGGATGTTTTCCACAGCACAGGAACTCTGTTCTGTCTCAGGCTGGTGTTAAAAAGGTGCTGGAGAACCGGACATAGTTGTTCTGAGCAGGTCTTGAGAACTCTGGGACTGACACCATCTGGACCTGCAGCCTTGTTCCGGTTCAGTTTCTCTAGCTGTTTCTTGACCTGGTCACAGGAGACAGTCAGGCTGGAGGTGGAGACAGAGGAGGTCTCAGGATGTCGTCATGTGGAGACAGAGGAGGTCTCAGGATGTCCTGATGTGGAGGGAGATGAGGCTGTGTTCAGGTCCATGACTGAGGTGCAGGGTGACAGAGTGGAGGTGGGAATGGTACATGGTAGTATCTATTACCTGCTAGTATCTGATATATGGTAGTATCTATTACCTGCTAGTATCTGATATATGGTAGTATCTAATACCTGCTAGTATCTGATATATGGTAGTATCTAATACCTGCTAGTATCTGATATATGGTAGTATCTAATACCTGCTAGTATCTGATATATGGTAGTATCTGATACCTGCTAGTATCTGATATATGGTAGTATCTGATACCTGCTAGTATCTGATATATGGTAGTATCTGATATATGGTAGTATCTGATATATGGTAGTATCTAATACCTGCTAGTATCTGATATATGGTAGTATCTAATACCTGCTAGTATCTGATATATGGTAGTATCTAATACCTGCTAGTATCTGATATATGGTAGTATCTGATACCTGCTAGTATCTGATATATGGTAGTATCTGATACCTGCTAGTATCTGATATATGGTAGTATCTAATACCTGCTAGTTTCTAATAAATGGTAGTATCTAATACCTGCTAGTATCTGATATATGGTAGTATCTAATACCTGCTAGTATCTGATATCTGGCAGCCAGATGTCCAACCGAACTCCTCTGGCTGAGTTCAGGATATTTTGGGATCTTTTCTCTCGGAGCAGAATATCGGTGAATCTCTCAGAATATCAGAGATGCAACCTCACAGTTGTCTGTATCGATATCGGTTGATACAGGAATTTGGAAATTAAGAGTTGGACAATATCAGATTTTGGATATCGGGGGAGACCCAGGACACGCTGGAGGGACTACGTCTCCCGGCTGGTCTGGGAACGCCTCGGGATCCCCCGGATGAGCTGGGGTCTGTGGCCGGGGTGAGGGAGCTCTGGGCTTCCCTGCTTAGGCAGCTGCCCCCCCCGACCCGATCCCGGATAAGCGGAAGAAGACGGTACGGTAAAAATATCTTCACGTTCATCTTTCTTGTGTCGGCAGATGTGAAACAGAGGGCAGACCGAGACGAGACCCCCCCTCGCACCCCGACAGGCAACGCGCCGTCCTCGGAGTCGGACATCGAAGTCTCCAGCCCGAGCAACGACCACGTGTCTTCCAGCAACGACATCGTAGTCTCTCAAGAGGAGGACGAGAGATTGGCCAAAGAGCTGTCACTCAAAGAGGCCGCCGCCCACGACCTCTCCCACCGGCCCAAACGCCGGCGTTTCCACGAAAGCTACAACTTCAACATGAAGTGTCCCACACCTGGGTGCAACTCTCTGGGTGAGCCCCCCCCCCACACTGACGCCACACTTTCCTCCGGGTCAGGACTCCTGTCGGCCTGATTACACCATCCTCTTCTTCTTCTCTGGTTTTCCCTCAGGCCATCTCACAGGCAGGCATGAGAGACATTTCTCCATATCAGGATGCCCTCTCTACCACAACCTCTCAGCTGATGAGTGCAAGGTACACACACACACACATGCACACACACGTGCACACACACACAGTTACATCAACAAGGATCCCGGCTATTACGTAAGTGTGAAACCACGAGGCTCCCAGCTATTTCCAAGAAGAAAAAACTAGCAGTAAGCTGTTCAAGCTGTTCGAGCTGCACATGCTGCGTTTTCTCTGTGATTCCGTCTCTTTTTCTGACAGTCATCAACCACATCGTAGCAAAAATAACCTGAATTTAGATGCTCTTCAATCTCTGTTTTCACTTGTGTAAAATTAGCCGCTCATCATAGCAGTTTCCCCGTCTGCCGTCACGCTGTGACAACACGTCCAGCGGAGGAAGCGGCAGCAAACCAACACAACCAAATTGAAACTGTCAAGCTGCTGAAAGACGGAGGAGGTTGTTGTGATGTTGTGGCTGCGGGGCTGCTTGTGAGTTGTCGGTTGCAGACAGTGTTGATGTTTCGTCAGGGCAAGGCATCGACACGCGACAAGCAGGCCGAGGAGAGGACGCTGTCGCACCGGCAGGATGAGAACAGACACTCCACCAGAAACCAGGTAACGTGGTCAAACACGCACGGTCACGCGTGAGCTCAGATAACTGGCACCTACACCGACTTCCTGAAAGTAGTAAGCTAATCAGTGGACGTACTGTGGACGGACATGCCGCTGTGTCTTTGTGTTTGGACGGGATTCCCCCACATTTCCACCTCAGACGTCTGCAGCCACTCGTGTAACTCATGAGTTCACACGGCATCAACACAGATAACATTTTACATTTGTTGTTCCAGAGTACAGATCAAACATACACAGTATGTACACCATCTCAAGATTTTATTTGAAATACAAAATAATACTTGAACACTGGCAGTGTCAACCTTATTTTAGTTCAGGGACCACATACAACACACAGCATACCCTGTAAATGATAACAACTACAAATGTTTCTCCTTTTTCTAGTCCAAAGAAGTACAGGTACATTATCTAGATGTTCAAACTTTGTGAACTATCCTTTTTGAAAACATATAATGACCAATTTGAGATTCATTGAGAAAAATGAAAGCAGTTTGAACAAAATTTTATCTGTTACATTAATTATAGCACACAAATCACAATAGATCTACAATTTCACAATAAATTGAAGTACTTGTATCGAGAAGTGAAAAATATGCTCTTTCACATTATGATCAGAGTAGTCGTTTCACGGACATTTCCGTTTTACTTTCGCAGTCAATCAATTTCTGCCAAGCACTTCCGGTGGATAATAGGGGATTATCACGCTTACCGGAAGTTCCGGTATTTGGACACTTCCTCTTCCGGGCCATTTTAACAACAGCCGTTCCTGCTCTGTTATACTGTTTAAATCGGATAAACTCCAAACATACTTAAGTTTTCATTCCAGACTGAAGTGATACTGGATCAAAAGCTGGATCAAAGCGATCGATTCGCCGCGGTGAAGGGCCGAACTTTATAATAAAACACACGTTTGTTTGTCGCCGGTGGGGCACAACACCGCACGACACCGGAGTCTGACACACAGACCCGATTTCCAGATGTATGTGTGTTTTAAGACGCACAAAGTTAAGCACGTTGGTAAATGCTAGCTGGCTAATGCTAGCATGCCGGTGTTGTGCCCCACCGGCTGCAAACAAACATGCTACGTTGTTTTATTATAAAGTTCGGCCCTTCACTCTGGAGAATCGCTTTGATCCACTTCTTCCTTAGTATCACTTCAGTCTGGAATCCGTGAAAATTTAAGTAGGGTTGGCGTTTATTCACGTTATTTACCAAGTAAGGCAGGGACATTGAACTGGGCCGGAAGTGGGCCGTCCAAGTGTTTCAAACCGGAAGTTCGGAACACGGAAGCGTGATAATCCCCCATATCTGCATTCATTCACACTGAATAGTGACGTCTCTAAAATGGTAACATTCTCGTTTATTTCTTCTAAAAGAACATGTTTTATTACTTCTTCACCTGCTACGTCACTGAACTTGGAGGATAATATGATGAAATGACCTGATGTTACAACTAGCAATATATTTTGTGCTTTGTTGAGTCTTATGCTGATAAACAGGAACGCCGTAGACTTACATAGTGATGCAGTTGGCTGTGTGTTGATAGCGAGGCACACACGGCAGTTTAGTGTCCACGAAGACAAATGTTCAACACCGAGCCAGAGTCTGGATGATTCCTGTCAGAAGGCCTGAGTGCTGGTTACGGTGGATTTTATTTATTTAATTAATTAATTTATTTATTTTATTTTTTGAGTTAAGCTAGAATGGAGAGTTTGAGACAGCGGCTGCACCCGGTGGTCGGTCACGTAGCTGCGCGGCTGCACCCGGTGGTCGGTCACGTAGCTGCGCGGCTGCACCCGGTGGTCGGTCACGTAGCTGCGCGGCTGCACCCGGTGGTCGGTCACGTAGATGCCGGCTGCACCCGGTGGTCGGTCACGTAGATGCGCGGCTGCACCCGGTGGTTGGTCACGTAGATGCGCGGCTGCACCCGGTGGTCGGTCACGTAGATGCCGGCTGCACCCAGTGGTCGGTCACGTAGCTGCGCGGCTGCACCCGGTGGTCGGTCACGTAGATGCGCGGCTGCACCCGGTGGTCGGTCACGTAGCTGCGCGGCTGCACCCGGTGGTCGGTCACGTAGCTGCGCGGCTGCACCCGGTGGTCGGTCACGTAGCTGCGCGGCTGCACCCGGTGGTCGGTCACGTTGCTGCGCGGCTGCACCCGGTGGTCGGTCACGTAGCTGCGTGGCTGCCGTCCTCTGGTGAGTTCGCTCAGTTCACAACGTTCATGTTTAATTGTTTTCACAAGCTGCTGCAGCAACGTACGGCACAAAATGTCCAAGACGTTTTTTGGGTTTAACAATATCCACTTTTCAGTCATCGAGTTCAGGAGCTCTTCCTATGTGTGTTATTGATTTGTTATTTAAACCAGTCACTTGTCCAAACCCCCCCTGAACCACATCTGATGGTCTCTGTCATCTCCATCGGCACCGTCTACTGCAGGACCCCAGAAAACACCAGTGGTCCGATCATAGATCCATGTTGCACACCAGTAGACTACTTTCATATATTCGTTTTTAAATAGTCACGGTGCAACGATAAAATATCAATATTTCTGTTGAGAACTAATATAGTTTTTGATTTCAGCAAGGATTTGAATTATTGGTAGAGATCTGCACATCAGAGCTGAAGTGTTCGGTCTTTCAGGCCCCGACAGAACGTCAGCTGCGCTACAAGGAAAAGGTGACGGAGCTGCGGAGGAAGAGGAACTCTGGCCTCAACAAGGAGCAGAAGGAAAAGTACATGGTGAGGAGATGAGGAATGTCCACTGCTGCTCCCCACCTCGTTCCTGGTTAACACGGTCTGCTTGGTCCCGTCAGGAGCACCGGCAGAGCCACGGGACCAGCCGAGAGCCGCTGCTGGAGAACATCACCAGCGACTACGACCTCGAGCTGTTCAGGAAAGCGCAGGCACGTGCCTCGGAAGACCTTGTAAGAGAGAAAACTCATCCTCACCTCCCTCTTTTACTCTTTTTTTTCTTCTTTTCTACCTTATTCCTCTTCTTCTCTGTTGCAGTCTGCAGACCCTCCTCTGCAGCCGCAGGAGGAGTCAGATATTTTTGGTAGTTTGGACAATCACTTCCTGTCATTCTGTTTGCTTTTCACTCTTCAGATAAGAAGGCATTACTCTTCACAATCACTTAGATTTTTCTGCATATTTTTACCATCAAACAAATTGATTAACCTTTGTTTCTTTAAGATTTAAATAAATCAGATGTGTTTTTTATTATTTGTCATCTTAAGCACTGTATTTTCCGGACTATAAGTTGCTTCTGAGTATCGGTCGCATCAGTCAAAAAGTGCATCATGAACAGGAAAAACACATATATAAGTCGCACCGGACTATAAGTCGTATTTATTTATTTAAAGGTGCCATGACATCAAATGGCGCTTTTCTGGGGTTTCGGGGGTATAATATGATCTGCTGTGCACTGATGAGGTCCAGAGTGAGAATCAAAGTTCCTGTTTATGGTCTGTCAGCTTTGTTTCTTTGTTCAGAAATGGTTGAATCAGACAGCAGCTTATTATTCTACGTAGTTCTATCATTCAACTTAATTCATTTGCTCCAATAAGAGCACACTATTAAGCAAACAGCCCCCCCCCCCCGCGGATTCAACTGTGCTGCAGGTGCATTCCACTGCAGCTTGACCTACTTTCTCTAAATAAGGTCATAGTCAAATAAGGTGTAGCCAATCAAAATGAAGTCAGCTTGGTCTCCGGGTAAAACTGCATATCATTACTGCACCCAACTGTTTTACTGATGGAGGTCTGGCTGTCAAAACAACCCCCCGCTGTAAAAAGTGACGTTTTTTTCTTTGGAGTATTTACATATGCAGTAATGTCACCTACATGAACCTTGTTTTTACTGCTATGATGTCATCACTCCTTAAGTAGTGAGGACAGAGCTGCATCTTCCTCCGGGAACTACAGGTTCTCTGTTCCCGCTGCAGAGTGTCGGCGTTCTGACGTTTCATCCTGTCAAACACCGGCTGCAGAGATCTGCAGCTGCAGGGTAATGAGGTTTTGTCTGACGGGGTTTTCAGTCCTACATTTATGGTTTCATTTCACCGCTTTTGTGTGCAGCACTTTGTGTTTTTATCTGTGAAAAGCGCTTTTCCTCTTCTGACTATAAAGGAGAGCAGCGAGCTGCAGAGCGCCGTCCGTTCACACCACGTCTTTCATGTCCAATGACGGGGCTTGTAATGTTCGCAAGTGTAAAACGCTCAAGTTAAATTTTTTTAACTTGAGCAAACAGGTGAAATACGCTCTATTCGCACGAGTAGGACGCCTCATTCGTGTGAATAAGACGCACATTTGGGGCTTGTCAAACAAGCCCATCGTGTCTGTACTTTGACTTAACATGTAATTCATTCGCGCAAATAATTTATTTGCATCTGGTGTGAACACAGGGTTGGAGCGTCCTCCTTTGGCAGTAGATGGTAATATTTACTCCCTGCCTCGTGTCAGTCAGTATGAATTGAGACTTAAAAATATGGTAAATTGTATATATTTTGATATATAAATCGCACTGGCCTATAAGTCGCACAAGCTGCCAGACTATGAGAAAAAGTGCAACTTAAAATCCGGAAAATCCGTTAAATGTGAGGGACTCTGGACTAGTGAGTGTCATCCCTCCATACAAAGTCTTTTCCTTTCAGTTCTTCCCACATCTTTTTATTTTCTGACCAGTTCTCTCCACTGAGGTTTTCCTTGTTTGAGATCTTTGGCTCGGCTGAACCTGTTCCCTGAATAACTGAATCCCCCCCCCCACCCGTGTTCCCCGTCACCCCCATCCTGCTCGTCTGCCCCTCTCCTCTGGTCTCCCTGTCCCCCCTGTTCTGGCCGTGCAGGAGAAGCTCCGCCTGGCCGGCCAGGTTTCCGAGGGCAGCAACATGATCAAGACCATCGTGTTCGGCCGTTTCGAGCTGGACACCTGGTACCACTCGCCGTACCCAGAGGAGTACGCCCGCCTGGGGAGGCTCTACATGTGCGAGTTCTGCCTTAAATACATGAAGAGTCAGACCATCCTGCGCCGGCACATGGTGAGGGGTTTGTGGGGGGGTCAGAGTTCAGTTTTTGTCCGTTTATTCTGAGACAGTTCAGTCTTTATTTCTGAGTGAGTCCTGTGGTGATGAACGTCTCTGATTCTTCTTTGCAGCATTACTGCACTTAAAACTACAGAACTTTAACTTGGTTTTTAGGATGTCAGCACGGCAAGTCTGTTTGCAGAGCACAGAGCTTTATAGAGCAGAAACAGGACTTAAGTCTGTCCTCTGACGGACAGGCAGACCTCAGAACTGGACTGATGTGGTCTACTTTAGGACTGCATGATATTAAGACATATGTGATAACACTGTTGAGACTTGCGATGATGATTTGATTCGTGATGAAGTACTTGCATAAGCAATGTCTTTCAGACTCCAGATAGCTGGTTTCCTATTGAGAAAACAGGAAACAGATTATTTCATTACGTTGTTTTAGGGTGGGGTCACATGGACACTTTTGTCACGATTAAAACGTTCTCAAGTCCAGAAAAGGGATTAGATCCGTATTTTTTGCATCATGTGTCCGCACCAAAACCATTTGGAAAGTCGGGACCGCTTGACGCAAGGGGGGCGGGGGGGTGTTGGATCTCTGGCAGCGGTTGTTCGTCTCCACCGGAGCTCCCTTCCTGCTGGCTCTCTCGGGCAGCACGCTCTGACAAGGGGCCGTTCTTATATAACATTTACACAAACGTAAACTACGACGCATGTACGTGCAGAGGTTGTCTATGAGTGACAGACATCGCACTCTAACAGGTGGTGACGCCACCAGCTGGACTGGAGTTTTGCGTCACGGCGTGAGACCGTGCAGAGTTGTCTGACCCCTGCTGCCAGAATCCAGATCGTTCAAGTCTAGTTTGTTTGAAGAAACCCATGAGACCGTGCGCTTATTAGAAAAGTCCTTTAGAGCGGCCGTTGATGCACAGAGCCCAAGAACATACAGCTACATGTGCGTCACTCTGTTAAAATATATGCAGTCATAGACTGTTAGATATTACAGTATAGGCCATCTTTGGGATATTGCGTGAGCTAATATTGCAATGAAGGTATATCTGCTCTGTGTTGTGCACCCCTAGTCCACTTTCCTGATCTTGGTTAGGACTCAAGCAGCAGAGCTGCAGCTGTCTGACTGATTTTTTAGCAGAGTTCCCACGGGTCCTTAAAAAGTCTTAAAAGGTATTGAATTTAAATCCTGGAAATTAAAGGTGTGTTCCAGGTGTCTTGGGATTCCGAGCAGACGCGAGTTGGTGATGTCATTACCAGGTATTTTGCGTTCCATTTGCACCAACTCGGGAAAAAATAGAAATCTCCAAAACAGCCTATTTGTGAGCGAGAACAGCTAGAAAATAACACAGATGTTATAACAATGTTACCACGACAACAACAGCTAATTTCAGTGTATTTGTTTAATAAACAACACATAATCACGCTGCTTTTTAAAGAAGAAAAGACGCCATGAGACTAAAATTCAATAACAACAATTCGGCGCTGTTTACACTTGGAAATTATGGTCAGAAAATCTCTTATGTAGAAGTTTAATAAACACAACTATGGAACTGGAAACCGCCATCTTTAAATCTACAATCTCGGGATCCTCTGCAAATTACGAGCTTGTATCGCGGAAAAATGAGTTCTGAGACACCTGGAACGCACGATAAGGTCTTAAATTTACCCTAAATTTAGCTGTAGGTGTCAAATTTTCAGCCGGTGTGTTTAATGCTGATGGGAAAGCAGAGCGTCCCACCATAAAGCATCTCATATTGTGTACTTTTTTTTTTTTTTTTTCTTTTCTTCTCCCATGCACCCTCACTCACCCCCAAACACTCCCACAGGCAACCACACACACATCCTCCACATCCACTGAGATCCAGAAAAACCAACACTGACATTTTCCCAGTGTCAGTATTCAGACATTAATAACTTTGGTCAGAGCAGATGTTATTGATTGATTTATAAAAAAATCTATAAGACATGTAAGACCGTAGTTACTGAAGACATTTAAGGCTGAGAAGTGCGTCTCATTGAACTGTGGAGATGGCCTGTTGAGTTGTGTTTTACGTCTTTGGGATTGTTAGTGCAGGTTGAGAAGTGCTGCAGTGGTTTTTTGTTTTTAAGGTGAAACGTCGTCCCACTATGAACACTGAATGTCCTCCTGGTTCACTGTTGGCCAGTAACCAGTTAAAACTGTGGTGTTTTCATCGCTGAAATGTTTCTCTGGATGCCCAAATGTGCAGAACTTGAGCTGCAACGTGATGCTGGAGAGAAAACTCCTCCTCTTTCACTCATCTAGGTGAAGATTATTTCTTTCTTCTTTGTTATTAAAGGGGTGTTTTATCAAAGCTAAAATGTCCCTGATTGATAACAAAGCTTTCATGTAGTGATTTTAAAATTCATAACTTTATGAATCTTAATGCTTAAGGCTCTTTTGTTGTATCCCAGACCATGAAGACTCAGACTGTATTAACTTTGCCCTTGGAGTGCTCTTCAGACTGTCACTGTGAGAAGAGGGAAGCGTAAGAGCACGGCTGAACCGAACGTTTGGGAACTGGATTAATAAACATGTTCACCGTGGAAATTTTGTATTTATTAAAGAATTTGTCATTAAATTCAGCAGCAAACTGGTAACAACCTTTTACTTTTGAACTGCTTTGTGTGTGAAGGAGTTTCACATCTTCTGTCATCAGCTTTTTGTTGGTCTTTGTTGTCTCATCTGAAGGCTAAGTGTGTGTGGAAACATCCGCCAGGCGATGAGATCTACAGGAAGGGGAACATTTCTGTCTTTGAGGTGGATGGAAAGAAAAACAAGGTGAGGCTGCACATTTCAAATCCATGTACTTTACACAAAAGCAAAGTAAGATGATGAAATTTGAACGTTGGACAGCTGAACTTAGCTGAAAAAGTAAACAAATGAGTGTTTGGTGGAGTATTTCTATGTTTTAACATCTGTAAATAAATAATAAATCAGTAATAAATACTCCCTGCCTCGACAGTAATAGATCTAGTATTTTATGCAAAGTTTAGTTAAGGCAGTCTGGTTTCCATGGCAACTCATAGAGATGAAATAATGAATGTACATGAAGGAAAGCAAGGCTGCCTTTTATGTCAAGCTTTCTGAGTTGTCAAACATTAAGTGTGACATGTTTCTGTGTCTGTCAGCCATATTTACCACTGAATATAAAACACATTTTAAACCTAACAATGTTATGAGCCCCACTCGAAAACAGATGAGGAGGGAGGACCCAACTGCAGGATTACCAGGCAGGAATCAGTACTCCAATTTATTCGTTACATACAGAGGGTATGGAAAGTATTCAGACCCCTTTAAACTTTTCACTTTTTGTTTCATTGCAGCCATTTGCCAAAATAAAAAAGTTCATTTTATTTCTCATTAAAGGGGAAGTCAGAATTTTTGAAAAAGCCTTATTTAAAAGGAGAAAATATACGATCATGAAGAAAGTTAAAAAATTATCCTTTTATTTAAGAAAGGAAAAAAAACTAAAAAAAAATCATATCCACACAAAAAAGAAAAAAAAAATAAATAATAAATAAAAATAAAAAAAAAAAAAAATTATAAAAGATTTTTTCCTTTCTTAAAATAAAAAAAAATTAATAAAACACTAGTTAATATATATAGAACAAAAAAAAAAAATAAAAATTAAAAAAAAAAAAAAAAAGAAAATATTTAAAAAAAAAAAAGGAAAAAAAAGAAAAAAAAAAAAAGGCGAAGGCGCGCCCCCCCTCTCCCTAAAAAAAACCAAAAAAAAAAAAAAAAAAAAAAAAAAAAAAAAAAAAACCCAGACCCCCCCCTTAATGTCACTCAGCACCCATCTTGACAGAAGAAAACAGAAATTTAACTCATATTCTGTCCATTCCTTCTGATCCTCCTTCAGATGGTTCTACTCCTTCATTGGAGTCCAGCTGTGTTTAATTAAACTGATTGGACGTGATTACTTGATACTTTCCGTACCCACTGTATTATGTAGATATAAACAGTAGGGCTGGGCGGTATACAGGACTGGAGCACCTGAAGAGGAAAATGTGACATCAACACAATTTATTCACAAATATGTCAACAGATATAAGGACTTTCACTGGATGCACTTCTCACGATGTCAGAAAACCATGTGAAGGCCCATTTACGCTCACTGCAAAAACTCAAATCTTAACAAGTACAGGGAGTGCAGAATTATTAGGCAAATGAGTATTTTGACCACATCATCCTCTTTATGCATGTTGTCTTACTCCAAGCTGTATCGGCCCAAAGCTACTACCAATTAAGCATATCAGGTGATGTGCATCTCTGAAATGAGAAGGGGTGTGGTCTAATGACATCATCACACTATATCAGGTTTATTAGGCAAACAGAATTATTAGGCAACTTCCTTTCCTTTGGTAAAATGGGTCATAGAGGGACTTGACAGGCTCTGAAAAGTCAAAAATAGTGAGATATCTTGCAGAGGGATGCAGCACTCTTAAAATGTCCAAGCTTCTGAAGCGTGATCATCCAACAATCAAGCGTTTCATTCAAAATAGTCAACAGGGTCGCAAGAAACGTGGAAAAACCAAGGCACAAAATAACTGCCCATGAACTGAGAAAAGTCAAGCGTGCAGCTGCCAAGATGCCACTTGCCAGCAGTTTTGCCATATTTCAGAGCTGCAGCATCACTGGAGTGCCCAAAAGCACAAGGTGTGCAATACTCAGAGACATGGCCAAGGTAAGAAAGGCTGAAAAACCACAACCACTAAACAGGACACACAAGCTGAAACATCAAGACTGGACCAAGAAATATCTCAGACTGATGTTTCTAAGCTTTTATGGACTGATGAAGAGTGAGTCTTGATGGGCCAGATGGATGGGCCCGTGGCTGGATCGGTAAAGGCCAGAGAGCTCCAGTCCCACTCAGACGCCAGCAAGGTGGAGGTGGGGTACTGGTATGGGCCAGATGGATGGGCCCGTGGCTGGATCGGTAAAGGCCAGAGAGCTCCAGTCCCACTCAGACGCCAGCAAGGTGGAGGTGGGGTACTGGTATGGGCCAGATGGATGGGCCCGTGGCTGGATCGGTAAAGGCCAGAGAGCTCCAGTCCCACTCAGACGCCAGCAAGGTGGAGGTGGGGTACTGGTATGGGCCAGATGGATGGGCCCGTGGCTGGATCGGTAAAGGCCAGAAAACTCCAGTCCCACTAAGACGCCAGCAAGGTGGAGGTGGGGTACTGGTATGGGCTGCTATCATCAGAGATGAGCTTGTGGGGCCTTTTCGGGTTGAGGATGGAGTCAAGCTCAACTCCCAGTCCTACTGCCAGTTTCTGGAAGACACCTTCTTCAAGCAGTGGTACAGGAAGAAGTCCGCATCCTTCAAGAAAAACTTGATTTTCATGCAGGACAATGCTCCATCACACGCATCCAAGTACTCCACAGCGTGGCTGCAAGAAAGGGTCTAAAAGAAGAAAAACTAATGACATGGCCTCCGTGTTCACCTGATCTGAACCCCATAGAGAACCTGTGGTCCCTCATCAAATGTGAGATTTACAAGGAGGGAAAACAGTCCACCTCTCTGAACAGTGTCTGGGAGGCTGTGGTTGCTGCTGCACGCAATGTTGATGGTGAACAGATCAAAACACTGACAGGATCCATGGATGGCAGCTTTTCAGTGTCCTTGCAAAGAAAGGTGGCGATATTGCTCACTGATTTGTTTTTGTTTGGTTTTTGAATGTATGAAATGTATATTTGTGAATGTTGAGCTGTTATATTGGTTTCCCTGGTGAAAATAAATCATTGAAATGGGTATATATTTGTTTATTGTTAAGTTGCCTAATAATTCTGTTTGCCTAATACACCTGATATAGGGTGATGATGTCATTAGACCACACCCCTTCTCATTACAGAGATGCACATCACCTGATATGATTAACTGGTTTACCGGTATGACGAGGTAGATATGATATTTACATTAGAGAGATGTATACATATACCGTTTTATTGTGGTGTTAGTTGTATAAATGTTTTGGTTTTATTTTTTGGTAATGACCCGGCTGCACCTGAATAACCCGACAAGAAACGGAAGTGTGGAACTTCTGCCGCGCGGTGATCGTGCTCAGTGGCAACTGCTACCCACTAGGACACCTCTGGAGGTCTCTTAACCCCGACCTCCATTTTGGTCACTTTTTTTCTTTTGACTTGGTGATCATTGCAGCTGTGTTGCAGCAAGAGGCATGAATTTTTTAAATAACTCTTCTTTTTAGACAAGTTTAAGCAATCCAGTGTGTTTTCTCCTCACCTGTGTTTTATACTCACTAGAAGAATTTTGCACCGCTGGTGATCCTCGAGGACAAAAGTGTCCACGCACAAAAACTGTTTTAAAATCATCATACATTAATATTTTTTTTCTGCTTTTTTCCTCAGAAATTATCTAAACAACTTCTGTCCTATTTAAAATGATCAAATATTCAGTTGTTTTTAGGATTTTAACCCTTTAAATGACAGTTTGAATGTTTGAATTACTGACTCATTCATTACAAAAAAATCCAAACAGTTATTTTCCATAAAATAAATATTACAAGGACGCGTCTTTGGTGATGATCAGATACTTGCACATGTCAAAGGTCAGCAGCATTATTGATCTGAATCCTTTTGTATTTTTTATGTCGTGTCAGAAACTCTCTCCTTTATACCAGGACCAGAAGCGAAACTCTGTGATGATGAAGAACTCGACGTGTTTGTGTTTAAAACCCGTCTGTATGTTTGTCAGATTTACTGTCAGAACCTGTGTCTGCTGGCCAAACTCTTCCTGGACCACAAGACTCTTTACTACGACGTGGAGCCGTTTCTCTTCTACGTCATGACCGAGGCCGACAACACGGGCTGCCACTTAGTGG
>JALJCO010001324.1:147500-195464 GCA_023101725.1 Atherinomorus stipes
GTACATGAAAACGCATATTAGTGCATAATAGAAACGACCATTTCAGTCATTACAATCAACAACTGGGTGGTTTATGAAAACCTGGACTCGCATGTTTACTTGTACTTTCTACCGTGTAAAGTTGAACCTGAACCTGCAGATAATCGTAGACATCAGTGGAAAGCAGAGAGTTTACCGGCTAATAGAGCAACAGATCTGACCGATGAAATCTCATGAGATTTTGTCAGTAAAATAGACTGATACGGCGTTTTTAAATATCTTTTGATATCAGCTTATAAAATATCGTGATATTTCAATGTATTGCTATTTTGTCCCACTCCTATGAATCACTGCATGAATCAAGCTTTCATGGTGATATTCTCACACTCCCAGTTGGTAAAGTCTGCTGCTGTTGTTGTTGTTGTTGTTGTCCTGCTTGTCATGGTAACGGATGTCTCCTCCCTCCACAGGAGAAAAACTCCTTCCTGAACTACAACGTGTCCTGCATCCTCACCATGCCGCAGTACATGAGGCAGGGCTACGGCAAGATGCTCATAGACTTCAGTGAGTTCCCGTTCAGCTGCATTTACCGTCACACGCAGCGCGTCCCGCCCAGCAGACGCATTTATGAGCACGTGCAACAGTAGCGCTGCCGGAACGAGGCGGTCGCCTGTGAAGCTGCTACACCGCTCTGTCTGATCTGTCCAACCAGGCTACCTGCTGTCCAAGGTGGAGGAGAAGGTGGGCTCGCCCGAGCGCCCGCTGTCTGACCTGGGGCTCATCAGCTACAGAAGCTACTGGAAGGATGTTCTGCTGCGCTACATGAACAACTTCCAGGGCAAAGAGATCTCCATCAAAGGTCAGGACTCACCACGCCGCCGTCCACGCGTCCACACGTCCAACAATATGTCCACACGTCCAACAATACGTCCACACGTCCAACAATACGTCCAACCACACATCCACACATCAACAACTTCAGGGCAAAGAGATCTCCAACAATAGGTCCACGCGACTCACCACACTACGTCCACATGTCCAACAATACGTCCACACGTCCAACAATACATCCACACGTCCAACAATACGTCCAACACTCCAACACTACATCCACACGTCCAGACAATAGAGATCTCCAACAATACGTCCACGACGTCCACACACTACGTCCACACGTCCAACAATACGTCCACACTAGGTCCAACAATATGTCCACACGTCCAACGAATACGTCCAGACGTCCAACAATACGTCCACGCAACATCGCAACAATACGTCCGTCAGACCAGAACAAAAGATGGCAGGCGCCATGCGACTCCAGACAAAACAAGGACTTACCACGCCGCGATCTCCGTCGAGTGGCTCTTCCAAGTTTCCACACGTGCAAGGCAGTAGGTCCACACTCGTCCAACGAAGTATAACTATATATTAGGGATGGCGAATCCGAAGCCTAATGAGACACGAGACAACTTCCGGGGAAGATGGACGCCATGTCTCCAGACAAAGGTCAGGCCTGTTTGAGCCGCCGTCACGCATGCAGCACGCGTCCATCATGCTGGCCACGGGTGCAACAATATGTCCACACGTCTCTGAATGAATATAATTCCATACGTTCTCAACCATACGTCCGTGTTTCAACAATCGGTAACCGCTACATGAACCACTTCCAGGGATCAATAGAGATCTCCAATTTCAGTTTCCAAGTGATTGGCACCCGTCCTAACATCAACAGAATGAAGATGGATCCACTCTTTCTACAAGCTACGTCCATGTGTCCATACAATCGTTCAACTCTGAATGTTAACTTAACTTTTCCTGGGCAAAAGATCTCCATCAAGGTCTTAGGACTTACCACGCCGCCAGTCCACACGACCATGCATTCAACAATGACGTTTTCACCATTACTTCCATGTAAATGAAACGTCCAACAATACGTCCAACAGTCGTCTGTGTGTCCAACATAAATTACGTCCTGGGTTCATGAACAACTTCCATGACAGAGCTCTCCATCAAAGGTCAGGACTTAACACTCCGCCCCATCTTCCATTTAGATATCTCCAACAGCATACGTCCAAATGCGTCCGACAATACTTATGAGGATCCACACATCCACACGTCAACAATACAACCAACAATAAGTCACTCGTCTACATTAATCGACGCATCCAACAATACATCCACACGTCCAACAATACAACCAACAATACGTCCACGCCTCCAACAATACATCCACACGTCCAACAATACAACCAACAATACGTCCACGCGTCCAACAATACTTCCACAGGTCCACACATCCACGACGCGTCCAACAATACATCCACACGTCCAACAATACAACCAACAATACGTCCACACGTCCAACAATACGTCCACACGTCCAACAATATGTCCACACGTCCAACAATACGTCCACACGTCCAACAATACGTCCACACGTCCAACAATACGTCCGCTACATGAACAACTTCCAGGGCAAAGAGATCTCCAACAAAGGTCAGGACTTACCACGCCGCTGTCCACACGTCCACGCGTCCACACGTCCAACAATATGTCCACACGTCCAACAATACGTCCATGTGTCCAACAATACGTCCGCTACATGAACAACTTCCAGGGCAAAGAGATCTCCATCAAAGGTCAGGACTTACCACGCCGCCGTCCACACGTCCAACAATATGTCCACACGTCCAACAATACGTCCATGTTCCAACAATACGTCCGCTACATGAACAACTTCCAGGGCAAAGAGATCTCCATCAAAGGTCAGGACTTACCACGCCGCCGTCCACGCGTCCACACGTCCAACAATACGTCCACACGTCCAACAATACGTCCAACAATACGTGCGCTACATGAACAACTTCCAGGGCAAAGAGATCTCCATCAAAGGTCAGGACTTACCACGCATCCACGCGTCCACGCGTCCAACAATACGTCCACACGTCCAACAATTTGTCCACACGTCCAACAATCGTCCATACGTCCAACAATACGTCCGCTACATGAACAACTTCCAGGGCAAAGAGATCTCCATCAAAGGTCAGGACTTACCACGCGCCCCGTCCATGCGTCCCAACAATACGTCCAAACGTCCAACAATACTTCCACGGATCCACACATCCACACGTCAACAATACAACCAACAATAAGTCCACGCGTCCAACAATACGTCCACATGTCCAACAATACGTCCACACGTCCAACAATACATCCACACGTCCAACAATACAACCAACAATACGTCCACGCGTCCAACAATACTTCCACGGGTCCGCACATCCACGCGTCCAACAATACGTCCACACGTCCAACAATACATCCACACGTCCAACAATACAACCAACAATACGTCCACGCGTCCAACAATACGTTCACACGTCCAACAATACGTTCACACGTCCAACAAAACGTTCACACATCCAACAATATGGCCACACGTCCAACAATATGTCCACTACGTCCAACAATATGTCCACACGTCCAACAATACATCCACATGTCCAACAATACATCCACACGTCCAACATTACATCCACACGTCCAACAATACGTCCACACGTCCAACAATATGTCCACACGTCCAACAATACGTCCACACGTCCAACAATACGTCCACACGTCCAACAATACATCCACACGTCAAACATTAGATCCCCCCTCCATCTATATGTCCACACGTCCAACAATACATTCACACGTCCAACAATATGTCTGCATGTTCAACATTGCATCCACACGTCCAACTATATGTCCACACGTCCAACAATACATTCACACGTCCAACAATATGTCTGCATGTTCAACATTGCATCCACACGTCCAACAATATGTCCACCGCAGGTCTGCAGCTGCTAATGAAGCCTGATTAGAGGAGGGAAGTGAGGTGTCTTAGACAGTCAGAATCGAGCATTCACCCAGACCTGGTATAAAAAACTTTTTCATTTCTTTGAAGTGAGAAATCTGTGCTGCCTTTGTCCAGCTGTAATGTTTTTTATTGAATTGCTTTTATTGTCATATAACCAGCGTCCCAGTTACACGAAATAACTTCCAGTACAACCTGTCCAGATTGGACAAACAACAGAAAACATAAAAACATAGCGTTACATACAGGACCGGGAAGCCTTGAGGATGTGACGGATGCCTGCGCTTCCATGGTGTCAGAGAAGGAGAATGATGACATGAGGAGAGTTGGGCTGGTGAGCAAAAAGAGCAGGAACACGAGTGCTGCTGAATCAGAACAGGAAAAAACACACCACAACAATTAAGCACATACTCAGACTGATACAACTGAACGACCATAAACAAAACTTACTGAGGCATATGGTGGGTGGGAGGAGGGGTCCAGAGCCCCGTGGGGGAGAGGACACAGCTCCGAATGGGTGCATCCTTCCTTCCGCCACCGGTTCCTGGTGGGAGGAGATTAAAGGACCGAAGGGGAGGCGTGAGACATGGCGAGGCATTGAGGGGGGGGCAGAGAGTCTGTCCATCCAGGGCGAGTTGATATGGCCAAAGCCATTTGTGGGGGGCCAGGTGGCAGATGGGACTTGTTGTTAGAGACAGGCAGAGTTGTTTGGACTCTACCTTCAGTCCTTCACTGGGCTGTGGTCCAGTTCTCCCAGTCATGGTTCTCCTCCTACGATCCGAACCGAGAGCCTCTCCGAGGTGGTTTCCATCGCGTCCTGCGTGCGCTTGATTTCGCACTGGGACTGAGTCTGAGTGTTCAGGGCTCGGACAATCGCCTGATCAGACAGCTTCACCATGGCTGCCTCTGCTGTTTCCCACAGACCAGGTACCGACCTACTCCCATCAGCAGGAACCCCGTTATCATCATCACCAATAAGTAGGTATCCTCCACGTCCTCCACGGACAGGTTGGAGAGGCATAAGACCCCCCATTTCTTCCAGGAATCCATGGTGTGATTTAGGGTTTAGGAAGAAAAATGCAGAGAGAGTCTCAGTAGATCCGACAGGACAAAGTGGCAGGAGAACAGAGGGAGGAGAGAAGAGAGAAGCGTCTGCACTCGCCAAGAGCCGGAAGACATTCAGCACAATGAAACTGATCAGGAACATGTATCTCTGCATGCTGAATGTTTGGACTGAGGTCCGACTCGGTATGTGGCCATATCGAAGGGGACCAGAATGTCTCAGTCAGGGTCCTAGTCTGACCCAAATGGGTGGAGCTTGACACACTAATCCACAGTGTGCCACAGGAAGCAGGGGTTGCATTGTTTGGAGCCCCCTGTGGCTTTCCTGTAGCTGGTAGAAAGGACTGGATCTTGATCTGGATCTGGATCTTGATCTGGATCTGTAGCTGCTAGAAATCTCATCTTGGGCTCAAATGGAAACTCATGAATTGAGGAAGTTTTTTGTACACGTTAGTCGTAGACATTCTCCACAAAGTGCTGAAAAGTATCCTTTTTTTATGAGAATTTGTCAGGAAAATATGACTGTTTTGTCTTTTTGTGGATGTTAGGGGTGATAACTTAAAATACACCTGCAGCAAGACTCAGAATCCCCCCCCCCTCCCTCCCTCCTAAAGGCTACAGTATACTTCTCCAACTGCGTGATGTGTTATCCAACTGCGTCACCACGGAGACCCCTTCAGCCTTCATAGTTCTCCGTCATGGTGCTGGATACGCAGTGCAATTTCCCACTAGGTCAGTAGGTGTCGCTACGCAAGACTGACCTAATCCTATGATGCTGCTGGTCGGTAACGTCGGTGGTTGTTCTGCTGCTGGTTCCAGTGAGCAACGGCGTCCGACAGGGAACGACTGCTGTTGCTGCAGCGGAATAACACTGAAACAGATACTCCTGATGCAGAAATGGAGACGATGGAGAGTTTTTGGTATTTCTTCTCTTCTTCGGCCAAATGTTCTTCGGTTGGACTCATATCTGCGTCTTCGTAGGCTAGCCGGTTTAAAAATGGCACTGCCAGTGTTTACGTTGTGATAGACCAATCACAGCTCTTGCCATCTCTGTTGTCCCTTGAAGGAGTGACAGACTCTTGAAAAAGTTTTCGTGCAGCAGGAGACGACAGAGAGGCTCTCCGTAACCTACATGGAGCACTTCACGGACGGCTATAAATTATGCTGCCTTCATGTGGTATCATATTTATGGTAAATACCAAAGTCTGACGTCGAAATTGCACTTGAACACCCACTCATGTCGCAATTTCCACTGGAAAAATTATCTGATACTCGAGTTGCCGAGATGAAGTAAACGTTGACCTTTCAACATGGTGGAGAGCAACGAAAATATCCCGAATGGGAAGCATTGCGTTATGTTTAACCTTTTCTGCTGCCGTTCTTTGGTTAGTTTGTAGTCTACATAATTCTTTGACATACAGAACTTTCATAACATCACCATTTAAACTTAGTTTTGTTTGTAAAAATATGGTTATCGTTTGGTTTACCGCCTCAGAGCAGACGCTAGCTAGCATCCAGTGTTTAACTTCATTACAATTAGGGCTGGACGATCAAGAAAAAAAGATTATCAATAAAAAAAAATCTGTATCCATTGAAATTTATTTAAAAAAAAACAAAAGCCATTATCAAATTGATAGCCATTTATGTGCAGCCCTGGTTATTTACGCTTTTGCTGAATGACCTACTTATAATAAAGATCACACTAACACTGAATTCCAATTCAGCCTTTGCCCGGGTCTGTGTTTGTGATGGGTTTGGTGGACGGAGTGACTGTAGTATCATGTAGAGCTGGGAAATATATCGATACACTGAAATATCGCGATATTTTCATATGTAGATTTCATATGGATATTTAAAAATGCAATATTGATCTATTTTACCAATGAAATCTTGTGAGATTTCATCGTTACCTTACGAATTCTCACAAGATTTCGTCGCTATCTTACGAATTCTCGCGAGATTTCATCATTATCTTGCGAACTCTTGCGAGATTTCACAAAAACCCGCAAGATTAAGTGACTGAATGACAAAATCTCACAAGATTGATATGATATCAGCATATGAAAATATTGTAATATTTTAGTGCATCGATATTTCTTCCTAGCCCTAGCATCATGCTACCCGATAGGCTACAGCGGAAAACTGTGTTTTTATATCAAACTTTTATCGACCCTCTTTTTTTTTCTATTGACATTACCTCTATCGATCGATACATATCGATATTGAGTTATCGTCCAGCTCTAATTACAATAACAAATCACTTGAACACAATTTGTTATGATGTAATTGTGCTTGTATTTGTTACAATGACAATAAAGGACGATTCTACTCTATTCTATTCTGCAATTCACTGGCAATTTCCCCTTATCAAGTGGAAAGGATCATCTCTCCCAAACCACATGAAGGCAGCATTAGCCTTTAGTGTCAACATACTCTTTGCCAAGTTTCATAGTTGTATGACTGTTTTTGCCATTGTAGTACCTAAATATTTGGATTCAATCATTTTGCCATTAAAATGTCGCCAGAAAGTGTTTTTGTCCCCCTGTAGTTGTCCAGCAGCTCCTGGACCGGGTTGCCCACCAGGTTGTGTCCTTGAGATCATTTCTGGTGTCAGACCTTTTACACCGATCTGGGTCTGTTTTCCAGACACCGGGGTTTTGCTGTCTGGGTAAAACCTCTGGTTCCTCTGAGACCTGGACTTAATTTGAACTTTTGGTTCTTGCAGAGATCAGCCAGGAGACGGCTGTGAACCCGGTGGACATCGTCAGCACGCTGCAGTCCCTCCAGATGCTCAAATACTGGAAAGGGAAGCACCTGGTTTTAAAGAGACAGGTAAAACCAAACCCAGACGTTGGTCCACGCTCCTCTTCACGTCTCCTGACTTCACTCAGGCTCGTTCTCTCCCTGCAGGACCTGATAGACGACTGGAAGGCCAAGGAAACCAAGCGTGGTAACAGCAAGGCCATCGACCCCACAGCCTTAAAATGGACCCCACCCAAAGGGACATAGAGGAGCTTCCTGAAACCCTCACTCACTCCCACACACAGGTCCTCCTCCGTACACTGGCATGCTCACTGACCCGAGCCTCAACCCTCACAGCAGCAGCACCTGCACATACAGCCAGCCATCTGTCGGTTCAAACCGTCACCGAGGCCGTCTAAACCCCACCGACGTAGATTCGCCTCATCCAAGAGGAGAAGAGCACTTTGTTTGGAGCGTTAAAATCGATGCTTCGTATGAGTGAGTGGTCCGAATAAAAGAAGTGTTTCTGCAGCTGTAGATGACTGTGAAATGGTTCTGCTATAGATGCTTAGAGCAGTCAGCCTTCACCGCAGAACCTCAAATCTTACCAAGTATGTTTTTCTCAATTTTAGTTAAAATATCTCATCACACTCAAATAAGACAAAATTTCGAGGGATGCACGATATAATTGGCCTTAAAACTGAGTATTGGACATCGGCCACCCCACCGATATTTAACCGATCAGCCCACTAAAGTCTAAAAAAACGCCCAAACTGCCACTTCTACAGAAACATCTTTTTTTACAGACTTTAAAACTTCTAAAGACGGTAATATGTATGCACAGTGCTGGACTGTTCAAATGTCGAAAATGTTCAATTAAAAGAATGTAAAAAAAAACTTCTAAAGACTAGTGGTGGGAAAAAATATCGATACACTGAAATATTGCGATATTTTCATATGCATATATATAGAGAGACATATAAAAACAGTATTGATTTATTTTATTAACTAAATCTTGCGATATTTCATAAATGTTTCATATACATTTATGTATTTATACATATAAATAAATATATATATATATATATATATATATATATATATATATATATATATATATATATATATATATACATTTAAAAACACTATTGATCGATTTTATTAACTAATTCTCGCGATATTTCATGGTTCTGTTACAGAATCTCGCGAGAATTCACAAAAATTTTACGATATTTTCATGTGCTGATACATTGACATTTAAAATGTGTATTTGGTCACAAAATATCGACAGAGTTTGTAACAGAATGATGAAATCTCGCGAGATTTTGTAAGTAAAATAGATTGATACAGTGTTTTTAAATATCGATTTGATATCGGCATAGGAAAATATTGCAATATTTCAGTGTATCGATTTTTTCCCCCCGCCTATTTTTCAAAGTGTCGGGAACGGATAACAAAACTGCTATTTGCAATGACTGCTTTTGTTTTTTCAGCTTTAATATCGGTATCAATATCGGTTATTGGCCACATGAGTTTTAAAATATTGGCATATCGGATATCGGCCAAAATTCCAATATCATCCCTATTACCTAAAGAGAAACATTTCAGTGAAATAAAGGAACTTGTTTTCAGACAATGCATCTTATTTCAAGAAATCTTATCAAGAACATTTTTCTTGTTCCACTGACAGAATTTTTCTGCTTATTACAAGCAAAAAAAGATTTTTTTTTAAACTTATTTTAAGAGTTGCCAATATATTTTTGCTTGTATTAAGCAAAAATTTTCTTGATAAGATTTCTATAAATAAAATGTATTTTCTTAAAACAAGTTACTACGTCTCACTGAAATGTTTCTCTTTAGGTACTTTTGTCTTATTTTGAGTGTGATGAGATATTTTGACTAGAAATGAGAAGAATCTACTTGGTAAGATGTGAGTTTTTGCAGTGTATAACATGTCTGATTCCTGGCAGCTGTGATGCTGAGGATCAGTTCTCCTCATTTAAGCGGGGAAGTTGTTATTGTTTGTTCTGTAAAGTCAGAAGTGAGTGAAGTGTAAAGTCATTTTATTCCAGGGCTGCAGAGATTCAGACATAGAGATGAGATGCATGAGGAGGAGCTGCCCATGTCCCTGCGTTCGTCTCCTGAAGACTGAAAGGATGATGAAAGCATCGTCAGCTCATCTCCTCCATGCCCCTTCATTAGCGAGGCCACCAGGCGCCTGCTAATCTAATCTGCGACTGCCGGTATCGAACCGGTGCCGCTTTGCATCCTGTTTTTAAGACGGTTGACACAACGCAGGCCGACATACACGCAGCAGCCGGATAAACAGGACATCCACCACTTCTAAGAACAGCAGCCGTTTCTGTTTAACGCCTTCAAATCGGTTCAAATCAGTTTACGAGCTAAATGCAGAGCTGCCATACAAAAGCAACGAGAGTTTGACTTTTTCTCTAAAAGCTGGAAAAACATCCACACATCTATTCTCGGCGGCTGATGGAAGGAACGTAGACATCATGTGCCGCTCTGCACTTTGGCTTTACATGTCAGTGCTGCAGACCATCAAATACAGTTGTCTGGAAACGATGGAATAAGTTTGAAAGATCTCAGGCCAGATCTTCAACTTGTTTTTTTCTTTTTTAATTTGCACAATATAAAAAACACAAGTGTGAAAACAAACAACAGAAAAAAGCAGATTGTGCAGGTGAGATAAAAACTCATTAAAGGTACACCGTGTAACTTCTGACCCAAACACCAGCCTAATGTCAGTAATAACAGACGATTTCTGGGGTCATTAAATAGCACCTGACACATGTGGGGGCTGTGAGGGGGCTGCCCTCCTCTAAAACCAGACGTGGTAACTCTGCAGGAGCGGATCCGTCTCTCATGGATCATGTGACCTGGAGCTTTGCTTTAAGGCTCCATGACTTCACGATCAGCTGATTAAAGTGGTCTGAAAACACGATTCCAGAACACGGACAGAGACCGGGGATCGAGCGATACAGAATTTTTAGGGCCGATACCAATATTGTCTTATCAGCCGATGTCCGATACAACCTGCCGATATTTGAGGCTGATACTGCATCTGACTCCCAAATTAATATAATGGAGACAATGAAAAGTAATTTTACAACTCTTTAATATAAAAAGTACAACAAAGCACTTCAAATAAATATATGAACAAGAAACTGTACTTGTAAACAAATATTAGATAGAAATGTTAAACTTCATAAAGCTCCACTCTGTAAAACTGAATCAAAATCAAAAAAGTTCTTGTTATTTCTCATTAATGTCACTCAGCGCCCATTTTAGACAGAAAAGAAACAGAAATGTAGACATTTTTGCAAATTTATTAAAAAAGAAAACCTGAACTATGACATGGTGATAAGTATTGAGTACTTTGCTCAGTACTGAGTAGAAGTACTTCTGAGCTGGTACAGCCATGAGTCTTCTTGGGAATGATGCAACAAGTGTTCCACACCTGGATTTGGGATCTTCTGGTTCTTCTTGCAGTTCCTCTCCAGTTCTGTCAGGTTGGATGGTGAACGGTGGTGTTCAGCCATTTTCAGGTCTCTCAGAGATGCTCAGTTGGGTTTAAGTCAGGGTTCTGGCTGGGCCGGTCCAGAATGGTCCAGAGTGGTTCTGATCCACTCCTTTGTTATTTCAGCTGTGTGTGAGGGTCATTGTCTTGTTGGAAGGTGAACCTTCGGCCCAGTCTGAGCTCCTGAACTCTGGAAGAGCTTTTCTTCCAGGATCTCTGTACTTGGCCGCATTCATCTTTCCTTCAACTGCAACCAGTCGTCCTGTCCCTGCAGCTGAAAAACACCCCCATAGCATGATGCTGCCACCACCATGCTTCACTGTTGGGATGGTATTGGGCAGGTGATGAGCAGTGCTGGTTTTCTCCACACATACCGCTTAGAATGAACTCCAAAAAGTTCAATCTTGGTCTCATCAGACCAGAGAATCTTCTTTCTCTCAGTCTGGGAGTCCTTCATGTGATTTTGGCAAACTCTATGCGGGCTTTCATATGTCTGCACTGAGGAGAGGCTTCCATCGGGCCACTCTGCCATAAAGCCCCGACTGGTGGAGGCTGCAGTGATACTGACTTTGTGGAACTTTCTCCATCTCCCTACTGCATCTCTGGAGCTCAGCCACAGTGATCTTTGGCTTCTTCTTTACTCTCTCACCAAGGCTCTTCTCCCACCATTGCTCAGTTTGGCTGGACGGCCGGGTCTAGGAAGAGTTCTGGTCGTCCCAAACTTCTTCCATGTAAGGACTATGGAGGCCACCGTGCTCTTAGGAACCTTTAATGCTGCAGAAACTCTTTTGTAACCTTGTCCAGATCTGTGTCTCACCACAATTCTGTCTCTGAGCTCCTTGGACAGTTCCTTCCACCTCATGATCCTCATTTGCTCTGACATGCACTGTGAGCTGGAAGCTCTTATATAGACAGGTGTGTGTCTTTCCTAATCACGTCCAATCAGTTTAATTAAACACAGCTGGACTCCAATGAAGGAGTAGAACCATCTCAAGGAGGATCAGAAGAAATGGACAGAATATGAGTTAAATATGAGTCACTGCAAAGGCTCTGAATACTTATGACCATGTCATATTTTTCTTTTTTTCATAAATTTGCAAAAAATTCTACATTTCTGTTTTTTTCTGTCTAGATGGGTGCTGAGTTACATTCATGAGAAATAAAATGAACTTTTTGATTTTAGCAAATGGCTGCAATGAAACAAAGAGTGAAAAGTTTAAAGGGGTCTGAATACTTTCCGTACCCACTGTATATATATACTGTATATATATATGTATATTAGCCGATGCCCAAACCAGCAAAAAATTGCAAATATTGGCCTAAAATATCGGCCAGCCGATGAGCGGTCCATTCTTAATAGAGACTGTTGGGACGTTACAGGTTTAATGCCCCCTAGTGGCCAAAAGTTACACGGTGTCCCTTTAATGGGTTGTAACCTATCTCACCTAAATACTAAACAGAAAAACACAAAATTACATAAAAAATAAAGAGATAACAGTACTGAAAAATAACTGAATTAAATCCAAACCTGATGTAAGGCGTAGTAACTGAACTGTGAACGGTGGCTGTTTGAACCCAGAGCATTTCCTCTCATGAGCGGCTGTGTTTCACCGCTGCTAGCTGGAAGCTATAGCTGCCACTGGCCGTGTCTTCAGGCGGGGACGTTGTTTCCTCATGTTCCCATTCACCCCGCCGTGTCATCTCCACGCATGCAGTTTGAAGTCGTACAGCCTGAAAACATGAAACTTGCTCGTTCTGCAACTTATTTGGTTTTAAGGTCTGAATTATGTTTCTACGTTTTCATCTTGGAGGTGTTGCCACTGTTAAAACGCTGGAGCGCCTATTTTTTTACTGTTTACATGATTACATCTGGTAAAGCGTGTTTTGTTTTTTAACCGTTAAAAACGTGCTATTTATATTCTCAAAAACTGATCTAACTGTGTCGAGCACTGAGGAATGTGTATGTGTGGGTTTGAATGTATTTGGGAGCTGGTGGAAGGTGCAGGAGGGCACGACTCCCGAGCTAACGACGACAGCACTCATTTACACTTCAGAGATTTGAAGCCTTTTATCAAAAGTGACACGATTGAGTGAAAACGTGTAATTTTGCACGTTGTCAGTCCTTATTACCGCTAGCTTCACCGCTGCAGGCGCTCAGAAATGACGAGGATGTTTCTGAAAGTTGAACACGGCTGTGACAAATTCAAAAGGTTTCTGTTTTAATGACAATCTCCATATTTATTTATGTCATTCAGATTAGAGTTCAAATTTTGGGGTGAAAATACTTTAAAAGTGAGCTGCAGCTGCTGTACTAGACTTAGCATAGCTAATCTAGCATGTGGTTAAACAACTAACTCTTGTTTTTAAAGGTTTTTTTTGTTTGTTTGTTTTCAAAACTCAGTCCAGTATAGTTTTATAAGCCTTAGAGATGCTGAAGGGTTGATTTTTATCAGCAGTGGATGCAACCATGAAAGCAGTTTTCATTCTTGTAGTGTTTGTACTAAGCTAAGCTAACAGCTACTTGCAGGACTTATGGATATTACTTCCAGAAATAAGTCATTTACTCAGTCTTTTTATCTGACTAAGCATAAAATTAAAGCATCAACCTTGAATTGTTTTAATTTGAGTGATTTTTTTTTCTGGAAAATGGGACAATCGGCCCACAAAACAAGCTAAATGCTAACTGGCCCGTGTTAGCCAGTTGCTGGTGTAGTGTTTGACCTTTTCCTTGTGTTTTTATTCTGTAAATGTGGAAGAATCTACGTTTTCTTTTGCCTGACCACCATTAAAGGTACACCGTGTAACTTTTGACCCAAACGTTAGCCTAATATATGTAGTAACAGATGATTTCTGGGGTCATTAAACAGCATTTGACACGTGGGGGCTCTGAGGGGGCTGCCCTCTTCAAAAACCAGACATTATATCTTTACAGGAGTGGATCCGTCTCTCATTGGATCATGTGACATGCGATTCAATTTGATGTTTGATTTTAGGGTCACAATTCGATTCGCGATTTATTTATTTTTTCCTTTTTCTTACAGCAGACAGACGTATTTTAAACTAGTCTAGTCTACGATTGTTTTTATTCATTAAATGTTTCAACAAACATGGACAAAAAAAACTATAAATGCAATAATAAAACAATCTGTATTGGCATTAAGCCTGCAAGTGTTTGAGAGAAACAACGTTGTGCTCGGAGCTTTTCATCAGCATTGAAAATGCCATCAGACAGAGATATTAACATTTTTATAAACACTCAGAAAAATAAGTACCAAATTGTACCTTTAGGGGTACAATGGGGAGGTACCCTCAAGGGTACTGCTGGTGTACCCCCAACAGTGGGCACTTTGTGCTCTGGAACATAAATGTGCCTTCCAGGCTCCCAAAAAGGTACAGAAAGGTGCCTTGAGGTCCACTTTTTACCCTTACACGGTACATAAATTCAAATTGTACCTTGAGGGACAGAAATGTACCCGTGCAGTCGGGGGGTCATTATATCTAATGAACAAAGTTTCATACCCAACGGGAAATTATAGGACAAAAGATAACACACGTGCAGCACACCCACCTGGAGTGAGGCAGTTTTAGGCTCCATCGTATTGACTCACGGACATGATGGGGACAGATCACCTTCTAAGAATACTATTTATGAAGTCATCTTCAAAGCCTCACGGCAGATTCACATCAGGCCCATGCGGCACCGCGTTTTCGTTCAGCCTCCACAGCTCACGTGCTTTCACCGTGCAAACGACATGCGGGGAGGTCTGACGCGCTCCCGGCGACAGCTGATGCGCCGTGGAGGCGGGAACAGAACCGCGTCGCCGCCGAGGCTTCCTGCTATGCAGCGCGCGCGGGACGGCGACCTGCCGCTCCTGAATGAGTCCGGCAGAGATTTTTTTAGGGGTGGCCATAGTTATTAAATAAATTTTGTTTCTGTCAACCTGGCCCTTATTTCTAGGAATTTGTACGTGCATTTACTCACCGGAAACATTTCTGCAGCACTCTGACTCCTTTGGACGCTGCTGTATTCAGATTAGTCGTAGATCTGCGTATATAATGGACGTGAAGGGGGCAGAACGATGGGCCTCTATACGAGACGTTATCTGCAGCAAATCTTCA
The DNA here is from genome assembly GCA_023101725.1 of Atherinomorus stipes. Lineage (NCBI taxonomy): Eukaryota > Metazoa > Chordata > Actinopteri > Atheriniformes > Atherinidae > Atherinomorus > Atherinomorus stipes. Next base: position 162,806 of record JALJCO010001324.1, read on the forward strand.
TTTCACCAATAACTTAAGTAGAATGAAAGAACGAATGAGTACTATTGCCCTGCGAGTACAGATGTGGCTAGCTGTAGTTATCGGGGGTGTTGTCCGCACGTCTACCGGCCGCCCGCCCACAACGCCGCGGTCAAAACAAACAGCAGGTAAACCATCAGCTCGACCTCATTTTTAGTGTTTGTGTCGCAAACAAATGACTTCATAAAACGTCGCTATGACGACCCCACCCACACTGAAACCAGAGCCTCAGCTGTAATATGAACAAACTAAACTGGGGTGGTGTCGGCCAGTGAGGAACAGTAAGTGGTGCTGATGTGAAAGGGGCAGTAGAACCTGGTTGGGGCAGTTCTGGGTGGCACCCTCCTGGATGAATTTACATAAGAAAGGGCGAGTTAATGAGGTGAGACAGACCTGTGGGGGGGGGGCTACGGCAAAAGAACAGGAGCAGAAAATGGTAGATCTAATGAAATATATTTTTAATTATTTTTATTAGCTTATGAAGAGTTTGACATTCAAATATAAACAAAGTATTTTGCGCTGTGTTAATAGGACATAAATGAAAAAATATTTTTGCTGGGGTGGCCAGCTTTATGTTCAGGGGGGCCATGGCCACCCTTGAAGGCACCATTGGAATGAATGTAGAGGAAACACTTCCATATATGGCTCCTTGTTAAATGAGATGAGACGGAGCAGCTGCTGCACTCTGAGGAGACGTCTCATCTCAGCTGTTTGGTTTGGCACCCTGTTGTCATGTTTGCCCACCTCGGGGGGGGGGGGGGGGGGGGGGGCATCTAAATCGTGCCACCCCTGACAGATGGAGGCTTTAATTTTATGACAGTTGTGTGATCTGTGGGAAGTTACAGGTTTAGTGCCCCCCAGTGGCCAAAAGTTGCACGGCGTCCCTTTAAATGTTAATTTTTTTTTTACTGTTTTTTATGTTTTTCTTCGGTTTAAGATGTTCAGCCTTTAAACTGTTTGGGTTTGATGGTTTTCCTCAACGTGTTTTTATTTCTTGATTTTCATCATATTTTTTTCTTTTCTTTTCTACATTGTCATTTTCTCAGCATTTTTATTCACTTACAGTCGTCCTCAAAATTATTCATCCCCTCCAATTGAAGAAAACGGTTAATTCACAATAATTATTCAAATAACAAGAAACTAAAAAAGTAATGATAAATTAAAATAGACTAAATTCTAGTTTAGTGATATAAGACGTTGCTTTTGAATTGTGGTTGAAAAGAATCATTTTTAAAAGAACAAACAAACAAAACTGTCCCAGAAAAATTAAAAATTTTAGTTCAGGAGCCCCATCATGCTTGTTTACTTGTTTATTTTTTGTTTGTTTCTAATCTTTCATATTCAATTCAAAATTAATGTCAGGATATTTAGATTTTATGTAATATTAATTTTTTTCTTTTTTTTTTCAACGTTCTTTAAGGACAGCTGATTTTTTCCATATTTAATGGGAGGGGGTGAATAATTTAGAGGACCGTATAGTAATCCTGTGGTTACTCGATGAGGGAGAGTCAGTGCTGGTCGGGGGGGATTATAAACCTGTTCTACGTCCTCAGAAAAGGACGATGAACCTGCTCGTAAGTAAAGCGATGGCTTGTTACGTGTGTGCTGCATCTTATTTCTGCCAACGTTTATGTGCATTATAAGGAAAGTGTTCTTAATTTGTGGATATAAATCCTCCTCAAACAAACACGAAGTGACGGTGTTTCACACAACTGCACAGGCTGGTAATTGGCTCCTTTTTTTTGGCTGCTGCTGATGTTCAGCAGCCATACGGGGAGAAATCCATGAAAGGCATTTTGTATTTTTTTCACTCCACCATAACATGGACCTGAATGTAGAGTTCATATCGCTCAGAAAAGAGTTAAATAAAAACAGAAATGGCCAATAATGTGTCCAGCATCACAACTGCTCGTGTAAATTTCTTTGATGTACATTTTTATTTGACGTTATTTATTTTGGCCATTTTAACTTTCGTCCTCTTCATCCTGTTGTCTTATTGTCTTTTTATGTTTCTTGTGCCAATGGCAGCTATAGGTGTGCAGCTTCGGAGCACTTTGCTGGTCACGAACTCACCTGAGTAGGATTACGGTTACGATGAAAGCATTCCATCACTCTCCATAAGTCACCAGCAAGCTTTTGTAGTACTGCTACCTGATTACTGACACACAGCAGCGACACACCGGTAGTGTGGCGTGGAGATGTAGCTCAGTTGTGCTTTTGTACTTGCTTCTTCCCCTGCTTCCTCCTCAATAAATGCAAAATGTTATCAGATTTAACTTTGTCTGATGTGTTGTTTGTATGGGAATGACGATGTATGAGCTCCGAATCTGCTGGAGACATCATGAAAGCATCCATCCATCATGATGAGGTGGAACAGGAGGTTCTCATCGCCATGAGGTAGAACGGGAGATTCTCATCGTGATGAGGTAGAACGGGAGATTCTCATCGTGATGAGGTAGAACGGGAGATTCTCATCGTGATGAGGTGGAACGGGAGATTCTCATCGTGATGAGGTGGAACAGGAGATTCTCATCGCGATGAGGTGGAACGGGAGATTCTCATCACCATGAGGGTGGAACGGGAGATTCTCATCGTGATGAGGTGGAACGGGAGATTCTCATCGCGATGAGGTGGAACGGGAGATTCTCATCATGATGAGGTGGAACGGGAGATTCTCATCACCATGAGGTGGAACGGGAGATTCTCATCATGATGAGGTGGAACGGGAGATTCTCATCGTGATGAGGTGGAACGGGAGATTCTCATCGTGATGAGGTGGAACGGGAGATTCTCATCGTGATGAGGTGGAACGGGGAGATTCTCATCGCGATGAGGTGGAACGGGAGATTCTCATCACCATGAGGTGGAACGGGAGATTCTCATCATGATGAGGTGGAACGGGAGGTTCTCATCGCAATGAGGTGGAACGGGAGATTCTCATCGCGATGAGGTGGAACGGGAGATTCTCATCGCGATGAGGTGGAACGGGGAGATTCTCATCGCGATGAGGTGGAACGGGAGATTCTCATCACGATGAGGTGGAACGGGAGATTCTCATCGCGATGAGGTGGAACGGGAGAAATGTTGAGCTGGGACCATGGTTATCACCCATACCCCCCCCCCCCCCCCCCCCCCCCCCCCCGTATCGCTACACCATAACAGACCGAGCCAAACAAGGAATTGCATGGTTTTTTAGATCATATTAAAAAATGGCGAATGAATGCATTTGTGTGAGAGTTGGAAAAAGAAGATTTTCATCACTATTTGGAGCTTCTTTATGCACAAAATAGCTTAAAGACTCCTCACCTACAGTAGATGTAAATCCATAAATATACATAAATAAGCATCAATATAAATATGCTTATAAACATAAAAAAGGCATCATCGCATATTTTACTGAATTTTCATACCTATGAACTAGAATTCGACAGTCAGACAATGTTGGGGAAATAAGCTCATATGATCATTTCAGACGATGGATGGCATCTTCCATTACCAGTTCTTCATGAGGAAATTTTTACCATAAGACTTTTATCCAATGTTTTTATTACTCCATATTGGAAAATCCAGATGAAGACGATCACATCTGTCGTGCTGGAGGGAGTGTCAGGCGGCCTCTGCAGACATTCCCACATTTCTGATCCTGTGTGACGCTGAAGACGCTCGAGACAGCGTCTTCCGCGTCACACAGAAGTCTAACATGCAATCTGAAATCTCAGACTTTCTTTTATCTCTCTCCCTGTACCATAGAAAACTCAAAGTGACGAGTACTTATTGAAAATATTTATACTTATAAGCAGAAAAGGAGCAGCTAGTTTGTTTCTCAGCCAGATCTTCCGATCCTGAAGCTCTAAATCATAAACTTAAGTCAAAGTATTCAATGTGAGTTTCTTACTACAACTTAAATTAGAAATTCTAGTGAAGACTGGAATGCCACGAAAGACTTGTAACAGTTCACCTTCTGTTCCTCATATTGTGACTTATTGCACCCATTATTTTCATTTGTCATTCCTATATTGTAGTTTACTTTTAAAAAGAGGATGTTCTTTCTTTTTCCACGTGTAAATGCAATATTTCACAGAATAAAACATGGACAGAGGAATGTGTGACCAAAACAATTTTATTCATTAATCTGCAACATTACAAACATAATTATACACTTATAAAGTAAATGAAACATTGTTTTCTTGTATTTGTCCCAAATAATGAAAAATATGTTTTGAAACACTGAATAAATAAACTGCCATGCTGCTGCAGCTTTCAGACTCAGCTATGATCTTCAACAATACAGACCCAACTGGAAATGATGTGGCTGAAATCATATTTACATCCATTTACTCATAATTAGTGACAGCATACAGTAAGAGGTGAAGTGCAGACGTTTGCATTTGTTTCGGTTTTCAAGACCGTTTTTCTCGGTCACAGTGAGTCGCTTTGTCCTGTTGATCAACAACGTGGGACTGAACAGGACTGTCATCTACACGGCGCTTTAATCGGGGCGAGGACTTGTTTGTTTTCTTTCCCCCAGTTTTCATCCTCAGTAAGAGTCAGATTCCCACTCTTCCTCAATGTCTGAAAAACAGATGAAGACAGAAAATATTCCAAACACAAAAAAATCAGATGGATTTGGCTGCCATCGAGCATGCAAACGGAGTTTACCAGCCAGCTTCTTCCTCATACACATCATTGATTTTTGCATTACCTCCTAAACTTCTTCTGCCCATGAGTCCAACAAACATCTCCCCTTTATTGTTATTTCCTAATAAAAAAGAAACATAAAAACAAAGAGAACAATGGAGTTTTACAACAAAGAGAAGGTTGAAAATCTAAACAACTCTCTGGAGATGTGGTTATACTCACTTTTCCTGCCAAGTCTCACAGGTTGAGATGCACCTGAAACAAATCAGGGAGGACATTTTTCTCATTTTTATTAATTTTAATACAGTTACAGCGGGAAGTAAATGTTTCAGTATACAGCAACGTGCAACAAATCAGCTCTAAACTCCCCGTAAAGTACAATTAAACTGGTATTTATTTGTTTGTTTACCTGGGCTTCTCCCCATCAGGCCGTGGAACTGCTGTGCTTTGGAACGCTTTATCAGATCTGCAAGCCGGATGGTTATTCCTCTCTCTAGTGGGTAGCCCTGCACACACATAAACCAGCAGATGTGATTGCTCTGGCAGTCTAGAGCTGAAAGAGGCGGTTTGTCCTGCTGTCTGCTGGTTCCGTCCATGGCGCTGAACCTGAAACGTTTCTCTCTGACAGGATGGGATCTGCTGAGCTGGTGCAGATGAATCAGGTCTGAAAATTCTGCAATTCACGTCCAAGCTGTTTTAAAAACACTTCTAACCACTTCAGTGCTCAATCATTCACTTTCAACACTTCACAGAAAGGACGTTTCTGTCACAGAAACAGCAACGGTTGTGAACTCAGAAATATTTAGATTACTTATTTTTAGAGTGAGAAATTTTTGTGGTGGAATTCGCGGGGTGTTATTTTAATATACTGAGAAGCCAGCAGATGATCAGCTTCACGAGCCTGTTTGCCGATCATCGCCTTATATGAAGAAGTTCTGCACCGCACCCGCGAACTTCGGCGTCGCAGGCGAACATCGTCCGCACCGCTTCTAAATTTCACTATTAACAAGCACAGAGAAAACAAAGGTTATCAGATTATATTAACTAGCACTGTTCGGTGCAAAAGAAAGTGTTTTCGTTCCTGAGACGGATAGTTGTCGACTTCTTCAACCACGTCTGTTTAGTTATAGACAAAAAGAAACTTCTCACATGTCGGAAACAGATCGGAGGGAAATGAACTCCTTAGTGGTTTCATACTGGTTCCTGACCCGAAAAATGCAGCTGCGTTTAAGAAACTTTAGAGAAAGGGTGAAGTTAGTTTCTGTTTTACAGCTTTTGGGGGACTTTGACAACAATTAGACCAGTAATAAGTAAAGCACTCGGAGAGCGCAAACCTCCGCCAAGCAGATCTGGCAATGATAAAGGATCTTTCAAAACATTCCTGGATCCAGAAAGTGATCCGGATCACCACCAACATTTAATGGGTTCGTCCTTGGGCTGAGGCACACGGCTGGTGAAGATTTCAGGTCAATCCGTCCAGAACTTTTTCCGTAAAGTTGCTGACAGACAGACAAACCAACGCTTTACCGAAAACATCACCCGGAGGTAAAATAAAAATAACAAACGACACGATTTAGGTTGCTCAAATCTTGACTGAATTATTCTGTTTACCGCAATTTACGAAAAGTTTTAAGGGACTTTTTTGTCATTTATTTTATTTTATTTTTATGCATCCAGAACTTATAAAACCAGATCCTGCTGCAACTATAAGAGCAGTTCAAAGCAATAATCGTGCTCCTCATCATTTGCAATGTGTTGTCTTGTGTGTCTATTTGTCTACAGTGTTGCATTTATGTTCTGACAAAGAATTTCCCCTATGGGACAATAAAAGGTCTATATGTACATTCCTCAAAACCGTTTCTAATTTAAAAAAATAATTTAGTTTTAAATGAAAAAATGACATTTGGGGATTTTTTTAGGGCATGGAGGCCACATTAGACTAATAATAGTATTAGAATATTAACATAGGCCTATTATCAACAGACACTGTGTGATAGTTAGTAGATGCTCGTAATTAAGGCCAGATATGATTAGTCTTTATCAGTCGCCCCCCCCCCCCCCCCCCCGATCTGGTCTTAGATGATCTGGTAAACTCATTTGCATTTTTGGCCAAGTCCGGTCCTCGAGAGGCAAAATCCCGCAACTTTTAGATGCATCTCTTCTCCAAAACACTTTATGGATTTACCCCCATCTGCAAGTCATTCAGGTCTGGTCTAGACCTGGTTCAGGCGTGAAGGAGGAGGGATTAAAAGTTGCAGGATTGTGGATGTCAAACTTGGCCACTGATGGAATAAAAGTTAGAAACAGTCGGTAATTATTCCTCTGTCTTCTACAGAATAATTCAAACCAAATGTGAACATCCGCAGTCTTGTAGTTTGTGAGAAGGAGCTGGTTTAATGCCGTCATGGTCTCCTAAAATATGTCATTGCCCTTAAAACGTGAGTCGCGAGGTGTGCTTGTCTTTAAGAAAAACAAACATTCGCATAAATGCAGAGAAGTTGTGGGAAATCGCCTTAAAAACGTTTCCAGGATTTTTTTTTCTTCTTCACATCTACAGACGCAGATTGTCTCTTTTCTCAGAGCAGTGGCGCAAACGCAGCCTGCGGTTTACCTGCCACTTCTCCAGCGTCCACACCTCTCCGCCCTCCCCGTCCTCCCCGGACAGCGGGGTCCCCAGCGCGCCGAAAGTCTGCACGAACACCACCATCAGCAGCACCGCCGCGAACTTCACCGCCTCCATCATCTCTTCTGATCAAAAATGACCCTGATGCAGAGGCTAAATTCAACCTCTGAAAGTGTTTCTTCTTCAGTTTGTGCGTTAAATCCTCACTGAAGGTCTCCTCGTGCTCTTATAAACTCTTCCCGACCCCTCCCCTCCTGCTTTCGCCTCACACAGACCCTGCAGACCCGGTTTTCTCCTCCTTTCATTGTCAGTGAGTGAGCTCCACCTTGTTTGATGCAAAGCATCGGAACTGTGAAGGATGTGTTGATTTGTTTCTGTCGCTGATGTCTGACACACTTTTGAGTCATGATGCATGACTGCGTGATATGAGGAGGGGCAGCATTATACGCCCGCTGCCATCATGATTACATCTGACAGGTCGTATTTTCGCTTTCAGGCCTTTCTTCAGACCTGGACCAGATCACCATCGTGTTCTGTGTCATCTTTATGGCTCGTGTCACCGTCTTCTGTTGCAATTTGATTTTTGGGCTGTGATGTACTTTTGCTATTCATGATTTGTGTGTGCGACTCCGCAGGTGGGTGGCACAGTCCCCTGATCCATTTATACTTTACATAATCAGTTCTTGACAAAAGCCTGTTTTTATATCAGCATGACTCACAAAACTACGCAGCATCCCAGCTCCTGGAGGTTGTGGCCCCCAGAGTCCCGCTTCTCTGTCCTTGATCCTCTGTTTCTTACGTTTATCTCCTTCCCAGCGGTGCCTCTTTGTGTGCTTTTCTGTGTTTCTTTATTTTTTCAGGGACAGCGCACATTAATTAGCGTCACTATGAACGCACAAGTGTGATCCAAAAGGCTCGATGGCAGCAGTAATGTGAGAGTGAAGAGAGACTAAAACAAAGGGTTAACAAACAGTAAGACCTGCAGCAGGGACACAAGAACTGATGTAGGTAGGTAGAAATGCATCCTCTATTTGTGTACTAAAAAAAACCCAAGTAATAATATCCATAAGTAATTTATAATTTTCACAATTAATCAAAACAAGACGTGTGTTTTTGTCTTAACTGTACCCAGAATAAAAATACTGAGACACCATTGAAATGTCCGGAGAGCTGATACTGCTGATGGAATGAACTATTAAAAACTTAAATTACAGCTTTTTTACACTTTATAGTTTTCAATTTGATTTAATTCAACAATTACATAAGCAAACTTTTTTTTTTATTTTTTAAAGAGAACAAATTATTTAATGGATACTGCAAACAGTACAAATATAAACACAATAACAGTGCAGTAATATCAGAATGACAAATCAGAGTAGCACTGTTCAAATAAAAACAAAACTACCTTTGATTTGTTCTAATTTTGCTTAATTATGACTCAAATCTTAAAATCCTGCTGTATGTCTGCGTTCTGCATCATGACCACTTCGCACATTTCACTGAATTATGTGAAGACCTGACATACGATGTCCTGGAATATCTCAGGTTTTAGTGCACAAAACAACGTTTGCAGATATGGAAGTTAACTCTAAACGTAACATGAAGGGAGGAAGATATTCACTATGACAGCAACATGGTAAAATCAAAATCTGACCTGTCGAAAAATATTCTTTTAATAATCTTTGCAGCGAAGCTTCATGCAAAGCTGAATTTCCCCCACGCTCAAAAAGGATGCTAATACGCATGCGCACACCAAAAATCACAGCAAAAGCTGGCTGCATACACAAGTACATGGCCTGTCTCAACTGTACCCAGTCTATAATTTAACAATTAGAGCGGAGCGTTACAGTCTGAAAACCTAAAATCTCATCATTTTCATTCATTTCTTTAACATCATTAGCTGCAGCTGCAGACAAACATACATAATATCCAGCTGACATTTTAACCTTGTGTCAATGTTGAGTCAATGTCGGGTCCCACCTTCAAAAAATGTTAGATTTTGTTTAAATTTTGCAAATCTAATCAACACTGAAAATCAACGTCATGTTCTTCACAGGATGACGTGCCAACGTTGAATAAACACTGATTTTAGTTTCAGTTTTGGAAATTAACATTGTTTGGACGTTGCAAGGACGCCCCAAAGGGGTGGCCAGGGGTGGCCGTTGCCCCCCTGAACAAAAAGCTGGCCACCCCTGCAAAAATTACATATTTTTTTCACTTATATCAATTTTTATGTTCTATTAACATTCACAGCATGCTTTGCTTATATTTGAATGTCATTATTTTTATGAGGCGTCTTCAGCTCCGGTTTTCAGTGTGGCCGAGGTCGTCATCGAGAAGTTTTGTGAGGTAATTTGTAGTGTTGTAGTACTTGAGATCGGTCTTGGTCTCGAGACCGGTCTCGAGACCATTTTTTTAGGTTCTCGGTCTCGTCTTGGTATCGACAGCATTTTGTCTCGGTCTTGTCTCGGTCTCGGACAGGGCGGTCTCGGGATTTTTGAACGAGACCGGTCGAGACCACTGCTGATCGGCTTTTTGTCCATAACTAAGCTGCTGGTAAGAGTGGAAAAGGAGCCTCTTAAAAACAGCGAATGACAACTTGATACTGAAAAAGTGATTCTTCCCCGACCAACCACCTGTATTATAGAACTGATTCTCAAGCTAAATCTGATTTCACATTTATTATCACCGATGAACACCGTGAAAACTAACTAAATCGTACAAATAGGTTTGAACTACTTCTTCCGCCTGCCAAGGCGCAAAGCACCGCATCATCAGCTGTTCAGTCACTGATCAGAGATCGATCATCCACACAGCAAATCCCCGTTATTTTTTCAGACTTCAGGTATGCAGAGTAATTATTTCACATCAGAGATCATTAAGAACATCTTACCTGCAACAGTAATGCTTAGCAGGGTCATTATTGTCTCCAGGTTAATGTAGAGTTTATATTTACTGAACAAACTCCCTGTTTGCGCATTTGTGATTGAGTCTACATGGTTCTCACCTCATGCAGCGTGCGTGTTTACTTCAGGTTCGTTGTGAATCTGAATTTTGTTTGATTATAAACTTTTTTTTTTTTTGTAGTGATTATATCATTTCATGTTTGTGCAAACTGTCTCATTACTAAACAAAATAGTTCTTTGTAAAACTTTTCAACATTGTGAGTATGATGATGATGATGATGATGATGATGACACTGCAGAAATTTCAGATGATATGCAGAACTTATATAGGCCTACATATAAGAGTAGGCTACTTATACTGTTGTCATTAGTTCTAAAACAGACACTGAGATTAAAAAGAGACCAAATGACAGAAAATAAGAAGAGATTTCTCCCAACTTGGCAATAGTTAAAATTGATGTTTGCCAAAATTATTAGTTTATAGTTTATTTAATTCATAATGCTGCTTTCAAAACAACAGAACAACGATTAATTTTTGTTGTCATATTTGTTTAAAAGTTAACTTTAAAAAACCCTCACATTTTGATGTTTTGTTATGATTTTTCTTTGATATTTGTGTCCTTGGTCTCGGCTTGGTCTCGGTCCGTAAAGGTCTTGGTCTCGTCTCGGTCTCGGCCTGTGAAAGTCTTGACCTTGTCTTGGTCTCGGTACTCCCTGGTCTCGGAAATGTCTTGGTCTCGGTTGGTGCGGTCTTGATTACAACACTAGTAATTTGTTTGCAACAAACACACACACACACACACACACACACAATGAACTACTTATTACAAGCACAAAAAAAAAAAAGAAACGAAAAAAATCTTGGACACTCTTAAAATAAGTAAAAAAAAAAAAAAAAAGGATTATTTTTTTTACTTGCAATTAGCAAAAAATTCTGCCAATGGAACGAGTAAAATTTTCTTAAGATTTTTTTAAATAAAATGCATTTGCCTTAAAACAAGTTCCTATATCTCACTGAAATGTTTCTCTTTAGGTGATTTTGTCTTATTTTGAGTGTGATGAGATATTTTTGACTAGAAATTAGAAAATATATTTGCTAAGATTTGAGTTTTTACAGTATATTGTTGAAATTAAGGAAGTTTGCTGCACATAAAGCCTTATATAGGGCCCATTCATTCTGCCCCTTCACGTTATATGGATATACGCGGATCTACGACTGATCGAAATATTGTCCAAAGGACTCAGAGTGATGCAGAAATGTTTCTGGTGAGTAAATGCATGTAAAAATGCCAGAAATAAGGTCCAGGATGAAAAAAACAAAAGTTACCCTCTAGTAACTTTTGGCCACCCTGATATTTTCTCTGGCCACCCTGAAAAAAATATCTGCGAGCGCCCTGGGACGTTGGAACGACCTTATTTTTCAACTGTTAAAACAATAAGGTCAGGGAGTTTAGCAATTCTTTTACAGATATGGTTGTAAAAATATTTTTGTTGGACTCGAAGCATTTTCTGCTTCTTCTGACATGATGTGAACATGACAGGACACATCAACACCATGACTGAGTGTGTGACAGATTACATAAACTTCTGTGTGGACAACATCGTTCCAACAAGAACAGTGAGGTGCTTCCCCAATAACAAACCCTGGATCACCAGTGACCTGAAAAAGCTGCTGAACATCAAAAAGAAAGCTTTCAGGGATGGAGACAGGGAGTTACTGAAGACCACACAAAAACAACTGAAAACACAGACTAAGAAGTGAAGGAGGACGACAGGAAGAAGTTGGAGAGCAGCTCCAGCAGAACAACGTGAGGGATGTGTGGTCGGGAATGAAGAAGATCACTGGCTTCAAGTTAAAGGGGGACCAGACTGATGGAGGTCTGGACAGAGCTAACGAACTGAACATGTTCTTCAATAGGTTCAGTTCCCCCCTGCCGACAACCCAACGCACCACACACCCTCCATGAGCCCACAGCTTTCCTGTCCCACCTCCACTCTGTCACCCTGCACCTCAGTCATGGACCTGAACACAGCCTCATCTCCCTCCACATCAGGACATCCTGAGACCTCCTCTGTCTCCACATCAGGACATCCTGAGACCTCCTCTGTCTCCACCTCCAGCCTGACTGTCTCCTGTGACCAGGTCAAGAAACAACTAGAAAAACTGAACCGGAACAAGGCTGCAGGTCCAGATGGTGTCAGTCCCAGAGTTCTCAAGACCTGCTCAGAACAACTATGTCCGGTTCTCCAGCACCTTTTTAACACCAGCCTGAGACAGAACAGAGTTCCTGTGCTGTGGAAAACATCCTGTCTTGTTCCTGTCCCTAAAAAACCACAACCAGCTGAACCAAATGACTACAGACCAGTTGCCCTGACATCTCACATCATGAAAGTCCTGGAGAGACTCTTACTGCCTCACCTCAACAAGCAAGTGAAAACCTTTCAGGACCCATTACAGTTCGCATATCGTAATGGGCTTGGGGTTGAAGACGCCATCATCTTCTTGCTTCAGAGAGCCCACTCTCATCTGGACCAGTCAGGCAGCACTTTGAGGGTCATGTTCTTTGATTTTTCAAGTGCATTTAATACTATTCAGCTGCTTTGCTATGTCAGAAGTTCCATAACTTCCAGGTGGATCCTCCACAACCACCTGGATTTACGACTACCTCACAAACAGACCACAGTTTGTGAGACTGAAAGGTTGTGTGTCTGAGATGGTGGTCAGCAGCACTGGAGCACCACAAGGGACTGTACTCTCACCATTCCTCTTTACACTGTACACCTCAGACTTCCAGTACAACTCTGATCCTGTCATCTGCAGAAATACTCTGATGACTCTGCAGTTGTGGGGTGTATCAGTGATGGACAAGAAGGCGAGTACAGGGAACTGGTCAGTCAGTTTGTGAAATGGTAACAATCAGCTCATCTTAAATACCAGCAAGACTAAAGAGATGATTGTTGACTTCAGGAGGAGCAAGAATAAGCAGCATAGTCCTGTCTACATCCTGGAAGAGGAGGTGGAGGTGGTGGAGAACTACAAATACCTGGAGTTCAGCTGGACAACAGACTCGATTGGAAATGCAACAGTGACTACATCTACAAGAAAGGTCAGAGCAGACTCTACTTCTTAAGGAAGCTGAAATCATTTAACGTCTGCACCAAGATGCTGCAGATCTTCTATAAGTCTGTGGTAGAAAGTGCAATTAGCTTTGCAGCCATCTGCTGGGGAAGCAGCATCAGAATCAGAGACTTGAAGAAACTAAACAAGCTGATCAAGAAAGCTGGTTCTGTGCTGGGGAGAACTCTGGAGCCGCTGGAGCTGATCGTTCAGAAAAGAATGCTTCACAAGCTGATGAAGATGTTGGAGGACACTTCCCATCCTCTCCACAACACGGTGAAGAATCAACAGAGTGTGTTCAGTGGGAGGCTGCGTCAAGTTCACTGTAGGACGGAGAGATACAGGAATTCATTCCTGCCAGCAACCATCACCCTAAAGAACAAGACTAACTGACTTTTTGTTTATTTAAAAAAAAAAAAAAAAAAAGTGAGCTTTAACAACACTGAATTTCCCTTCGGGGATGAATAAAGTATTTTTCATTTCATTTCATTCATTTCATGATCTTTCTCTGTACTTTCTTTTCAACGTTGCGCATAAGAGCGCATCATCGCCATCATGCTTTGTTTTCAGGCGGGTACAGGAAGTGAGGTAACAAGAGGAAGTACTTTAGTCATGACCTTCAACATAATGGCCGTTTTACACAGTAGAAAATAAAAGTGCATTGAAGCTGCTGAAACATAAAATATAACGACAAAATATATGAGAACACAAATCCAACAATTTTCATTCGACATACAACTGAAAAACTTGATATTTCAGAGTTGATTTATGGTGCAACACCATTTCCAACACTGGCCGTCAGTGTTGTTTTGACATTGAATTAATTCTCATTCATCAACTGACATTATTTCAACCACATTTAAACGTTTAAAGTCGGTCGAATGCCCGCTGGCTACAGACAACAAACGAGCAAATCAACCTTCAGAACGAAGCTACCGTAAGTGTGGAGCCTACATCTGATCTACCGCACGAACTCACCATAACTCCTCATTAGTTGTTCATCAAACTTCATCTAATGGAGTTTATGTTGAGGCTCCACATAAACTGTCCCTTTGAAGAAGTTATTATGGGACAAAATGATTTCCTTTGAATGTAGAATGATGCTGTTTCTACGCTACAGGAGCTGATGAACGGACTTTGAAGCTCCTTGAAGAACTCTGACAGCCTGTATTGCTGCTGCTGAGATGCTTTCAGATCATTTTATGTTTATTCATAAGATTTTAACAGCTGTTATTAAATCTAGTATGAGGAGTTATTTCCCCTTTTCTCTCTTTTTCTTTCTCCTTTATGTCCTTTCTTTTGCCCCACCCCCCTTTGTCAGGTCCAGCCTTAACATGGAAATTCAACAAAATATTAATAAATAAAGCATATTAGGGATGTTCAATATAGGCTTTTTTTTTTTTTACCGATATCCGATATACCGATATTGTCCAACTCCTACATTATGATATCCAATATCAACCGATACAGATATATGTAGACAACTGAGGTTGTATCTCTCATATTTTAAGAGATTCAACTATATTCTGCTCCAAGAGCAAAGATACGAAAATATCATGAAATCAGCCAGAGGAGTTCATGTTGGACATCTGACTGCCAGATATGAGATACTAGCAGGTATTAGATACTACCATATATCAGATACTAGCAGGTATTAGATACTACCATATATCAGATACTAGCAGGTATTAGATACTACCATATATCAGATACTAGCAGGTAATAGATACTACCATATATCAGATACTAGCAGGTATTAGATACTACCATATATCAGATACTAGCAGGTATAAGATACTACCATATATCAGATACTAGCAGGTATTAGATACTACCATATATCAGATACTAGCAGGTATCAGATACTACCATATATCAGATACTAGCAGGTATCAGATACTACCATATATCAGATACTAGCAGGTATAGATACTACCATATATCAGATACTAGCAGGTATTAGATACTACCATATATCAGATACTAGCAGGTATTAGATACTACCATATATCAGATACTAGCAGGTATAGATAATACCATATATCAGATACTAGCAGGTATAGATACTACCATATATCAGATACTATAGATACTACCATATATCAGATACTAGCAGGTATTAGATACTACCATATATCAGATACTAGCAGGTATTAGATACTACCATATATCAGATACTAGCAGGTATTAGATACTACCATATATCAGATACTAGCAGGTATAGATACTACCAGATATCAGATACTAGCAGGTATTAGATACTACCATATATCAGATACTAGCAGGTATTAGATACTACCATATATCAGATACTAGCAGGTATTAGATACTACCATATATCAGATACTAGCAGGTATTAGATACTACCATATATCAGATACTAGCAGGTATCAGATACTAGCAGGTATCAGATACTAGCAGGTATTAGATACTACCATATATCAGATACTAGCAGGTATTAGATACTACCAGATATCAGATACTAGCAGGTATAGATACTACCAGATATCAGATACTAGCAGGTATTAGATACTACCATATATCAGATACTAGCAGGTATTAGATACCACTATATATCAGATACTACCATATATCAGATACTAGCAGGTATTAGATACCACCATATATCAGATACTAGCAGGTATAGATACCACCATATATCAGATACTAGCAGGTATAGATACTACCATATATCAGATACTAGCAGGTATTAGATACTACCATATATCAGATACTAGCAGGTATTAGATACTACCATATATCAGATACTAGCAAGTATTAGATACTACCATATATCAGATACTAGCAGGTATCAGATACTACCATATACCAGATACTAGCAGGTATTAGATACTAACATATATCAGATACTAGCAGGTATTAGATACTACCATATATCAGATACTAGCAGGTATTAGATACTACCATGTATCAGATACTAGCAGGTATTAGATGCTACCATATATGAGATACTAGCAGGTAGTAGATACTACCATATATCAGATACTAGCAGGTATTAGATACTACCATATATCAGATACTAGCAGGTATCAGATACTACCATATATCAGATAGTAGCAGGTATCAGATACTACCATATATCAGATACTAGCAGGTATTAGATACTACAATATATCAGATACTAGCAGGTATCAGATACTACCATATATCAGATACTAGCAGGTATTAGATACTACCATATATCAGATACTAGCAGGTATCAGATACTACCATATATCAGATACTAGCAGGTATTAGATACTACCATATATCAGATACTAGCAGGTATCAGATACTACCATATATCAGATACTAGCAGGTATCAGATACTACCATATATCAGATACTAGCAGGTATCAGATACTACCATATATCAGATACTAGCAGGTATCAGATACTACCATATATCAGATACTAGCAGGTATACTAGCAGGACATCCCTAAGCATAATATTTAAATGTCAATAGGAACCTTTTACCCATAAAGCTCCTCTTGGCAAAGCAAACTTGTTTGGCACAACTCAGCAGCCAGATCACCACTCTGCTTGCTATGATGCTGGACGAGACATGTTAAAATAAATAAAAAATAAATACAAATCTAGTATGAGTAGGTTAATCAATTGGAATTTTTATTACTTCTGCAAAGAGGATTATGTTTTTGGTAGCGTTAATTTGTCTGTCTGTCAGCAACTTTACGGAAAAAGTTCTGGACAGATTGACCTGAAATTTTTACCAGCCGTGTGTCTCAGCCCAAGGACGGACCCGTTACATTTTGGTGGTGATCCGGATCACCTTCGGGATCCAGGAATTATCTAAAGGATTCTTCATCATTCTGAGATAGACCATGTTGGAACTTTTGCATATAACTCCACACAAATGGCCCAAGTGTTTGGTAAAAACTGCAAGAGTACCTTCCTACAGTTACAATGGCCGACAAGGGCGCCACCATACATCCAATCCATCCGATCCATACCGGAAGTCAGTTAGTTAAACACCACCAAGAGTATCTATCTGCCGCTTGCAACCCAGATGCGTGTGGTGTAGTTAAGTAAGTGGTTAGGGTTAGATTTTAGTAAGTTACATGAAGAAGAACCTTCCGCTTGGGACTTGGATGTATGGCGACGCCCTTGTCGGCCATTGTGACTGCAGTTGGGTCCCTCTCAAAAAATGACAAAATCTCAATGAGTTCTATAATATTTCGAAAGCTGATCCGGATCCAGTGTTGTAAAAGAGTAAAAACACTTTGCTACTTTAGTATTTTTTTTGCATTTGTACTTTACTACTTCTATTTCTGATGACTTTTGCTTCACTCCATTTTCTTAAACAAATCCATATTTTTACTCCGTTACATTGACCTGAGAATCCTCGTTACTCGTTACAAACAGGCCAATGGACGATCTTTGTGGGATCTTTGGGACTGGAAGCCAATGATGTTGGCCACAAGACGTTATCATCGGTTTACCCCGTTGTGCGGCGGATAAAAGCAGCGGCCAGCAGGTAAATTTCAAATTAATGGTCGCAGTATTTTGTGAGGAGTTTCATATGTTTTTGTATGTGGTTGGGTTTATGTGAGGAGGCTTTGAAGCTCCGTCACACTTTACAATTAAACAAAGCTTAAAAGCTTAATTAAACAGGAATACAGAAAATATTAAACTCAAATTTCTGATTGCGTTTTATAAACAGTACTTTTTACTTTTGATACTTAAGTACAGTAAGTACTAGGGATGTTATGCTCAAGCTCATCTGTTTGACTCCACCTCGATCTTATGAACTGGAAGTCTTGCAACCGTTGTGCTGGTGGAAGTCTCAGCACTGTTAGGATCCAGACTGCCCACTATGTGGGCAGGTTTTTTGTTCTTTTCAGGCACTCCAGGGACTACTCCGCAGTGGCAGGCAGGTCCTTGTCATTGGTCTCACCTGTTCCAGTCCTCACACCTGCAGTTCATCTCCTCATCAGCCATCTGGTTTAAAGACGCTCCTCACCTACAAGTCGTCGCCAGGTTTGGGTGCCTGGCCATTCTGGGGTTCGAGGAAATGAAATAGCAGATGCCCTGGCTAGGGAGTCACTCATTAGGGGCTCTGTGGAGTTTGTGTTGCCGCTGGGGAAGCAGGAGTGCTACAGCATTGCAAAAGAGCATCTCAATTGCCAGTGGCAAAAAGAGTGGGAGGGGGAGAATAAAGGGAGGCATTTTTTCTCTTGCCAGAAGTCTGTGGTTCATTCTAGACGGTTAGTGGCTTCTTGCCGGAGGGAGGAGGTTGTTTGGGCGAGATTACGCCTGGGCCATTGTGGCCTGGCGTCCAGATTATATATAGTGGGGAAGCACAACGATGGGTTGTGTGAGTGTGGAGGGGAGGAAACAGTGGGTCATGTTTTGTTGTCATGCAGTAGATACGGTGATGAGAGGGGGCAGCTTTTTAAGGAGCTCGCTGCGTTGGGCTTGACTGCTTTTTCGATCGGTTCTCTGCTTTCTTCGACTAAGCGGGGAGTGGCTGAAGCTGTCTTATTATATCTGCGCCGTACTGGACTGTTTATGAGAATATGAGGTGCAAATTGCTGACAGTGGAGGGCAGCATTGCGCACACCAGCGTATAGCCTGCCGGAAATAACTAGAAGAAGAAGAAGAAGTCGTCGCCAGTTCTTCTGCTTGCCATCCGTGGTAGTGAGAACCAGCCTTTTTATTCTTGACATATATATATATTAGGGATGCACCGAAATGAAAATACTTGACCGAAACCGAAAACAAAAAAAATGAACAAACCAAGGCCGAAAACCGAACACCGAAAAAAATGTCAATTATTAGAACTGTAGCACTTTTAGCTATGATGTGTACTAACTTCACTAAAATCAATCATTGCAACAAATCAAGTACAAAAGTATCAAAATATTTATTTACCCCTGACATTACAGAATGTACACTATAGATTAAAATTCAAAATAAAATATTTAGTTTGACTCCCCTTGTGTACATTACATAATGCCTTTTACATTTTTTTTCTGTAGGACTATTACAACAAATAATAATATACAGGCTTATAACTGACTGGCTGCTGAAAGACAGTGAAATTAAATATATTTTCACATAAAAACACAAAGTTCATAAGTTGCGTGCTGGATGCGCTGTTTGTTGCATCATCACAAGTTTCGGCCGTGTTGTTTCGGTGATTTATGTCTTTTGGCCGAAAACCGAAAATGCACTTTTGGGTCATTTTTGGCCGAAAACTTTTGGTGGCCGAATTTTCGGTGCATCCCTAATATATATATATCTGCAAAACATCTCACTTTAATTCTTCTGCCAGGATTCCCTGCCTGCTGCTGCCTGCCCCTGGAGTGCCTATCTTTGTCCTGCCAGCCAAGCTTCTGGTCATCCCCAACCTTACCTGTTTGCAAATAAAATCCTTCCTGCGAGTTCTGCATTTGGGTCCCTTTGTACCAGCACCGAGTCCTAACAAGCACGTCGAAAGCCACGTGACCACACCAACCAAGCAGGGCTGTTTCAAAGAATTATGGGGCCTCAAGCAAAATGGACTTGAAGCACCCCACCCGCCTCCCGTGAAAAAAAAGAAAAAATGCTGCGCACATAGTATTTTTACATTTGAAAAATTTGACAAAAGGACACAACCACCCCCATACCGTAATAAACAAATTATAGGATTAAGTTTTAATAAATGGTCGGTCATAGCAGGGGGACACACTCTGATGGACACCACGGAGTGGGAGTGGACACGGATCACTGACCCTCCACCGCCGACTGACTACTGTCAGTTGCAATTGGAAATTGTGAAGTTCCAAATTGAATATTGTGAAAAAGTTCACGTATTTCTATAATTTAACTTAAAAGGTGCAATTTACATATTGCTTAGATAAATAACATGTGACTCAATTTCTTGTTTGCTCTCTTCCCGTTCAGCTTTCTCTGACGATGTCCCACATGTTTTCAATGGGGTTCAGGTCAGGTGGGTTTGCGGGCCAATCCAGCATGGTGATCCATGGTTGTTGAAGCAGGATTTGGTAGTTTTGGCAGTGTGGGCAGGTGCCAAGTCCTGCTGGAAGATGAAGCCTGCATCCTCATACAGCTGGTCCACTGAAGCAAGCATGAAGGTCTCCAAAATGTCCTGGTAGACGGCTGCATTGATGCTGGACTTGATGAAGCTCACAGGTCCATTCCTTATGAAGTCCTCCACACGTCTGAAAGGCCCTTTCCTGACCATCTTCTCCAGGCTGCTGTCAGCCCTCCGGCTTCTACACCGTTTTCTTCCACACTTCTTCCTTCCACTTAACTGTCCATTAATGTGCTTTGAGACACTCTGAGAACATCCAGCTTCTTGATAGAAAGATAACAGCTTCACTTTTTGTGTCTTTCCACCTTGTGCAGGGAGTCAATGATGGTTTTCTGCACAAAAGATCAGCATCTTCCCCATGATTGTGAATTCTTCTAAACCAACACAGAGACTTTTTAAAGGCTCAGGGTACTTATGGAGGTGTTTGGATTACTGACCTGATTAGAATGTGACACTCTGAACCTGCAATACTGGAGCTTTTCACACTATTCTCATTTTTACAGTTTTTGATTTGAGGTTTTCTTAAGCTGCAACTTCTAATCAGCAACATCCAAACAAACAACAGCTTGTGATATATTTATTTGCATATTATTTATCTTTACAATATGTAAACTTCACCTTTTAAGTTGAATTACAGAAATACATCAACTTTTTCAGAAAACCTGTATAGCCTATATATATATATATATATATATATATATATATATATATATATATATATATATATACACATACATATATATACACATATATATATATATATATACATATATACTGTGTGTATATATATATATATATATATATATATATGTACATCCAACTGTCTAAAATAAGATGAGAAAGTGGTTTGGAAGCAGTTTTGGGTCTTTCCTGTGAAGCAGTTTTCTTTCCCCAATTGCAATATCTTTGCGAGAAAAGCTTAAAAGTGAGATTTTCAACTTCTGCATGTCCGATCTTAAAAATTCCAACTGTACGGGGTAGCTAGTGTCTAAAATAAGAGGGTTTGGACGCAGCTTCAGGTCTCTGTAACTGCTTGAGTGCTGCCCGGTTAAAACCACCCCTGTAGCTCCAGCCCTGGAGGGGGCCCCAGGGAGGTGTATTTCGATAACGGTGTTGTTGCACTTTTCTGCAGCGGCAATCACTGAATTTAAAGGGAAGCTCACACAGTTTGTCGTTACATTGAGTTCATAACCAGGCCAGCTATTGTCTCGGGGCCCCGGTCCAGCTGGGGCCCCGGTCCAGCTCGGGGCCTAGGCAGTTGCTTGGTTTGCTTGCCTTGTTGCAACGGGCCTGCAACCAAGGCCTCATTATGTCATCTGCGAGTGTCGAGCAGAAATCTTGAAGGGACTGGGTTCATTGATCTGTCAATGCTAAATACGGGTCCAATAACACGGGAATATAATGAAAAATAATTATCACAGATGTTATTTCCAAGATATTACTGACACAGGAAACACTAACAGAAGGTTGATAACATATCTTATTATATACCGCGTCAGCGTGAGCTCCCGGCAGCGCTTCCCTCAGCTGCAGTACAGACCAACGGCCAGCAGATGGAGCTCACGCTGACGTCTCCAAACGGTCTCAAATGTCTCGGGACATGGTGTCCATCTCTTGGCTGTTGTGTCACCATGTTTCATCGTCTCATGAGGCTTCGGTCTCGCCATTCCCAGTAAATACTAGCTACTTTTTTACTGTTACTCAAATAATATTGTAGCCGGCGACTTTCACTTTTACTTGTGCAATTTTCCAATAAGGTACTTTTACTTGTACTCAAGTATGGCTTTTAGGTACTTTATACAACACTGTCGGATCCTGAGAAAATTCCGGATACTATGATGCCAAACACACAAAAATAAGGGAGTCGTTGGAATTTTCAATGCTGAAAAGTAACAAATGAAGACACAGACACGCAACCTACACCAAACTGTAGCCAAGACTGCTGAATCGGGAATACGTCAACGGAACTGACGCATCTTCAATCGCAACGGAGCTATGAGGGGGACATGAGCTGGTTGGTCGGTGCTCTCCCGGTGCTTTTCTGGTTCACGCTATTTTGCCACGCCCACTTCTAAACGTACGCATCCTCCAGAATTGTGTTGACATCTCTGGCCACTAGCTATGGTTAGTTAATTAAGTTGAAAAACACGGAAGTCTACACAACTTAGTTGGGATCAAACTTAACTATTAAAGAGCCAGAATGTAACTTTGACCTTAAAAATCTGCGTTTCTGACTTGTTTTGATGTCACACCGATATTCATTACGTAATTTCTGGAGCCGTTGCTGCCCAGCGGTGTCCTGAGACTGAGAAACCGCACCATGCAAGCTTTCCATCCTCAGGACTGACTTGAGTTTAAGTTTCCCAGATGTGTGAAGGAGAACCGGCCTACTCGAATCCAGATCAAGAGTTTCCAGAATCCGGGAAAAAGGCAGAGGGAAGGAAAAGCAGGATTACCTCACCAAGAATTCGTAGAGAATTCATGATGTCTGCAAACATCAATATAATGTCATATCATTATCAAACTTGGGGTTTACACTCCTAGTTTGGGGGTCTAGCCCCATGACATGTCATCACATTACACTCCCATGCCTTCATTAGATCTTCATGACACACCAATCCACCACAGAGCACCGAAAGAGCTCAAAGGGGTTTATATGTTTACACACCCCCTCTCCCCCTGCCACATAAAAACACTTTTCAACAAGCTATTGATTGATGGTAGTTATATGGTAGTTTTCCCAATATTTTACAGTAATAGTGGTAAAGGTAGATTATTCTGGAGGTGTTTTCACTGGTGTAACAGTCCATTTTATCCCAAACATTCAGACTATTTCACCAGTGCCAAAAGCACACCCCGCTGCCCAGAGCGGCCTCGCTGACTCTTAACCTTCAGATGAAAACAGAGCTCTTCTGGGCATCTTTACAAGACTCAGAGCGTCTCAGAGGATTGTTTTACTGCCCGGGATTCAAGGTTGAAGATGGATTAAAGAAATTAGAGCTGAGCTCCATAAAGATACAAACACACACAACTGGTTCCTACAGACAACATCGTCACGAACACCTCATTACACTGCTAACGAAAGCTCTGTGTGTATATGTCAGACAGATAATAGCGAAGAAGTGTTCACTAGCGTCAGACTTTTCTGATTAAACATGTTATTTAAAACGCTGACGAAAGGACAGTGCACTGAGAACCAAACTGGTATTATATGTCTCCCATTTTAGCTTCTTATCCATCCCATCATGATGAGAATCTCCCGTTCCACCATCATGATGAGAATCTCCCGTTCCACCTCATCACGATGAGAATCTCCCGTTCCACCATCATGATGAGAATCTCCCGTTCCACCATCATGATGAGAATCTTGTGTTCCACCATCACGATGAGAATCTCCCGTTCCATCTCATCACGATGAGAATCTCCGGTTCCACCATCATGATGAGAATCTCCCGTTCCATCTCATCACGATGAGAATCTCCCGTTCCATCTAAATCATGGTGAGAATCTCCCGTTTCTTCTCCTCACGATGAGAATCTCCCGTTCCACCTCATCACGATGAGAATCTCCCGTTCCATCTAAATCATGATGAGAATCTCCCGTTTCACCATCACGATGAGAATCTTGTATTCCACCATCATGATGAGAATCTCCCGTTCCACCTCATCGTGATGAGAATCTCCTGTTCCACCTCATCATGATGAGAATCTCCCGCTCCACCTCATCACGATGAGAATCTCCCGTTCCACATCATCACGATGAGAATCTCCCGTTCCACCTCATCACAATCAGAATCTCCCGTTCCATCTCATCACGATGAGAATCTCCCGTTCCACCATCATGATGAAAATCTCCTGTCCCACCTCATCATGATGAGAATCTCCCGTCCACCATCATGATGAGAATCTCCCGTTCCATCTCATCACGATGAGAATCTCCCGTTCCACCGTCATGATGAGAATCTCCCGTTCCACCATCATGATGAGAATCTCCCGTTTCACCATCATGATGAGAATCTCCCGTTCCATCTCATCATGATGAGAATCTCCCGTTCCACCATCATGATGAGAATCTCCCGTTCCATCTCATCATGATGAGAATCTCCCGTCCACCATCATGATGAGAATCTCCCGTTCCATCTCATCACAATGAGAATCTCCCGTTCCACCGTCACGATGAGAATCTCCCATTCCACCATCATGATGAGAATCTCCTGTTCCACCTCATCATGATGAGAATCTCCTGTTCCACCTCATCATGATGAGAATCTCCCGTTCCACCATCATGATAAGAATCTCCCGTTCCACCATCATGATGAGAATCTCCCGTTCCACCATCATGAGAATCTCCCATTCCATCTCATCACGATGAGAATTTCCCGTTCCATCTTATCACAATGAGAATTTCCCGTTCCGTCTCATCATGATGAGAATCTCCCGTCCACCATCATGATGAGAATCTCCCGTTCCACAATCATGATGAGAATCTCCCGTTCCACCATCACGATGAGAATCTCCCTTTCCACCATCGTGATGAGAATCTCCCGTTCCACCATCATGATGAGAATCTCCTGTTCCACCTCATCAAGATGAGAATTTCCCGTTCCATCTCATCACAATGAGAATCTCCCGTTCCACCATCATGATGAGAATCTCCCGTTCCACCTCATCATGATGAGAATCTCCCGTTCTACCTCATCATGATGAGAATCTCCCGTTCTATCTGATCATGATGAGAATTTCCCGTTCTACCATCATGATGAGAATCTCCCGTTCCACCATCATGATGAGAATCTCCCGTTCCACCATTATGATGAGAATCTCCCGTTCCACCATCATGTTGAGAATCTCCCGTTTCACCTCATCATGATGAGAATCTCCCGTTCCACCTCATCATGATGAGAATCTCCCGTTCCACCATCATGTTGAGAATCTCCCGTTCCACCTCATCATGATGACAATCTCCCGTTCCACCATCATGATGAGAATTTCCCGTTCCCACCATCATGATGAGAATCTTGTGTTCCACCTCATTATGATGAGAATCTCCCGTTCCACCATCATGATGAGAATCTCCCGTTCCACCATCATGATGAGAATTTCCCGTTCCACCATCATGATGAGAATCTCCTGTTCCACCTCATCATGATGAGAATCTCCCGTTCTACCTCATCATGATGAGAATCTCCCGTTCTATCTGATCACGATAAGAATTGCCCGTTCCACCTCATTATGATGAGAATCTCCAGTTCCACCTCATCATGATGAGAATCTCCCGTTCCATCTCAATCATAATGAGAATCCCCCGTTCCACCATCATGATGAGAATCTCCCGTTCCACCTCATCATGATGAGAATCTCCCGTTCCATCCCAATCATGATGAGAATCTCCCGTTCCACCTCATCACGATGAGAATCTCCCGTTCCACCTCATCACGATGAAAATCTCCCGTTCCACCTCATCACGATGAAAATCTCCCGTTCCACAATCATGATAAGAATCTCCAGTTCCACCTCATCATGATGAGAATCTCCCGTTCCACAATCATGATAAGAATCTCCAGTTCCACCTCATCATGATGAGAATCTCCCGTTCCACAATCATGATAAGAATCTCCAGTTCCACCTCATCATGATGAGAATCTCCCGTTCCACAATCATGATAAGAATCTCCAGTTCCACCTCATCATGATGAGAATCTCCCGTTCCACAATCATGATGAGAATCTCCAGTTCCACCTCATCATGATGAGAATCTCCCGTTCCACAATCATGATAAGAATCTCCAGTTCCACCTCATCATGATGAGAATCTCCAGTTCCATCTCAATCATGAGAATCCCCCGTTCCACCATCATGATGAGAATCTCCCGTTCCACCTCATCATGATGAGAATCTCCCGTTCCATCCCAATCATGATGAGAATCTCCCGTTCCACCTCATCACGATGAGAATCTCCCGTTCCACCTCATCACGATGAAAATCTCCCGTTCCGTGCCACCTCATCACGATGAGAAGCTCCCGTTCCACCACATCCATGATGAGAATCTCCCGTTCCATCTCAATCATGATGAGAATCTCCCCTTCCACCATCACGATGAGAATATCCCGTTCCATCTAAATCATGATGAGAATCTCCCGTTCCACCATCATGATGAGAATTTTCCGTTCCACCATCACGATGAGAATCTTGTGTTCCACCATCACGATGAGAATCTTGTGTTCCACCTTATTATGATGAGAATCTCCCGTTCCACCTCATCACGATGAGAACCTCCTGTCCCACCATCATGATGAGAATCTCCCGTTCCACCATCATGATGAGAATTTCCCGTTCCACCATCATGATGAGAATCTTGTGTTCCACCTTATTATGATGAGAATCTCTTGTTCCACCATCATGATGAGAATGTCCCGTTTCATCTCAATCATGGTGAGAATCTCCCGTTCCACCATCATGATGAGAATCTCCCGTTCCACCATCATGATGAGAATTTCCCGTTCCATCTCAATCATGATGAGAATCTCTCGTTCCACCTCATCATGATGAGAATCTCCTGTTCCACCATCATGATGAGACTCTCCCGCTCCACCATCATGATGAGAATTTCCCGTTCCACCTCATCACGATGAGAATCTCCCATTCCACCATCATCATGATAAGAATCTCCCGTTCCACCATCATGATGAGACTCTCCCGTTCCATCTCAATCATGATGAGAATCTCCCGTTCCATCTAAATTATGATGAGAATCTCCCGTTCCACCTCATCATGATGAGAATCTCCCGTTCCATCTAAATTATGATGAGAATCTCCCGTTCCATCTCAATCATGATGAGAATCTCCCGTTCCATCTAAATTATGATGAGAATCTCCCGTTCCATCTTAATCATGATGAGAATCTCCCGTTCCACCTCATCATGATGAGAACCTCCTGTTCCACCTCATTATGATGAGAATCTCCCGTTCCATCTCAATCATGATGAGAATCTCCCGTTCCATCTCATCATGATGAGAATCTCCCGTTCCACCTCATCATGATGAGAATCTCCCGTTCCATCTCATCATGATGAGAATCTCCCGTTCCATCTCAATCATGATAAGAATCTCCCGTTCCACCTCATCATGATGAGAATCTCCGGTTCCATCTCATCATGATGAGAATCTCCCGTTACATCTCATCATGATGAGAATCTCCCGTTCCATCTCAATCATGATGAGAATCTCCCGTTCTATCATGATAAGAATCTCCCGTTTCATCTCATCATGATGAGAATCTCCCGTTCCATCATGATGAGAATCTCCTGTTCCATCTCAATCATAATGACAATCTCCCGGTTCATCTCAATCATGAGAATCTCCCGTTCCATCTCAATCATGATGAGAATCTCCCGTTCCATCTCAATCATGATGAGAATCTCCCGTTTCATCTCATCATGATGAGAATCTCCCGTTCCACCTCATCATGATGAGAATCTCCCGTTCCATCATGATGAGAATCTCCCGTTCCATCTCATCATGATGAGAATCTCCCGTTCCATCATGATGAGAATCTCCTGTTCCACCTCATCATGATGAGAATCTCCCGTTCCACCTCATCATGATGAGAATCTCCCGTTCCACCATCATGATGAGAATTTCCTGTTCCACCTCATCATGATGAGAATTTCCCGTTCCACCTCATCATGATGAGAATCTCCCGGTTCATCTCAATCATGATGAGAATCTCCTGTTCCACCTCATCATGATTAGAATCTCCCGTTCCACCATCATGATGAGAATCTCTCCGTCCACCATCATGATGAGAATCTCCCGTTCCACCATCATGATGAGAATCTCCCGTTCCACCTCATCATGATGAGAATCTCCCCTTCCACCATAATGATGAGAATCTCCCGTTCCACCATCATGATGAGAATCTCCCGTTCCACCTCATCAAGATGAGAATCTCCTGTTCCACCATCATGATGAGAATCTCCCGTTCCACCTAATCCTGATGAGAATCTCCCGTTCCACCATCATGATGAGAATTTCCCGTTCCACCATCACGATGAGAACCTCCTGTCCCACCATCATGATGAGAATCTCCCGTTCCACCATCATGATGAGAATTTCCCGTTCCACCATCATGATGAGAATCTTGTGTTCCACCTTATTATGATGAGAATCTCTTGTTCCACCATCATGATGAGAATGTCCCGTTTCATCTCAATCATGGTGAGAATCTCCCGTTCCACCATCATGATGAGAATCTCCCGTTCCACCATCATGATGAGAATTTCCCGTTCCATCTCAATCATGATGAGAATCTCTCGTTCCACCTCATCATGATGAGAATCTCCTGTTCCACCATCATGATGAGACTCTCCCGCTCCACCATCATGATGAGAATTTCCCGTTCCACCTCATCACGATGAGAATCTCCCATTCCACCATCATCATGATAAGAATCTCCCGTTCCACCATCATGATGAGACTCTCCCGTTCCATCTCAATCATGATGAGAATCTCCCGTTCCATCTAAATTATGATGAGAATCTCCCGTTCCACCTCATCATGATGAGAATCTCCCGTTCCATCTAAATTATGATGAGAATCTCCCGTTCCATCTCAATCATGATGAGAATCTCCCGTTCCATCTAAATTATGATGAGAATCTCCCGTTCCATCTTAATCATGATGAGAATCTCCCGTTCCACCTCATCATGATGAGAACCTCCTGTTCCACCTCATTATGATGAGAATCTCCCGTTCCATCTCAATCATGATGAGAATCTCCCGTTCCATCTCATCATGATGAGAATCTCCCGTTCCACCTCATCATGATGAGAATCTCCCGTTCCATCTCATCATGATGAGAATCTCCCGTTCCATCTCAATCATGATAAGAATCTCCCGTTCCACCTCATCATGATGAGAATCTCCGGTTCCATCTCATCATGATGAGAATCTCCCGTTACATCTCATCATGATGAGAATCTCCCGTTCCATCTCAATCATGATGAGAATCTCCCGTTCTATCATGATAAGAATCTCCCGTTCCATCTCATCATGATGAGAATCTCCCGTTCCATCATGATGAGAATCTCCTATTCCATCTCAATCATAATGACAATCTCCCGGTTCATCTCAATCATGAGAATCTCCCGTTCCATCTCAATCATGATGAGAATCTCCCGTTCCATCTCAATCATGATGAGAATCTCCCGTTTCATCTCATCATGATGAGAATCTCCCGTTCCACCTCATCATGATGAGAATCTCCCGTTCCATCATGATGAGAATCTCCCGTTCCATCTCATCATGATGAGAATCTCCCGTTCCATCATGATGAGAATCTCCTGTTCCACCTCATCATGATGAGAATTTCCCATTCCACCTCATCATGATGAGAATCTCCCGTTCCACCATCATGATGAGAATTTCCTGTTCCACCTCATCATGATGAGAATTCTCCGTTCCACCTCATCATGATGAGAATCTCCCGGTTCATCTCAATCATGATGAGAATCTCCTATTCCACCTCATCATGATTAGAATCTCCCGTTCCACCATCATGATGAGAATCTCTCCGTCCACCATCATGATGAGAATCTCCCGTTCCACCATCATGATGAGAATCTCCGTTCCACCTCATCATGATGAGAATCTCCCCTTCACCATAATGATGAGAATCTCCCGTTCCACCTCATCATGATGAGAATCTCCCGTTCCACCATCATGATGAGAATCTCCCGTTCCACCTCATCAAGATGAGAATCTCCTGTTCCACCATCATGATGAGAATCTCCCGTTCCACCTAATCCTGATGAGAATCTCCCGTTCCACCATCATGATGAGAATTTCCCGTTCCACCATCACGATGAGAATCTCCTGTTTCACCATCATGATGAGAATCTCCCGTTTCACCTAATCATGATGAGAATCTCCCGTTCCACCTCATCATGATGAGAATTTCCCGTTCCACCATGATGATTAGAATCTCCCGTTCCACCTAATCCTGATGAGAATCTCCCGTTCCACCATCACGATGAGAATCTCCTGTTTCACCATCATGATGAGAATTTTCGTTCCATCTCATCACAATGAGAATCTCCCGTTCCACCATCATGATGAGAATCTCCCGTTCCACCACATCAGGATGAGAATCTCCCTTTCCACCATCATGATGAGAATCTCCCGTTCCACCATCATGATGAGAATCTCCTGTTCCACCATCATGATGAGAATCTCCCGTTCCACCTCATCATGATGAGAATCTCCTGTTCCACCATCATGATGAGAATCTCCCGTTCCACCTCATCATGATGAGAATCTCCCGTTCCACCTCATCATGATGAGAATCTCCCGTTCCACCTCATCATGATGAGAATCTCCCGTTCCACCTCATCACGATGAGAATCTCCCGTTCCACCTCATCATGATGAGAATCTCCCGTTCCACCTCATCATGATGAGAATCTCCCGTTCCACCTAATCATGATGAGAATCTCCCGTTCCACCTCATCATGATGAGAATCTCCCTTTCCACCATCATGATGAGAATCTCCCGTTCCACCATCATGATTAGAATCTCCTGTTCCACCATCATGATGAGAATCTCCCGTTCCTACTCATCATGATGAGAATCTCCCGTTCCACCTCATCATGATGAGAATCTCCGGTTCCACCTCATCATGATGAGAATCTCCTGTTCCTCTGATATCAACCAGACATTCTGGTCCTCCGGCTGCTGCTGACCGGATATTTTCTCTTCTTCATTCTCTGGAAACTGGAGATGGTTGATGGGAAAATCCCAGTAAATGCTCAGACCAACAACCATTAAATCTCCTTTCTTTCTCATTCTGATTATCAGTTTGAATTTCAGCAGGTTGTCTTCATCACGTCTACATGACTAGATGGAATGATTTACTGCCATGTGATTGGCTGATTGGATATTTTGTGATTGGAATGAAGGTGGACCTGAGCAGGAGGCATAAGCATATATTATGCTTTTCTCGTCCTTTTGACCGCTCAAACATATTTTGCAATGATCTTGAACTCCACCTCTAATGTTCTAAAGAAATGGCTCTGATGACGGAAAAAAGCCAAAACAAGATCGTCAGAAAAAAAGAAGTTTTGACCCCATCGAACACTGCGTTAAAACAGACTTGTAACGTTACAGAACTGTTAGCAGAAATCTAACAATACCCAACAATCTTAGACTGATTCTATGATGTCACAGTGTATTATCTCTAAATAAAGTTGAATATTAGTTTAAACAGCA
Organism: Atherinomorus stipes; assembly: GCA_023101725.1. Taxonomy (NCBI): domain Eukaryota; kingdom Metazoa; phylum Chordata; class Actinopteri; order Atheriniformes; family Atherinidae; genus Atherinomorus; species Atherinomorus stipes. The sequence continues at coordinate 194,430 of JALJCO010001324.1, forward strand.
TCCCACATAGAACAGGAGAGAAACACCCTGTTTGGGGTCAGCAGGTGACCCTCAGTCAGACTTTACTCAACTTGATGGCTTATCAGTGGAGTATTCATTTATATAGGGATGTCTAACGGGGCCTGAAGTCTTCGCATTATTCGCTGTTTTCATTGAAGCGTCTTTGGTAAGAATGAGTGCAATTAGTTTCTTTTCAATCAGGATCTATTGTGAGGTTGTTCCTTGATGTCCCCTCACTCCTCGTGTGATATCAGAAGCCATGAAGACTGTCAGAAAGCGGCTGCCGCGCCAAACCTCTGATTTCATCTGTGCCAGGGAACCAGTCACCCCCATCACAGTGCACAAGTACAGCCGTCCTCAAAATGATTAATGCCCCCCATTAAAGAAAAGCTAAAATCACAATCGTAACTCAAATAACAAGAAACTAAAGAAACTGATAATAAATAAAAATTTACAAAATTCTAATTTAGTGAAATCATATATCACATTAGAATTGTAGTTGAAAGTGATAATTTAAAAAAAAACAGAAACACCTGATTGCAGTGATTGTCTCAAGGTGCTGCTCAACAACAAGAGCCCCGTCATGCTTGTTTACTTGTTTTATTTTTTGTGTTTGTTTTTAACATTTTTGTTGAACCACAATTAAAAATCGATTTCATGATTTTTATAGAATTTTTATTTATTATTACTTTTGTTAATTTCATCTTATTTCACTGACAGCTGATTTTTTTCCTTCTTTAATGGGAGGGTAGGAATAATTTGGAAAACGACATGGGGGAGTAGAAAGAAGAGCTCTGACAAGTCTAACTGAACCTTTGTGTCTTGTTTTAAAGGTAGTATAGAAGATGTGCTTTGAATATTTTTTGCAAATTTGGCTCACTGGCCCATAAGGTATGATTCATTAAAATATTTAAAGGAATAGTACACCCAAAGAATGATGGTCCTTCATCTTCTCCTCATCCTCATGCTGAGCAAGACTCTGGAGCACTTTTTAATATCTCAAATGCAGCCGGAGATCCGCCGACTGTCCCACAG
>JALJCO010001328.1:0-12511 GCA_023101725.1 Atherinomorus stipes
TGATATATTCTGACTTTTTATCATTTTATTTCTTTGATTATTTGTTTATACCTGCATGAGTTTTTTTTTAATTTCTGAAAAGAAATCATTAGTTCTGAGAGAAAAAAAAGTCAGAATTCTGACTTTAATCCCAGGATTCTGGCTTCTTCCCTGAACATGCAAAAAAGAAAAAAAATTGGGAGATTTTTTTTTTTTAATTTCTGAAAAAAATCAGAATTCTGCGATTAAAAGTCAGAACTCTGACTTGAAAGGAGTAGTACACCCACAGAATGGTGTGTGTTTGTCTTCTACTCACCCTCATGGTGAGCAAGACTCTGGAGCACTTTTTTAATATCTCAAATGCAGCCGGAGATCGAGTTTCCGTTTTCTTTCATATAATGGAGTTGACCAGCGACTGAACCAAAAAGGTCCATAAAAGTCCACAAAAACTTGGCAACATTCCTCCATGCTGCCTCGTCCAATGTAATCCAAATCCCCTGTCCGCACTGGAAAGCGGTAATGTCACTGACTCTGTCTTTTATAACGCTGCATTCAGACATGCGTTCTGGTGTTTTATCTCGTAGCGGACATATACCAGCTGGTCTCCATGTCATAAGAGTGGAAATGTTGCGGCACGTCGTTTTAACTGAACGCACAAGAAAATGTTCCAGGCTGAGTTGACGGGAAAGCGTAGCTGTGCTGACCTTTCTGCAACATTTTTTGATGTCTGAAAGCGCCCGGGACGCGATAAGTCTGCAAGGAAGCGGCATGTTTGAGAATACGAGTCCGTTTAAAGAGCAGATGGACTTTACCGCTCATGTTCCGCAACGCAGGTCTGATAGTGGCTTAAAGTGCTGATGACACGTTTTTGACATGTTTTATAAATCAAAACGTTCTTCATGATCTGTGTAACAGAAATAAGCGCAGCTGCATAGATGAGTTATTCGAAAACATGGCTGCTTTTCAGCATCTGACCAGACGGTGGCGCTGTGAGCTGAAACCGGACATGACGTCTGCCACAGAGTCTTTGCAGCTTATTTAACATTGAAGTGGCTTCATTGCGGTTTTTAAGTTCCTTTTCCAGTTTTACAGACAAACAGTAACAACTCAGCCTTCTGTTGTTTTACCAGTTAATGTTTAAAAGCTCATAAGTGCAGCGTTAGTTTATTTAGGTTTCCTACAGATTTAGAATTTTATTCTGAAGAGGATAAAGCAGCAGGTCGGAGTCGGACTCACCGGGAAACAGTAGCAGCAGTAGGAGCGTCTGCTCGTCTCTCCTGTACAGCATCTGTTTACTGGAGCTTCAGCCACCAATGTGGTGAGACTCTAACACATGAAACTGCCGTCATGTCCTCTGGAATATTCTGTTTTACCATCGTTGCTTCATCACATCGGTCGTACAGCTGCTGTACGGACAGACAGCTGCTGCTCTGTTATATGAGGACATCTCCTTCAACGCATCGGTCATACAGCTGCTGTACGGACAGACAGCTGCTGCTCGGTTATATGAGGACGTCTCCTTCATCACATCGGTCATACAGCTGCTGTACGGACAGACAGCTGCTGCTCGGTTATATGAGGACGCCTCCTTCATCGCATCGGTCATACAGCTGCTGTACGGACAGACAGCTGCTGCTCGGTTATATGAGGACATCTCCTTCATCACATCGGTCATACAGCTGCTGTACGGACAGACAGCTGCTGCTCGGTTATATGAGGACGTCTCCTTCATCACGTCGGTCATACAGCTGCTGTACTGACAGACAGCTGCTGCTCGGTTATATGAGGACGTCTCCTTCATCACATCGGTCATACAGCTGCTGTACGGACAGACAGCTGCTGCTCGGTTATATGAGGACGTCTCCTTAATTACATCGGTCATACAGCTGCTGTACGGACAGACAGCTGCTGCTCGGTTATATGAGGACGCCTCCTTAATCACATCGGTCATACAGCTGCTGTACGGACAGACAGCTGCTGCTCGGTTATCTGAGGACGTCTCCTTAATCACATCGGTCATACAGCTGCTGTACGGACAGACAGCTGCTGCTCGGTTATATGAGGACGTCTCCTTCATCGCATCGGACAGACAGCTGCTGTACGGACAGACAGCTGCTGCACGGTTATATGAGGACGTCTCCTTCATCGCATCGGACAGACAGCTGCTGTACGGACAGACAGCTGCTGCTCGGTTATATGAGGACGTCTCCTTCATCGCATCGGACAGACAGCTGCTGTACGGACAGACAGCTGCTGCTCGGTTATATGAGGACGTCTACATCACATCGGTCATACAGCTGCTGTACGGACAGACAGCTGCTGCTCGGTTATACGAGGACGTCTCCATCACATCGGTCAGACAGCTGCTGTACGGACAGACAACTGCTGCTCGGTTATATGTGGACGTCTCCGGTCTTTAGATCTCCTCCAGCTGCTTCCAAACATGCATCCTTCCTCCATTCTCATCTGTATAAACGGGAACTATTTAAAACTTGACTGGAACCATGGAAGTTATCTTCTCATTTTTAAAAGGGACCAGAGGCAGGAGTTTACAAACAAACAAACATGCATGTCCGTGTTTTTCATACTAATGGGTGATGAAGCGCTAAATACCAAAATAACGTTTCCACCACGTTTCTCTCCGTTGCCTTGAACAGGCTGTGTGCTGCATAAAGCTGAATTTCCCGCTGTCCTGCGGACGTGACATCAAATGGTCCTTTTGTTTCGAGTGACTGTGACCACCATCATATGAAAGTCAGGCAGATAATGACCCTGACCCCCACCCCCCGGATCTCCGGATGCATTTGACATATTAAAAAGTGCGCCAGAGTCTTGCTCAGCATGAGGATGAGGAGAAGATGAAGGACCCTCATTCTGTGAGTGTACTACCGCTTTAAAGCTCTATCATGCCGAAGCAGCCTTCTGAAACGGTAGCTGCTGAAATGGGACATCCTAGCAGACCAGAATTACCCATAGTGCTCCACTCTCGTTGCCTAGCAACTGCAGACTCCACAGCTGTCTAGTTGCAGCTTTCTTTCCGCTTATTCCTTCAGCTACGTTGTTAGAAAAAAAAAACTAGTATAGAAAACATTTTATTCCTTTTCATTTATCTGTCATTATCTGAACGTGGACACCCCATTAACCCCTCGTTAACCAGGAATAATATCAAACAAAGTGGATTTTCTGAGGCAAAAACATTTTGTTTCTTTCTTTCTTTCTTTCTTTTTTTCTTTCTCCTTTTTTATGCTTGGTCGCATATTTTTAAATTTTCCACAGAGACTCTGTTGTTTCTAACCAGTAAACACTTCATTTAACACTTAAAAATCATGAATATAACCAAATCTTCCACTCGTATCTCTGCAGCTTCCCTCCATCTTCTGCAGGATGAAACTAAATACCTAACTTTGCCTGTTTTATTGATTTTTTACAATATTTCACATCACTTAAAAAAAATGTCAAGCAGAATTGTAAAAAAGATCTGTTAAAAAAAGTCTCTTGTTTTAATATTTCCCTTTCTTTAAGCCCAGTCATGATTAACTTTGTGTTTTATCGCTTTGTAACTATAATTTATTGTATATTGTGGCTAAATATATTATTTTCCTTTATTTTATTCAAACCCTTTTATAGGTTTATTGTTTAAACTTTTCAGTGCGTTTGTTCTTCGTGTAACCGTACAGGATTGGAGAAAACTCCTTGGTACTCCCCTCACGAGAGTTTGTACATTCTGCTTATGTAAATAAAGTTTTTATTTTTTTAAAATCTTGTGTGCAATGAATTCTGGGATAGATGAGGCCACGAAGGATACGTGCGATGGACCCTTGGTTTCAGACCAAATAGAGCGCGGGACGGGTTTGGAGGCTGGATTCGGAGGATCCTCCAGACGTTTCTGAAACGGGACAGGACTTGGCGCGCTGCTGTGACGTCTGCAGCCGACCAATCCGACATGAGACACACCTTATATGTGAACAGGACTCAGAACACCACCATCCGTCTTTTCTGGACCAGAGCTCATAACCTCCACCTGGGAGGTAATGTGTATCGTAGTGTTGGTCTGTCATTTCTGGACGGATCGATCTGAAATGTTCACCAGCCGCGTGTCTCCGCCCAAGAACCAACCCATTACGTTTTGGTCTGGATCACCTTCTGGATCCAGGAATGTTTGGAAGGATTCTTTATCACTCTGAGCTCAGACACATTTTGGAATTTTGCATATAACTCCGTACAAATGTCCCGAGTGTTTGGTAAAAAATTACAAGGAAGGACCTGAATGAGTTCTAGAAAGTTTGGAAAGTTGATCCGGATCCAGAGGAAACACGAACAAGCTCTTTGCTCTCCGAGTGCTTTTCTAGTTTAAAATGCTCTGAGTCAAAGTGGAAAACAACTAAAACGAGAAGCATAAACAGGGATCGTCCGTCCTGTTACCAATGTTGAACTGGAACTGGTGGTAACTGCGTGTAACTGGGAGCCCTCTCTGACGAGGAAGGCTGCAACATCTGGAGAAAGTTACGGTAAATCTGTTTAAGTAGCAGCAGAGTGTGAAATGAATTAGCTGTGAAGCAGCAAATGTCTGGTTCGTTCCTAATGAGAGGCACGTTAAACGCCACGATGCAGCAGGAAGCCATGCAGGGTGTTCGGGTAATGCTGATCCTCTGACATGTTCCCTCAGGTGGAGTCATGGAGGAGGAGGACGATGAAGAGCGATAAAGAGATGGGAAGTCTCTGCTAAGGCTTTCACCACCATCATCTCCCTCCCTGAGAAGCGGGAGGTTTACTGGTAAACGCGAGTCTGGCAGGCTGATGCGAGCTCTGTTCCAGCTATAATTAATCTACAGGGAAACAAATCTTCCTTCTTTGTCAGCAAATTAAACTTGAATCATGTTTTGGTCCGTCTAATTTGTTTTTTAACAATCTGATGGAGGTTTTCAGCTCTGTAAATAAAGGAGACTTTATGAGGAAGATAAAAGGACGAGAACAAAGACGTAAAAATGGACGTAGTATCCGGTCACGTCTGGAGAGGGGAAAGTGAAGCCAGGTGGGCGTGTCCCACCGTCGCCATCTTGCCGTGTTGCATGTGTTGTCACTCTTGAAAATACTAAAATGGGCAAAGACAGGGCCATTCCAGGCCGCAGGGCGAATGATTGACAGCCAAGCTAATGCTAACCGAGTTAACCGAAGTGAACAGGAATGAAGAAAGACAGACGGTTTAAAGGCCTCCTTCCACTGAAAACCCGTTTAACTTGCTCCTTCTGAAATACGGAGGGTTTCCCCTTGTTTACTTACACATGCTGACTTGCTAGCGTTGCGTTCCCCCCAGTCGGCTGTGCTTTCTCATCACAGAAACAATACGAAGAGAAGAGCGAATCGGGAACAGCCTCGCAGTTCTACGTAACATTGCAAATAGCGTATCCCACGTGGGGTTTCTATCTGTCCATTGGAAGGCAGGTAACCCTCCACTACACACTAGAAGTAAAGACGGCACGACTGTAGCTTCGGAGTTGAGAAGCTAATTAGCTAACTGTTTGTTAGCATGGTGGAACAAACTTGTTTGTCGGCTCTATTTCCTGTCTGTAACGAAATAAGAGCGGAGGGCGGAGCTTCCTTCATACACTGATGGGAGGCAGCCAATCAGACGGAAATTCATGAGAAGGACCCGGAAAAGCTGCCGTTGGACCACAAGCCTCTCTTCTAGTATACAAATACAGCTGGATACAAAGATACCAGAAGGTTTTTTTAAACAGAAACGATGCAGAATGCATTCAATAATAATGGAGAACACCGAAATATTAATGAAATGACCACGGAAGTACAACTTTAAAGGTCAGACACGCTCAGACCTGTTGTTAACCAGTTAAAACCACCGTTGTGCAACTCTGCTACAGACTGAGGCCTTCCTGGGAGCTAGCAGGGAGCTAACTGTTAGCCTCCATGGCTAAAACCGGCACCCGGTCTGCTGCCTGTCAGTCAAAAGGACACGCCCATAATTATGTGTAATTTCAAGATTAAATAACATCTAAACGGACGAGTTATAAAGAAAATTCACAGTTGATATGAAGGTAAACTTGATCTATTAAACCTAAATGATGTTTAGAACCAGGCTGTAAACATGTTTATTTCTTTATTTCTGCTTTAAACATATTTATTTCTGCTGTAAACATGTTTATTGTTTATTTATGCTTTAAATGTGTTTATTCCTGCTGTAAACATGTTTATTTCTACTGCAAATATGTTTGTTTATTGCTGCTGTAAATTTGTTTATTTCTGCTTTAAACATCTTTTTTTCTGTCATAAACATGTTTGTTTCTGCTGTGAACATGTTTATTCCTGCTGTAAACATGTTTATTTCTGCTGTAAATGTGTTTATTTCTGCTGTAAACATGTTTATTTCTGCTGTAAATATGTTTATTTCTGCTGTAAATGTGTTTATTTCTGCTTTAAACATGTTTATTTGTTTATTGCTACTGTAAATTTGTTTATTTCTACTGTAAACATCTTTTTTTTTTCTGTCATAAACATGTTTATTTCTTTATTTCTGCTGTAAACATGTTTATTTCTGCTGTGAACATGTTTATTTCTACTGTAAACACCTTTTTTTTCTGTCATAAACATGTTTATTTCTTTATTTCTGCTGTAAACATGTTTATTTCTGCTGTGAACATGTTTATTTCTGCTGTGAAGTTGGTCTTTTTAACATGGTTGTCTATGGGGATTTGCTCTATTTTGGAGCCCCTGGTGGACGAGGAAGGAACTACATATTTAACTTAACTTCCCGGCGTCACGCTTTTCTAGTGGAGTTTGCTCCTTGGACGAGAAACAGTTCAAACTTCAGGGAACTGATTAAGACGGTGTAGCTGCAGACAAACCAACCATGAAAACTGAGCTGAACTCCCAGTGACATCAGGACAGCTTGTTCTCAAACTCTCTTCATATGAAGCAAACTTTTCTCCAGCAGGCTGATAGTTAAATGTTACATGATAAACTATAAAGTTGTTCTAAACACAAAATCCCCCAGAATTCAGCATTTAGTGGCGTATTTCTCCGGTTTATTCTGCTGGACTCAAACGCATTTGAACACCTCCAACTTTCCCTGTGTGTCATTAAGGCAGCACAGAACTTCCCATCTGGACCGCCGGCCCATGAAATCCCACCGGTTCTGGTAACTGACACCAGGATGAAGCAGTCAGATGCTTTATAGCCTGTGGTTTTCAAACTGGGGGTCGGGACTCACTTTTAACTCACTCACTTCCATTCACATCTATAAACATTAATTGCAGGTTTTAATTGGGGAGCGCAAGTAAAGCAGAAGTGGATGGATAGAAGGAATGAGGGAGGGGTCTGACATTTCTGTCAGACGTTATGTTGTGAAACAAACTTGTTGATCATACAGCAAGTGAATAATTATTTTGCCACCAAAACTCTTTTCTGAGTGTTTTTGTTGTTTCATAGAAGGAAACAGCTGTTCAGATGTTGGAGGCACTAAAGTAAAAATATCGGCATTAAAGTCAGTTTTCCAGTGGAAGCACGTTGCTGCATAAAAAGCTCATTTTCTCAGCTTTTTGGTGAAAAGCAGCATTTTTGCTGCAACCACCACATGTTCTACTGCAGATTACTACAGAACGGAAAAGGCTAGAAACCAACCTTTTTCTTCTGATGAAAGAACAAAGTCTCAGCTTTCCTTTGGTGGATTCGGTGTTTGCATCGGCATAGTACACAATATCCTGTGACTCTCCAAAAATCAGTGAAAATGCTTAAAAATCCTGGCAATATGGAGCGCTCCCCAGCCAACATTTCCATGTGGGGCCCATATGAGTTAAATTTTGGCTGCATATGAGGGACCCAAGTGGGTTTGTCCACGGTTTCCATGGTGCCCCCACCTGTGTTTTCCCTCGTGGGCTTCCACATATGGGGCCCATGTCACTTAAACTATGAGACCTGCAAATTTGCCCAGTTCAAGCCCCTGCCTACAGGCTGTATGGGCAAACACAGATGGGGCCACCATGGAAACCCAATTCGCCCGGATTTTAGATGTACTTAAACTATTTGATACAAATGTACTAAAATAAATAAGATGACTAAGAAATATGAGTGCACTCCACTAATTTGTAGAAAAAGTTAAACGTGAGTAATTTTAAGTTTGACGGACACAAATTTCTAAGTTTTGGTCATGACCATGCAAAATGCACATAGGGAACAGGATTCCCACAATGCAGTTCACTTCTTTTAACAACAAATTAGAGATAATTCACAAATGAAGGCTTTATACGTAATGTTGGTGTCATGTGACTGCCCTTAACGTGTTTCTTTATACCTGTATATAATAGCTGCTATCCAGCAGCTGCTGCACCGCGACAGAAACATCTGTGGTCTGACATTCATTTCAGCGAAAACCCGACCGTAACAAGTCCTTGCTATTTAGCAAAACTGTTTCATTTTATTAATTGCTAAAAGTAAGATGAACTTGCAATAACAGCACAAATTAGAAAAAAGATATGTTGTGTGAAGCATCTCATCTAACGGGCCGTTCACACGAGGACGATTGCGGGTAAAAACGGCGAAATATTTCATCGTTAGTGCCTTTCGTTCACACGGCAACGGCGTTATTGTGGGTTAAAGACGCAAAAATCTGAAGACTCATTCCAAAGTGGAATTCCTGAGGACGCAACGCTGTTGCGCCGTCGTCTGCACAGTCCAAAACGCAGAAGTGATGGTGGACGCACAGACCTGCTGACGCCGTGCTCACGTGCATGCGTGTGACATCACACAATACAGGAAAAACAACAATGTGGGGCCACGGAGCGAACAGAGACGAACAATTTTACGCATGCGTTCGGACACGGTGTAGTTCTGTCACAGCACCACCTACAGGCCAGGCGTGCAGATCCAATCAAATTCCAGACACGCTCGCGTCCTCGTATGCACGCAGATTTCTTCATGACGATGCTCGTGTGAACGCGGATAAAAGATGAAGATGAGACGCCACTTTTGCATCTTCTCTTCTGATCGTCGCCGTGTGAACGTAGCCTCAATTATGTGAAATTAACCCGCTACAGTTTCCTCCTCTACTTCATCAACTTACATTTTTGTGACATTTATTCACGTTCAAAAGAATTTCTACAAACTGAAACAGTTCTAGTTCATTCTACTTAGTCACTCCCATTAATGAAACTTCATTTTCCTACTACACTGAACCTAAAAGTTGAAGTGAAATACACTCAAGTTTTTATCACGCATTACCTAAAATTTTTTAGGGCAACCAGTTTCCTCAAATTTTTAAATTAAATTCAACTTATCTGGGTTTAGAGTGCGCTGATGTCAATTTCACATCACCCTGCTGTCAAATCACAACACACAATTTTTCAGGTTTGCACACACTTCTCACATAAAATCTGGGGGGGGGGGGGGGGGGGGGGGGGGATTTTACAGTTTTTTCAATTGCTTACACCCAAAACCTTTACATATCACACTATTTCTAAACTTATTCACTCAAACCTCACGACACCACCTCAAATCAGCAAAACCATCAACACATTCTCAGCCTTGAGTTTCAATGCAGATATTCACTTTTTGTAAATAACTAGACACAATGTTCTAGCAAACACACTAAAATCTATCAGAAAGTAACTTGATTTCCCATTTTAAACACAACCATGTAAATTCTACGCTTATTCATCAGAGCATTAGACTCACAGGTGGAAACAATGCGTGCTGAACACCAACTAATCACTCCATCACTGCAAAAACTCTAAAAATCTAACCAAGTATGTTTTTCTAATTTCTACTTAAAATATCTCATCACACTCAAAATAAGAAAAAATTACCTAAAAAGAAACATATCAGTGAGATATAGGAACTTGTTTTAAGGCAATGCATCTTATTTCAAGAAATCTTAATCAAGAACATTTTGCTTGTTCTATTGGCAGAAGATTTTTGCTTATGAGAAGCAAAAAAATCTTGGCCACTCTTACAGTAAAATAAGTTAAAAAGATTTTTTTTTCTTGTAATATGTAAGCAAAAAAAATTCTGCCAATGGCATACAGTAAGCAGAATTGCTTAAGCTGCATTGCCTTAAAGACACACAACGTAACTTTAAGACCTTAAAAATCTGTGTTTCTGACTCGTTTTGATGTCACACCAACATTCATTTTGCGCATTTTCGAGCTGTCAGTGCCCAGAGCCGTCCCGGGGCTCAGAAACAGCACTATGTAAGATTCCCATCCGGGACGCGACCGTGACGTTGCAGCCGACTATTGGCTGCAGCACCGCGTCACTCACTAGCAACCGGATGTAAACCAGGGATCAACATCGCGGGTGTTTTGAATGCACATCATGTCGAATTCGGTAAAGAAACGCAAGGAAACATCACCGGAGGAAGAGAGGAAAAGAAACAGAGGAAGGGACAGAACAAGAGTCAAGATAAGACTGTCTTTTACTGGCTGGAGTGAGCTTACAGTACAGGTACGAACAAGATGGATGCTAGTTTAGCCGCCGATAGGGGGCGCGTCACTGAGAAAACTGCTAAAAGTTCCGTTGTGTGTCTTTAAAGAAGTTCAGATATCTCACTGAAATGTTTCTCTTTGTCACATTTTGAGTGTGATGAGATATTTTGACTAGAAATGAGAAAATTATACTTGCTAAGATTTGAGTTTTTGCAGTGTTGACATACATGTAGGCCTAAAAATAAGTCAAAGGTCAAACTATCTGTCTTGAACATGGATACCTACAATGCTGAGAGAGCTTTTACTTTAGCGTCTTCCATGTGTGAAGAGTGTACTTTGCTTTGATTTTTCTATTGCAGTACTACACAATACTGCATCCACAGCAGCAACACGTTTATTTAGGATATACACACTCAAACATAGAGGTACGAGACAGGAACATTAATTGTGTACTTTATTAACTCATACAGCTTGATAAGGTACAAAAATGGACCATGAAGGTACAGAAATGTCTTTCAGAAAGGAACCCCCCAGCAACAAGCTTTGGACCCTTTACAGTTTTTCTCAGTTGCTAAAACACTAAATCTCATTCTCAAAGCCAATTTTTCAGAAGCCTAAACCGAGGTATCAAATCTGTCCTCTTGTGATCAAAACCTAAAGCACCTTTCACATCATTAGACACTGTTTGCAAACACATTTGCATTGTGATGCACTTGCTGTGCAAAATGGTAAACACATGTTGCACACTTTGATCACAACTAAGACACAGGTGTCAGCAGGTAAACACAGTGACTCAAAATTGATTTCACCTTTGGCTGATGAGGGAACCAATATAAACCAGTTGAGGAAGCTGTGGGAGGTCAAGATTTTGCGATGGATAGAGGAAATCAGAGAGGAAGAGTATGCATAAGAGGTGGTCAAGGGTGAGGACATAAGGGGACAAAATCAGGTCTGACGCAGAGCCTTCATTTCAGGTGAAATCCGTGCAACTGTGATCTGCCATGTTACAGTATCACCTCCACCAAGGAGGTTATGTTTTTGATGCGTTGGTTTGTTTATCTGTCTGTCAGCCACTTTACGGAAAAAGTTCTGGACGGATTGACCTGAAATTTTCACCAGTCATGAGCTTCAGCCCAAAAACGAACCCATTACATTTTGGTGGTGATTCAGATCATCTTCTGGATCCATGAATTTTTTGAAGGATTCTCTATCATTGCGACTTCTGCTTGGCAGACGTCTGCGCTCTAGAACTTTATGTTCTGAGTTCTCTGTGTTGTGACATGATGCATTTGGCCTGATGTAAATAAAAAACATACATTTTGACAGCATGATGTTCTGAGAACTATGTTTTCCTTTTTTCCTTCTAGTGTTTCCTGATTGCTCTGTAGTGTTCTACATTTTGCTGTGCTTGGGGCATGATTTGACAATAGTGTCTCTTTTTGAGGCCTGGTGATGCTGTTTTGAGTCAAAAACTTCCTTTTGCAGCAAGAAAAAGAGGTTTTGGGAAAGTAGTTTGAGTTTGGGGTTTAGTGTTTAAAGTTGTGAAAAACTGAGGGGACATTTCAAAAATTGGGTTTTAGCAATTGAGAAAAACTGTAAGTACAAGGGTACCTGTATTTCTGAGTCATTTATTCATTCATTCATATTCTGTACCGCTTATCCAGTTCAGGGTCATGGGGGTTGCTGGAGTCTGTCCAGCTGTTATCAGGTGAGAGGCAGGAACACCTGCACAGGTAACCAGTCTGTCGCAGGGCCGACACAGACAGACAGACAACCATTCACTCTCACATTCCTCCTAGGGACAATTTAGAGTGGTCAATTAACCCAACAACATGTCTTTGGATGGTGGGAGGAAGCCGGAGAACCCGGAGAGAACCCACGCATACACGGGAGAACATGCAAACTCCACACAGGAAGGAACTGTTGGAATTGTTCAAACCTCCTCCCCAGCTGGGAATCAAACCAGCGACTTTCTTACCGTGAGACTGCGGTGCTAACCACCACGCCACCGTGCAGCCCCCTGTTTCTGAGTGTGTACAGTAAAATATTTTTGGTTTCCTTTTGTGTCGACTTCTATCTGCGATTTTGGCTCTTATATG
>JALJCO010001329.1:0-68275 GCA_023101725.1 Atherinomorus stipes
TAGTATCTCATAATTCTGAGATAGTTAAGTCATAATTATTAGAAAGCTAAGTCATAGTTATGAGATAGTATTTCATTATTATGAGGTTCTATCTCATAATTTTGAGATAGATAAATTATAGTTATGTGCTAGTAATATTATTCTGAAGCATTTAAGTCATACATGTGAAATATAAGTTTGTTTTTGATCAGAATAGTGGAAACGGGCTTCCATCGTTCTGAATGTTGATGACATGTTTTGGCTCTTGCAGCAAACTGAGGCCTTATTTGTTCCAGGAATATGTTGTAAACACCGACAGCCTCGTCTGTAAGAACCGGCTGCTGTCTTTGTGGTTCAAACTGGTTTAATGACCTTTCTTTTTATTATTTTAATATATTTACTTTTGTTTTCTATTCTCTTCCTCATGTTTTTAATTTTTGGATGTTTGATACTTAAAATTTCTGCACAAGTAAAGATTATATTTTGTAGCTTCAGGCCTTTGAGGTGATGTTGAAATTTCTTTGACATGTAAATTAAAATAAAATCAGTTTGGAGATGTTTGCATTGAGTAATTGTCCTTTCTTAAACACATTCCCTTTTAAATACACTATTGATGAATTATTGTTGGGGTTTGAATGACAAGATATAGAAATATGGTCCAATCATGCTCTAGTACAATAAATTACCTTCCTAAAAGACTTTTTATACTTCATCTTTAATTTCTACCAAGTGAGGTTGAACCTAAAACGCTTGTCAGCGGTTGCCATGGTGAATCCAGGTGTCAGTGCTCCATTCATGATTGCCTTTTGTTGTTTTACCAACTCAGAGGAAAGATGGTCATCTGATGGAACCAACTCAGCACAAGTTAAAGGAAAAGAGGTTCAACTAAGTCCGAGTTTAAAGAAGAACTCGTTTAACTTAGTCTGAACAGCTGGGTTTCATCATATGTAGCGTAAACGTCACATAATGCAGACGGAGTCAGTTACCATGGAAACAGACTAAGCCTCGCCTCGCTTTCAGCATAACCCGCCTTCTGCTCTGACTTTAGTTTATATTTACAGCAGAATCATGAAACGTCTCACGTTCACTGCCGGAACTTTTCAGTGTGACACAAACTGGAAGTAAACAAGCGCGATCAGCTGCAGATGCGAAGTCAGCTGGAAGGTTGTTGTGTTTGGTCTCAGCTGAATATTTCAGCGTTTCATCAACAATGTCTTCAGTTCATCATCTGAGAGAGTTTATCAGCGCGCGACTAACAGCTGCTGCTGAAGAAATATTCTCAGAGTTTGAAAAAACCATCGTCCAGTACGAAGAAGAGATGGATCGTCATCGCAGACTGCTGGATATCAGCTGGAAACCACATTTATTCCTCCACACTGCAGGTGTGTGATGCAGTCTGCACCTCCAGCAGAACTTTCTAGCCTCAATCCTGCTGAATTAACGTAGTTTAGAGCTGCAAATGTTCTGAAGTAAAAGCTTCTTATAGAAAAAGAAATGTTATTTTAGAAGAAGCACAGTTTTACTGTAATTCTATGATGAAATATTGCAGCAGACAAATGATAAAACTAGCAAAATAGGATGGATACACAATCATGTTTCCCTGTTGAGACTGCATGCTTCACTGGGATTTATAAATAAAGGTTAGGCAATTGAATAAGAATATAGATACAGTTGTGCGTGGAAATGTGCAGTTAAATAAGTTGAAATTGACAAATGTACCAATAAATAAATAGTCTAATCATGACATTGATTTTGAATTGTGATTCAACAAAAATATAAAAACAAACACAAAAAATAAAACAAGTAATTGAGCATGATGAGGCTCAGAAGCTAAAATTTTGTTGAGCAACATTTTGAGACAATCACTGCAATCGAGTGTTTTCTGTAACATCCAATCAGACGGCTGCACCTGCTGACAGGTATGTTGGTCCACTATTAATGGGAAAGGTGTTCTAATGTGTGGGACAGTTTTATTTATTTTTTTGTTAATTTTTTAAAAAATTTTTATTTTGTCTTACCGGTGTTATTCTCAACCATAATTCAAAAGCAATATTTCATTTTCATTAAATTATAATTCTGTTATTTTTTTACATTTATTAGTAGTTTCCTTTTATTTAAATTACAATATTTAATTTGGTCTTTTTTTGAAAAGTATGAATGCACACACACAACTATGTATATATATATATATATATATATATAGTTGTGTGAAAAAGTGTTTGCTCCCGACCCTATTTCTTTTTTTTTTTTGCAAGTTTGTCAAACTTAAATGTTTCAAATCAAATAAGTTTAAATATTAGACAAAGATAACACAAGTAAACACAAAATGCAGTTTTTAAATGAAGTTTTTTATTTTTAAGGGGGAAAAAATCCAAACCTCCATGTCCCTGCGTGAAAAAGTGATCTTCCCCTAAACCTAATACCTGGTTGTTCCACCTTAGCAGCAACAACTGCATCAAGCGTTTGTGATAACTGGCAGTGAGTCTTCTTCAGCGCTGTGGAGGAATTTTGTTCCACTCATCTTTGCAGAATTGTTGTAATTCAGCCACATTGGAGGCTTTTCCAGCATGAACCGCCTTTTTAAGGTCATGCCACAGCATCTCAATGGGATTCAGGTGGGGGCTTTGACTAGGCCACTCCAAAGTCTTCATGTTGTTGTTCTTAAGCCATTCAGAGGTGGACTTGCTGGTGTGTTCTGGATCATTGTTCTGCTGCAGAACCCAAGTGCGCTTCAGCTTGAGGTCACCAACAGATGGCCGGACGTTCTCCTTCAGGATTTTTTGGTAGAAGCAGAATTCATGGTTCCATTTACCACAGCAAGTCTTCCAGGTCCTGAAGCAGCAAAACAGCCCCAGACCATCACACTACCACCACCATATTTTACTGTTGCTATGATGTTCCTTTTCTGAAATGCCGTGTTACTTTTGCGCCAGATGTAATGGGACCTACTAGTTATGCACGACATTGGAATTTTGGCTGATATCTGGTATGCCAATATTTTAAAACTCATGTGGCTGATAACCAATATTGATACGGATATTAAAGCTGTAAAAAAGAAGCAGTCATTGCCGATAGCAGTTTTGTTGTCCGTTTCCAACACTTTGAAAAATAGGGGTGGGAAAAAATATTGATACACTGAAATATGGCGATATTTTCATATGCCGATATCAAACCGATCTTTAAAAATGCAGTATGAGTCTATTTTACTTAGAAAATCTTGCGAGATTTCATTGTTTTGTTACAAACTTTCGCAATATTTCGTGAATTCTTGCGAGATTTTGTTAGTAAAATAGATCAATAACGCGTTTTTAAATGTCAATGTATTTCAGTGTAGCAATATTTTTTCCCACACCAGTCTTTAGAAGTTTTAAGTCTGTAAAAAAAAGGTTTTTTTTTTTTTTTTTTTTTTTTTTTAGACTTGAGAAACAGCGGGCTGATCAGTTAAATATCAGTGGGGCGGCCGATGTCCGTTACTCAGTTTTAAGGCCGATATAGGCCGATACTGATAGGGGCCGATTATATCATGCATCCCTAGGACCTATACCTTCCAAAAAGTTCCACTTTTGTCTCGTCAGTCCACAGAGTATTTTCCCAAAAGTCTTGGGGATCATCAAGATGCTTTCTGTCTAAACTGAGACGAGCCTTTATGTTCTTTTTGCTCAGCAGTGGTTTTGGTCTTGGAACTCTGCCATGCAGCCATTTTTGCCCCCCAGTCTCTTTCTGATGGGGGAGTCATGAACACTGACCTTCATTGAGGCAAGTGAGACCTGCAGTTCTTGGATGTTGTTCTGGGGTCTTTTGTGACCTCTTGGATGAGTCGTCGCTGTGCTC
Organism: Atherinomorus stipes; assembly: GCA_023101725.1. NCBI lineage: Eukaryota > Metazoa > Chordata > Actinopteri > Atheriniformes > Atherinidae > Atherinomorus > Atherinomorus stipes. The sequence goes on from JALJCO010001329.1 coordinate 3,811, forward strand.
TTGGGGTCATTTTGGTTGGCCGGCCCCTCCTGGGAAGGTTCACCACTGTTCCATGTTTTCACCATTTGTGGATAATGGTTCTCACTGTGGTTCTCTGGAGTCCCAAAGCTTTAGAAATGGCTTTGGAACCTTTTCCAGACTGATAGATCTCAATGACTTTGTTTCTCATTTTGTCCTGAATTTCTTTGGATGGCAGCATGATGTCTAGCTTATGAGGATATTTTGGTCTACTTCACTTTGTCAGGCAGGTCCTATTTAAAGGTGCCATGACATTAAATTTAAATTTTCTGAGGTTTGAGGTTTTGGGGGTATAATATGATCTGTTGTGCACTGATGAGGCCTTGTGAATGTCCAGAGTGAGAATCAAAGTATGATTCTTCTATTATTTTTCTCCTCAGGACCCCCACAGCAACATGTAAGCCAAAATGAGGAAGTTCTCCATCACCAGGAGAGGAGCTCAGACCTGGACCAGGAGGATCCAGAACCTCCAGAGATTAAAGAGGAGGAGGCAGAAGTGTGTGCGAGTGAGGAGCTTGTCCTGAAGCAGGAGGCTGAAACCTTCACGGTGACCCCCGTTTACCAGGAAGGCGACTTCGGCGAAGCAGAGCTCGACCCCGGGCAGCTTCCCTCCAACACCGAGAGCCAAACCGATCGAGCAGATTCAGGACCAACCCCAGACGCAGAGACAACGAAGATGAGGCGTCATGGTAACGACGTAAACAACCCCGAAAGTCAGTTTAATACAGAGTCTGAGAAAAAGTCCGTGGAATGTGACGTTTGCGGAAAATCCTTCAGCAAGAAGTTCAACATGGAGCAGCATTACCGAATCCACACGGGCTTCAAACCGTACGCCTGCCAGACATGCGGGAAAAGCTTCTCCCACAAATGCAACCTCCTGACCCACACCAGGATCCACACGGGCAAGAAACTGTACTCCTGCGAAACCTGCGGGAAAAGCTTCACCTACAGCGGACACTTGACCGTGCACAGGAGAACCCACACCGGGGAGAAACCCTACTCTTGTAGAACGTGTGGGAAGAGTTTCGCCCAGAAAGGGAACCTGTTGACTCACATGAAAATCCACACGAGTGAGAAGCAGCACTCCTGCAAGACCTGCGGGAAAGGTTTCATCCGCAACGATCACCTGCTGATCCACATGAGGACCCACACCGGCGAGAAGCCGTTCTCCTGCAGCGTATGCGGCAAGAGTTTCATCCAGAGCAGCATCTTGATGGTTCACATGAGGATGCACTCAGGAGAGAGGCCACACTCTTGTGGAGTCTGTGGGAAAAACTTCAAGCACTTGAGTTCCCTGAGGATTCACATGAGAACGCACACCAGGGACGAGCTGTACGATTAAATAAACTGTCAGAAAATCAGGTTTAAATTTGCTCCTCGTCTGTTTTCATCTCACATTTTGGACCAATACTCTTCTAAAGTAGCTAAAAATATACAGTCATCCTCAAAATTATTCATACCCTCCGATTAAAAAAAAAGGCTAAATTCACAATAGTATTGCAAATAACAAGAAACTAATAATAAATATTTATTACATATCCCTAATGTAGGGGTGCAATAATATATGTATTGGTATTGAACCGTTGAGTACAGGTGTGTTTTGAACCGTGAGCACTGTGTATTGAATATAGAGCAATACAGAGTTTTTAATTTTCATTTATTTTATCAAATTGTGTTCTATCAATGAGCTCTGTGTTGAAAAATCAGTGGATCTGTGTTCCACTACATTCAGATCTGGCATTTGTAACTTCTTTGGTTTTCATTTTAAGTATAATCCCGATGGTATGCCGTTGTGGACAAAAGGTCATTGCGTTAAAAAAGCCACGAAAATGTACATTTTTTTTATCGAAAAAATATCGATGTGTGACACTAAGTATTGAACCGAACCAAGCTGTGAAATTTTTGTATCGTAAGACACCTTAAAAAAAAAAAGTGTGTGTGTGTATATATACATGTAAAATTAAAGGAAAGTTTAAATTCACAACAGTAATGTAAATAATAAGAAACTAAAGAAACTAATAATAAATAAAAATTTACAAAATTCTAATTTAGTGAAATAAAATATTGCTTTTGAACTGTGGTTGAGAATAATAATCTAAAAAACAAAAACAAAAAAACGCGCAAAACTGTCCCAGACACATTAAAGCACCTTTCCCATGAACAACATACGTGTCAACAGGTGACGACGTCTGATTGATGTTATAGAAAACACCTGATTGCAGTGATTGTCTCAAAGTGTTGCTCAACAAAATTTTAGCTTCGGAGCCCCATCATGCTCGTTTACTTATTTGATTATTTGTATGTTTAGTTTTAATATTTCTTTTAAACCACATTTAAAATCAATGTCTTAATTTTCATAGATTTTTTATTGATTGTGACTTTGGTCAATTTCAACTTATTTCACTGACAGATTTTTTTTTCTTCTTTAATTTGAGGGTATAAATAATTTTGAGGATGACTGTATAAACGAGCTTTCTCAAGAGTGTATTGTTTTTATTTTTACATTTCTAACATCTTTTAAAGTCTTGGCTGAATAATTGGTGTTTAGTTTGCATTCCACAGCTAGTTGCTGGATTTCAGTGATCATATCTCATTATGACATAAAAGATTTCCACATTTTATACAGCAAACACTTCAAACTACTTCACATCCAGGCTCAGAAGAAAAAGGATTTAAATAGAATAAGTGTTAAGTGAAGAGAAGTTAACATTTTAACAGTTAATTTACCTCTTTTTAAAAAGAAGCTAAGTGAGTGTATTTGATATAAAACAATGTAAAGACATAAACAAATAAAAATGAACACAAACAACATGATACCAGTGTATTCTGTTTTATGACACATTCTGGTTTATTGCTTTTTTCTTCTTTTTTATTTATTTATTTTACTATTTTATAAATATTATTGTTTGTTTTAGTGGTTTTATGATGCAGAAACTTAAAAGTTGTTTGATTTTTTCCTGTTAAGTGAAGATTTATTCATAAAAATATGTTTGGTAAATATAGACTGTAATAATATACTAATAAAGTACTATTTTAGTAACATGTCATTGTAGTTTCACATTATATGTGACATGTAATGTGATATACAGTTATCCTCAAAATTATTCATACCCTCCAATTAAGGAGGAGGCTAAACTTACAAAAGTGATTCAAATAACAAGAAACTAAAGTAAATAATAATAAATAAACATTCACAAAATTCTAATTTAGTGAAAAAAAAAATATTGCTTTTGAATTATGGTTGTAAATAATAATTTTAAAAAACTGTCCCAGACACATTAGAGCATCCTTCTCATGAACATGGACCAACATACCTGTCAACAGGTACAGGGGTCTGATTGGACGTTACAGAAAACACCTGATTGCAGTGATTGGCTCAAAGTGTTACTCAACAGAATGTTAGCTTTGGAGCCCCATCATGCTTGTTTAATTGGGGTTTTTTTTTGTTGTGTTTGTTTTTAATATTATTTTCAAACCACTGTTCAAAATCAATGTGACGATTTTCGTAGATTTTTTTTTTTATTATTACTTTTCTCAATTTAATCTTATTTCACTTTAATTTGAGGATATGCATAATTTTGAGGACGACTGCTTATATATGCTTTGGTCCACTGTTCATGAGCAAGGTGCTCTAATTGGTCTGGGACAGTTTTTTTTTTAATGAACATTTTGTACTAAAATTAAAAAGAAATATTTTATTTCAATAATTCATAATTTTTTTAATTTTCTTATATATTTTTTTTACCTTCTTTTTTTTTTTTTTTTTTTTACTTTATTTGAACAACTTGTTAATTTAGCCTTTGTTCAATTTAAGGTTATGAATATTTTTGAGGACGGGACGACTGTATAGTCACTTTCTCAGTAGATTTCTTATTCTTATTCGGTATTATTCCATGTCTTGAATGCAAAAGCTTGACACGAGAAGATAATTAATATTTTTGTTTCAAAATTTAACTATTTTCCCGGTTTGCCATCCAAAAGATACAAGTGTAGCTGGCAATCAGCTATTGTTTCATCGAAAGAATGGAAGGTAGCATGAAGCTAACTCACGTCCACTGTCGGACCGTTTTAGTGTGACACCCGGCGGAAGTAAACAACACTAAGGCGCTTAGCACCAATTGTGGAGCACAAAGACGTTTGTGTTTTGTCTGTCAGCTGAATTGATCGGTGTTTCATCAAAAATGTCTTCAGCTCATCATCTGAGAAAGTTTATCAGCGCGCGACTAACAGCTGCTGCTGAAGAAATATTCTCAGAGTTTGAAAAAACCATCGTCCAGTACGAAGAAGAGATGGATCGTCATCGCAGACTGCTGGATATCAGCTGGAGACCTCAGATAAAGTTACACAGAGCAGGTAAACACCGCTGATAGACGAGGATGAGACTCCGGAAAGGTCCTTTTTTTTTTTTTTTTTTTACTCCTGAAAGGTCCTGATCAGACTAAACACGTCATCTGGGTCTGAATAAAAGAAGCTGAGCTGCACAGCTCATCATACAGTAGTTCACATACACAGTATTTAACACGCTGCACATCAGGGATCATTTCTCAGCCAGCTGTTTCTCTCCTTTAAAATAAGCCGATAACCTCCCGAGTTAATCCAAAGAGGACACTATATGGACACAAGGGACACCTGGAAGGGTTAAAGTGCTTGCATCAGATAAGATGTGAGATGTTTCGGCCCAGACTGCAGGTTTCAGCAAATTAAATTAAGACCGTCAGGAATTAAATTAAAGACTGACATGATGCATTACCAGAAACATTGAAATGATCCCAGAAATTAAAAACCTTTTATTTTGTATTATTAATTAAAATGTCCTTGCATCAAAAAAGAGAAGGCCTTAAAATAACTTAAAAACAGCCAGATTTTCATCAAAGGTCTTAAATTTGACTTAGACTAGTACTAATTAAATTACTTTTCTTTATTCTGGAGAAGCGTTGGCCACGTAGAACACGCTGAATAAAACGCAGCAGTCAGAAGTTGATTGTGTTCGCCTTTCTAAGAGGCTCAGTGTGAGTGTGGTACGTGATGTTTACAGTACAAATACTGTGATTACTACTTGTTTTTACGGTTTAAAGTTTTCTTTCTGTTTCTCTTTGACAGCCTCAGTATCACGGCAGGATACAGACAGATATTAGTATTATGTTGGGGAGGTTACTTTGGTTAAGGAGGTACAGTTTTGACACCAGTTTGAGTGCTGAATTGTTTAAAGGTACAGTATGTAAGAATTACTCACATCTAGTGGTAAAGATGGGTATCTGAAAGAAAAAATGTTTTCTTTCAAATTACTTTATATTCCAAGCACTGTTGTGAATGTATGGTGTCCATGAGTGGCCAAAATTCTCCCAGACATAACAATGTTTTCATCTGTGAGTGAATCCAATGAACTCAGGTTTAGCTACGACTGTACTATGAGGAATACTTTTAATGCCTTTTAAAGCATTTCTGATCCCAAACAGTGCTTTAACTCGCATTAAACAAAGCTGATACAGCAGTTTTTAAAGTTCAGAGGGTTCTCACTTCACACACATTAATTTGTCCATTCAGAGACACCATAGTAAAAACAGTAGAGCAAATATGGCAGCCTCCATATTAGGGCTGCACAATTAATCGTTAAAAGATCGTGATCTCAATTCACACATACATGCAATCTCAATTCTACCCACAACAATTCTGAAACATTTTTAATCATGAGCTTATCACAAATAAGTTTCCATTCTTCCCAGATTTTTTCAAGCGCCCTCAAATGCAACACTGCTGTTGCCTCCCCACCCCCTAACCAATGTTAAAGAACTACAACTATGCATCTGCCAAAGAAATGCTCCAACAAAGCTCTTGTGCAAACACATGCTTTATTTTGAATTACCTTTTGAATAGGTTGTTTTGTTTGTTTTGTTAAAGTTTATTTGTTCAATAAATACTTTTAGGGAAAAAAAATCGTTTTAGAGAATCGTGATATTAATTTTAAGCAAAAAAAATCACGATTCACATTTTTACCAGAATCGTGCAGCCCTACTCCATATGTGCACCCCCAGCAAGTAGATACAAATGCCTCAGTCTAAGAAATAAACACATAACAGTTATTCTAGTGCAGCGATTACACATCAATAGAAACACAGTTTTGAATTATATATCACATTTTTCTGCCAATGACCTTTTGTTTTTTTTTTTTTTTTTACAAACTGTACCTTTAAATTTAAAGTTTAGAATTTTAGACTTTAAGACCTGAGTAAGATGATATTTTCCTAAACTGATATCAGCGACACTCAATTTGTGTGTATTTGTGTAGGACCCCAGGAAGATTAGATTTCGCTATGACGTAAGCTAATGGGGATCCATAAAAAAAAAAAAAAAAAAAAAAAAACACCGGACATGCTGTTAAGGTTGAACAAGAGCTCATCTGAAGCTCTGAAAATTGCAGTCACAACTACGGATGGACCGATACAGATTCTTTTTTAGGACCGATATCGATATTTTCTAGGGCTGGGAAAAAATATATGATATATATATGATATGATACACTGAAATGTCGCAATATTTTCATATGCAGATTTCATATAGATATTCAAAAATGCGATATTGATCTATTTTACAAAAAATTTCACGAGACTTCGTAAGATATCAGCAAAATCTAGCTAGATTTCACAGAAACCCGCAAAATATCTTGACTGAACAACAAAATCTCGCGAGATTTCATCAGTAAAATAGATTGATACCACATTTTAAAATATCGATTTGATATCGGCATATGAAAATATCACGATATGTCAGTGCATCGATATTTTTCCCCAGCCCTAATATTTTCTCATCAGCCTCAGCCAATACATGAAGGACACAATGAAAACTAATTTTGAAAACTCTTAAGATGGAAAATAGAAAAAAAGTACTTCAAGTAGATGTATAAAAAATAAACAGTGCACTTGTAACAATATCAAAAAGAAACATTAAACATGATTTATATCTATAAGAAACTGCTGCCTGTATAGATGCCTGTCTGAAAATTGTGCAGAGGGAGTGAGTTATGGGCAAAAACACGCAACGTATCAGCTGATACCGATACCAGCAAAAACAAATATCGGCCGGCGGATGTATCGGTCTATCCTTAATCACATCCTCTTCAGGTTTTCTGTAACTTTCATTCCTCCGTTTCTCCAGATGTTCCACAGCAGCGCGTCTGTGAGGAAGATGAAGCTCTGGCTGAGCAGCAGCTCTGGAACCAGGAGAGGACGTCCACGTTGGACCAGGAGGAACCAGAACCTCCACAGATCAAAGAGGAACGGGAGGAAGTCTGCAGCAGTCAGGAGGGAGAGCAGCTGGTCCTGAAGCAGGAGACTGATACTTTTCTCCTCAGCCACAGACATCAGGACTTCAGCCAAGCAGAAGCAAACACTGGACAACTTTTCTATCATCATCAGACACACACGGGATCAACTAGTGATGCAGAGACGAAGCCAAAGAGGAGACGGAACAGAAACAGAAGGAACTGGAACTATTTAAGCAGCTCTCCCGTGTCAGAGCGTCAGTTTGATGCCGAGTCGGTTAAAACGTCTGCAGAATGTGATGTTTGTGGAGAAGCTTTCAGGGACAGGTGCAGTATGGAGCAACATCGCGCTCTTCACGCAGCTGTGAAGCCGTATGCCTGTAAAACATGCGGGAAACGCTTCAGCCACAAACGGACATTAGCTACCCACGTACGGATGCACACCGGTGAGAAACTGTTCTGCTGTAAAACATGCGGGAAGAAGTTTCCCCGGAGAAGCGACCTGCTGACCCACATGAGAATCCACTCGGGCGAGAGGCCGTTTTCATGTGGAACATGTGGGAAAAGCTTCAACCAGAGGAGTAACTTGGTGGTTCACATGGTGATCCACTCCGGAGAAAGACCCTTTTCTTGTGGAATTTGTGGGAAAAACTTCAACCAAAAAAGTTACTTGAGGGTTCACATGAGGATCCACACAGGCGAGGTTTTCCCGTGTGAAATATGTGGGAAAGGTTTCCACTTCAAACACAGTCTGAGAGCTCATGTGAGAGGCCACGCGGCTGAGGAGCTGAACTCCATAGAAGCAGTTTTAATTTGACTTTCACACGTGCAAGATGCTTTTAACTGTACTTCTGTATATAATATAATTTCAGTATTTTAGAAAATGTTTTCCTGTTTGAGCTCTAACCTGCATTTTTTAGCGTTTGCCTGGTCTGTTGCATGTCTGCAACGTAAAAAATATAAAAAATAAAATGACATATTGGCTCTTTCTGAAGTAGAAGTAGCACACCTGTTCAACCTGAACAGGTAGACCTGAAAACACGGCAGGATTTCTGCTCTGACTACTTCTACTTCTGACACCTCTGTTCCTTAGTGGATCTTTGTTTGATTATTTTGTAGGCAAGGTAAGTTTGTATACGACATTTCATATTTGTACACAAGTAAAAGTACTTTGCATTAAGATTAGGAAAAAGACAGAATAGAAACATAATAAGTGAAGGAAAAGTGACATTTTATGTTTGAAGTGATTTTCATTAAAGCACTGCTGAAATGTTGACTAAATACATTTCTGAAAAAACTTTTGTACAGTAAATAAAGGAAAATATATTTCTAAAAACTGTGGTGTATATTTACTTATACTTCAATACACACTACATATATCCACATACACATACACAGTGTACATATATACATATATATGTACTGTATAGATACACATTTTTGTGCATAAAGAATTAGCTCACCCATTCAAATTCTGAGAATCAGGTGTTCCATCACTTCCATGTCCACAGGTGTATAAATGAATCAGCTCGGCGTGCAGACTGTTTCTACAAACGTGTGAAAGAATGTGTCGCTCTCAGTAGTTCAGTGAATTCCAGCGTGGAACTGTGATAAGATGCCACCTGTGCAACAATCCAGTGGTGACATTTCCTCGCTCCTAAATATTCCACAGTCAACTGTCAGCTGTATTAAAGGAAATGGAAGTGTTTGGGAATGACAGCAACTCAGCCACGAAGTGGTCGTCCACGTAAACTGACGGAGCGGGTCAGTGATGCTGAAGCTCATAGTACGAAGAGGTGGCCAACTTTTTGCAGAGTCAATCACTTAAGACCTCCAAACTTCATGTGGCCTTCCATGGCGATCAGCTGCATCCATCCATACATCACCAAGTGCAATGCAAAGCGTGGATGCAGTGGTGGAAAGCAGCCGCCACTGGACTCTAGAGCAGTGGAGGCGTTCTCTGGAGGACCAATCACGCTTCTCCATCTGGCAATCTGATGGAGGAGTCTGGGTTTGGCGGTTGCCAGGACAACGGTACTTGTCTGATTGCATTGTGCCAAGTGTAAAGTTTGGTGGAGGGGGTATTATGGTGTGGGGGTGTTTTCAGGAGCTGGGCTTGGCCCCTTAGTTCCAGTGAAAGGAACTCTGAATGCTTCAGCATACCAAGACATTCTGGACAATTCCATGTCCCAACTTTGTGGGAACAGTTTGGAGCTGGCCCCTTCCTCTTCCAACATGACTGTGCACCAGTGCACAAAGCAGGTCCATAAAGACCTGGATGCAGAGTCTGGTGTGGAGGAACTGGACTGGCCTGCACAGAGTCCTGACCTCAACCCCATAGAACACCTTTGGGATGAATCAGAGCGGAGACTGAGAGCCAGACCTTCTGGTCCAACATCAGCGTGACCTCACAAATGTGCTTCTGGAAGATGGTCAAAGATTCCCAGAAACACTCCTAAACCTTGTATATATGTATATATAGTATATATATATTTATACATATACCAAAATTTATTTAACTATAATTTAGTGAAATATTGACTTTGAATTGTGATTTTGAAAAATAATTAAAACAAAACTGTCCCAGACAAATTAAAGCACCTTGCTCATGAACAGTGAACCAAAATAACTATCAACAGGTGCAGACGTCTGAATGGACATTACAGACAAAGTAAGAGAAAGAAGAGTACGAACATGTTGTTGTGTGATTGTCTTGCTGGACAAAACCTTCTCCCAGCCGTAATTCTCCAGCAGATGGAATCAGACTCTCCTCCGGGATTTCCTGATATTTTGCTGCATTCATTTTACCATTCACTTTTACAGCCTCCCGGGGCTGCTGAGAAGCATCCCCACAGCATGCTGCTGCCACCACCGTGCTTCACAATGTGAAAGCAGTTTTTGTGGGGATGTTTGAGGTCCACCTTGTCTGATGACCGAAAAGCTCCACATTGGTCTCATCAGACCAAAGGACCTTCTTTCACTTGGCCATGGTTTCTCCAACATGCCTTTTGGCAAACTTAAGTGGAGGCTTCGTGAGTTTTCTTAACTCTCCCATAAAGCTCTGACTGGTGAGGAACCCGGGCAACATGTAAGGATGTTCTGCTTGAGCCCGTCTGTTCGACTCCGCCTCGATCTTATGAACCAGAAGTCTTGCAAGCACTGTGTTAGTGGAAGTCTCAGCATGCAGAAAGTCATGTGACCACACCAACCGAGGCCTCGTTACGTCATCTGTGAGTGTCAAGCAGAAATCTAGAAGACAGGAACTTATCAATCTGTCAATGGTATACACGTTCCAATCACTGACATGAAATAAAAATACTTTATTTATCCAAGAAGAGAGTTCAAAGGTATTAACAACAGCGGAAACACTAACACAAGGTTGAGAATGTATCGTTTATTATATACTGAGTCAGAGACTCCCGGTCGCGCTTCCCTAAGCTGCAGTACACACCCACGGCCAGCAGATGGAGCTCTGCTGACCGTCTCAAACATGTCTCAGATTTCTCAAGACGTGGTGACAATCTCACAGCAGTTGTGTCCAAATTTGGGGGCTACGTCCTCCGAAGGTTGAATTTGAAGGCTGCTTTCGTCACAGCGAAGCGGCCAAGACCGTCCAAATTCGAAGGCTCCTTCAAATGCGACCAAGAAATGCGAATCGATGTATCTTTCGTGGCTAATCCTATCCCAAGATGCATTGCAGGCTGAGCGGGAAACAAAGCAATCAAGGAGTTTACATTGAAATTTAAGTATTTTAAATTAATCAAGTCGTGCAAAAATGAAAATCTTTAAGCAGTTATGTTGTTGGGCTTTCCAAGGATATTTTTTAAACGTTGCTTTTGTTAGAACTCATAAGAAAAATCCTAAATGTGGATGAAATTTTGCAACATTTTCACATGCTGATATATTGATATTTAAAAACGTGGTATTGATCTATTTTACTAACAAAATCTCAAAAGATTTCATCGTTGTTAGGAAATGTTGCGAGATTCAAATGCACCATCCCTAGCAAATGCGCGTCTATTTGCGTCTGTACATTGACTTTACATGTAATTTTGACGTGCAAATAATTTTATTAGCGTCCGGTGTGAACACAGAGTTATACTTTTCAATAGCATTTTCTCTGATTTGCTTAAAGTGGTCTTTTATCTTCTCAAGGCGGGGGAGGTGAATATTTATGCAATCTTTTTTTCCATTATTGTGTAAAAAACCAGTTTCCAATTTGGCATTGAGAAAGATTTATTTATTTATCTTTTTTTTTTTTTTTTTACCTTTTCTTTGGTCACCAAAGCCAAATTAAGTTGAACATTATTGATTTAAAAACCAATAAAAGGGTCAAACATACAGGGGGGGGGGGGGGTGAATACTTTTATAGGCACTATAGATGTAGAGAACAGAAATGCTGCAAACATGCAATAGAATTAAGTTTCTGATTCAAACACCAAATAAAATCTTTCCAATTGTTTGATTTGAATAATATTTTTATCCATTATGAGATTTCAAGTGAGAATGCAAAGATTTTTTTAAACGGAAGTTTTTCCCACAAATTCCACAAGAAAAGGGTCTTTCTCCGGAGTGGATCCCCATGTGAACCACCAAGTTACTCCTCTGACTGAAGCTTTTCCCACATGTTCCACATGAAAACGGCCTCTCGCCAGAGTGGATTCTCACGTGGGTCAGCAGTTCGCTTCTCCGGGGAAACTTCTTCCCACATGTTTTACAGCAGAACAGCTTCTCCCCAGTGTGGATTCGTACGTGGGTAGCTAAAGTCCGTTTGTGGATGAAGCGTTTCCCGCATGTTTTACAGGCATACGGCTTCATAGCTGCGTGAAGAGCACGATGTTGCTCCATACTGCACCTGTCCCTGAAAGCTTCTCCACAAACATCACATTCTACAGACTCGGCATCAAACTGACGCTCTGACACGGGAGAGCCGCTTAAATAGTTCCAGTTCCTTCTGTTTCTGTTCCGTCTCTTCTTTGGCTTCATCTCTGCATCACTAGTTGATCCCGTGTGTGTCTGATGATGATAGAAAAGTTGTCCAGTGTTTGCTTCTGCTTGGCTGAAGTCCTGATGTCTGTGGCTGAGGAGAAAAGTATCAGTCTCCTGCTTCAGGACCAGCTGCTCTCCCTCCTGACTGCTGCAGACTTCCTCCCGTTCCTCTTTGATCTGTGGAGGTTCTGGTTCCTCCTGGTCCAACGTGGACGTCCTCTCCTGGTTCCAGAGCTGCTGCTCAGCCAGAGCTTCATCTTCCTCACAGACGTGCTGCTGTGGAACATCTGGACAAACAGAGGAATGAAAGTTACTGACCTGATAAAAACTCTGAGTCTGTCTGAGAAGAGGGAGACTGAGTTTTCTGTTTCAGAGAGGGAGGCAACTCAACCCAGAGAAAGAGGAGGAACTCAAGTTCTCGGTCAGTTACCGTAGTAACAGACTGACTGGTCAGGACCAGGTTTTCCTCAATGAACCTTGAACTTCTTTCTGTCTGCTCTCTTTCAGCCACACACACATGATTTCCTCATTCATTCAGTCAGCAGATCATTGTTTGCATAGTCTACTTCTGCTGTCTGTCATAAAGACATGTCCGTACATTAACGATCCAGTGATGAAGGAGCAGCTTTAATGGCGCAGAAAATTAAATATTCGCCAGGAGATCGTATATGATGAACGTATGTTTTTTTGAGCGGTACCTTTTCAGGTCACAGTCCTACCTAACCTGCCCTTACATTTGCTCCATCAGAATCTGTTGGGCCAAAATGAAAAAAGTTGTGAAATTTCCTCATTCCTAAATATTCCACAGTCAACTGTCAGCTGGATTATAAGAAAATGGAAGTGTTTGGGAACGACAGCAACTCAGCCACGAAGTGTTCGGCCACGTAAACGGACGGAGCGGGTCAGCGGATGCTGAAGCTCATAGTGCGAAGAGGTGGGCAACTTTCTGCAGAGTCAGTCACTACAGACCTCCAAACTTCATGTGGCCTTCAGATCAGCTCAAGAACAGTGACAGAGAGCTTCGTGGAAAGGGTTTCCATGGCGATCAGCTGCATCCATCCATACATCGCCAAGTGCAATGCAAAGCATGGATGCAGAGGTGGAAAGCAGCTGGACTCTAGAGCAGTGGAGGCGTTCTCTGGAGGACCAATCACGCTTCTCCATCTGGCAATCTGATGGAGGAGTCTGGGTTTGGTGGTTGCCAGGACAACAGTACTTGTCTGATTGCATTATACCAAGTGTAAAGTTTGGTGGAGGGGGTATTATGGTGTGGGGGTGTTTTTCAGGAGCTGGGCGTGGCCCCTTAGTTCCAGTGAAAGGAACTCTGAATACTTCAGCATACCAAGACTTTCTGTACAATTCCATGTCCCAACTTTGTGGGACCAGTTTGGAGCTGGCCCCTTCCTCTTCCAACATGACTGTGCATCAGTGCACAAAGCAGGTCCAGAAAGACCTGGATGCAGAGTCTGGTGTGGAGGAACTGGACTCAACCCCATAGAACACCTTTGGGATGCGGAGACTGACCCCCCCCCCCCCCCCTGTTAAAACATAAATTAACTGTGGTTTATCACATCTTTGGAAAGCAGAGTTCAATTTCTCTAGCCACACCAAGGCTGGATTACTGCCACACCTGTTCTCAATCAAGAAATCCCCTTAAATAAAACCTGCCTGACGAAGTTTAGTAGACCAAAAAGATCCTCAAAAGCTAGACATCACACACACATATATATACTGTATATATATACACAAGCATCTGCTTTCTTTCTTTCTGATGGCTGGGTAGAAATCTGTGCAAGTTAAAATAGGCTTATTTATCTAACAGAACATGATCTGGATGAAGAACTGTCGGTTATGTATGTGATTAAAAAGCTGCAGAAACAGCCACTTTATATTTAGGCTAATTCACGATGAAAACATGATCAAAAGAGGTTCTGTAGGCAGGCTGCCTCCATGAGACCATGACGAGGTCTCACCTGTGTGAACAATGTTTTTTTTATTTCATCTTAAACTGCTGTTAAGTGCGCCCCCCCCCACGCAGGATATCACCTATATGACATAACTCCATAGGCTACCATTCAAACAGTTTTCCCCTGTCATATTATTGTGATTGCAAAGGACTACATTTAGATTTACACATTGACCCGGGCAGCTGCAGCCGTGTTAAAAGTGAGAATTTGGACCTTTTTCAGAAATTGAACCCCCCCCCTAAACAAACAAACAAAAACCCTCCTGATTTTTTTTCAATGTTCTGGGGAAAAGTCGGAATAGATTTTTTTCTTCAGTGTCCCTCACCCTCTTCTAAAGGGTCTTTCAGGAGTCACATCCACATTTGTCAGTAAACTGACAGAAAATCACAAATGGAGCTATTTTGTGTGGGGGGGAGAAAGGCGAGGTTAAACCACTGGCGCTCATGGAAGGCAATGTTTGAGCAGGAAAAGCAGATTATAATCTCCAGAATGGTGTTTAATGATCTTGTTCGGGATTCGGCCAGTGTTGTTCACCTGCTCTGTGTAACTTTATCTGAGGTTTCCAGCTGATATCCAGCAGTCTGCGATGACGATCCATCTCTTCTTCGTACTGGACGATGGTTTTTTCAAACTCTGAGAATATTTCTTCAGCAGCGGCTGTTAGTCGCGCGCTGATAAACTCTCTCAGATGATGAACTGAAGACATTGTTGATGAAACGCTGAAATATTCAGCTGAGAGACCAAACAACCGCTTTTCAGCTCCACATCTGCTGCTAGGCGCCTCAGTGTTGTTTACTTCCGCCGCGTGTCACACTAAAACGGTCCGACGGTGGACGTGAGTTAGCTTCATGCTAATTTATCTGAGCTACCTTCCCCTCTGTTGATAAAAGAATAATAATGTGGATTTTTTAGAAAAAGAGATAAAAAATATGCTTTGTCTCGGTAGTTTTCCTTCTCAGACTCCTCCACAGAATAAAACTGACATAAACTGATTCCATATTGCCATGACAACCACAGAGACTAAATATTTGTATTCTGAATGACTTATGTCACCACAATAATAATAATAATGATCCAAGCTCTTGGTAAAACTTTGTCCCACGACGACCACTGTATGTCTAGTAAAATACAACTAGATACACTGCTGAGTTTTATTAAAATATCTTTTCCTTTATTTTCAGAAATTCATCTACATTTCTACGATTCTTAAATGAAAATTCCTAAAAGAATAAAATCAATGTGTTTCCCTTCACTTGTTTCAATGTTTCTTTTCTCTTTTACTCCTAAATTTAAAGTGAAGTACTTTGAATTGTGTAAACTGTGGTATATGAAATTACTCTACCTACAAGTAATAAAGGGTCATTGACATGACGTGCATAATTGTGTCCGAGTGTATCAGTGCTTTTTTTTAAAAAAAAAAATCTGATAAATCCATTACTTGCATCATTTTATCATATATAAAATTTTCTAGTTTCATACATTTTCAGCACATTCCAATAACATATATTTTTATGTTTTGACATCAAAAACCCCTAAAATGTCAGGTGGTGCAATCGTCTGAGCAAATAAACATACTAAGAAAACTTTTTAATATGGTGTTTTATTGATAATAAATAAAAAATAAAACCTGTTGGCATAATTTGATTTTTAAAATCTTTCAAATTAGCCAGTCTTTATAGTTTAGAGTAATAGTTTAAAGCTTTTGAGATCATTTGAAAACTTGTGTCCAACAGTTTGTATGTCCTAAAATGTCAGGATGGTGCAACCGTAGAAATATGACATTAATTGCATAATAAAGAGGTAATAACAGCAAACATGACGCTGCTGCAGCCAGAGGATCCAAGCAGACTTTACTGGTGAGTGAAAAGGTTTGTTATTCTCTATAAAATATGGATAAATTTAGCTTTTCTCTAACTCATAGGTGGACTGGTAACTTTCAATGTCAGCTGGTACAACCGATGTAAAACTATGAATATGTTATTTTATCATAAAACTCTTTACTTTAGTTTAAACATATATGTATTAACATGCTAGCGAATACTGAAGCTAATGTATGAGTCCATGTAGATACTTACCAAAGATTTGACATACGATAAATCATAAAACATATATATACTGTAGATAATTGGTTGCGCCACCTGACATTTTTTATGCACAGAAGATAGAAATACAGTAAAAAAATGGATTTAGATACTTTGAAATGTAATTTAGCAAACATGACTGTTTAACACATTGTTCCAGACTCAAAAATATACTTTCCATCCACTTCCAAAATTTCAAAAAATGTCTTTTTGGATGCTGTATGTATCACTGACACATACAGCATCCAAAAAGACGTGCATTTATAGACAATGCAAACATGCAATAAAATTTAGTTTCTGATTCAAACATCGAATAAAATCGTTCCAAATGTTTGATTTGAATAATATTTCTATCCATTATGAGATTTCATGTGAGAATTCAGAGTTTTTTTTAAACGGAAGTTTTCTCCACAAACTTCACAAGAAAAGGGTCTTTCTCCAGAGTGGATCATCACGTGAACAATTAAATTCCCCCTCTGACTGAAGCTTTTCCCACATGTTCCACATGAAAACGGCCTCTCGCCCGAGTGGATTCTCATGTGGGTCAGCAGGTCGCCTCTCCGGGGAAACTTCTTCCCACATGTTTTACAGCAGAACAGTTTCTCCCCGGTGTGGATGCGGAGGTGGTTAACTAAAGTCTGATTGTGGCTGAAGTGTTTCCCGCATGTTTTACAGGCATACGGCTTCACAGCTGCGTGAAGAGCGCGATGTTGCTCTTCATCAAACTGACGCTCTGACACGGGAGAGCTGCTTAAATAGTTCCAGTTCCTTCTGTTTCTGTTCCGTCTCTTCTTTGGCTTCGTCTCTGCATCACTAGTTGATCCCGTGTGTGTCTGATGATGATAGAAAAGTTGTCCAGTGTTTGCTTCTGCTTGGCTGAAGTCCTGATGTCTGTGGCTGAGGAGAAAAGTATCAGTCTCCTGCTTCAGGACCAGCTGCTCTCCCTCCTGACTGCTGCAGACTTCCCTCCCGTTCCTCTTTGATCTGTGGAGGTTCTGGTTCCTCCTGGTCCAACGTGGACGTCCTCTCCTGGTTCCAGAGCTGCTGCTCAGCCAGAGATTCATCTTCCTCACAGACGCGCTGCTGTGGAACATCTGGACAAACAGAGGAATGTGTTATTGTGTATATATAATTATCATTGCTGATAATGCTGCTGTTGTTCCATGAAACTCACATTTCTTTTGTTTATTCAGATCAACAGGAAACCTCATGTTTCTGAACTCTGGAGGAATTTTCCATTTTCACTGTGAGTCTGAAATAAATCTGACGCGGAGCTGATCAGGACCTTTCAGGGGTGTTTACCTGCTGTGTGGAGGTTATTTCTGGTTTCCAGCTGATATCCAGCAGTCTGCGATGACGATCCATCTCTTCTTCGTACTGGACGATGGTTTTTTCAAACTCTGAGAATATTTCTTCAGCAGCAGCTGTTAGTCGCGCGCTGATAAACTCTCTCAGATGATGAACTGAAGACATTTTTGATGAAACGCTGAAATATTCAGCTGAGAGACCAAACACAACCGTTTTTCTGCTGCAAGCACCTCAGTGCTGCTTACTTCCGCCGGGTGTCACACTATAACAGTCCGACAGTGGACGTGAGTTAGCTTCATGCTAAATTATCGATCAACCTTCGGTTCTGTTAATAAAACAATAATATTCTCCCAGATTCTTGGTAATACTTTATTTTTCCCACAACAAGGAGGACTGTATGTTTAGTAAAATACAAGTAACTACACACACTACTCAGTTTGTATTCGAAATATCTTTTCCTTTATTTATTGGATTTCTTTTCAAACAATTTACATTTGAACATATCTCTAATGAAAATAACTTCAAGACATAAAGTGTATTAATTTATCCTTTACTTATTGAGTTGAGTAACAAAATAGCAGCAGATTAAAATCACCAAACGGTATTTCTGTGCTTTTATTGCAGACGTGGGATAAAACTCAGGACTCCAGTTCTGCTCCTGTCTGGTTGCTATGGCTTCAGTCCGCCACTAGATGGAGCTGTTGTTTCTCTGAAGCCTTGAACTCTATTTTATTTATTTATTTATTGCACAATTGGAAAGAAATTCTCAGCGTCACGAGCCTTCACGTGCCCATTGCAAGCTGTAAGCTATGCCCAGTATGCAGACTGGGATCCTTTCCCACATGTCCCAGTAGGTTGGATTGTGTTTGAAGTGAGGCTCAGACTGGAGAAACTGTCATGAAGCTGTTTCCCTTAAATAATTTAGCCTAATAAGTGAATAAAAAAACATTTCAGTGTTGTTTGTGTGGAAGAAGCATCAGTTGCACCTGTTCTCTACTTTCAATCTCGTCTCCACTGACTGAGAATCAGAAGCAGCACAAACAGACATCTGTCTCCAGAAAAAAGACATTTCCGCTGAGCAGCACCTGCAGGAGTTTGTTTTTGAAGTTCACCACCAACCTGAACGTGTTTGTGGGAACATGAATGTTTTTAGTCTTTCTGCAGATTTTTTTCATCTGCTGTCAGATTGAAATCAAGAGCATGAAAGCACACAGCAGCTTGATGTGAGCTGTCAATCATCAGCAGCAGTCTGATCTGTGGGCAGCAGGGGCTGATGGGAGCTTTGAGGAGCTGTTAGAAAGCACGTGGTCCTGCTCTGATGTCACAGCTCGTCCTTGTTTGGCCTCAGCTGCATCAGAGCGCCACTTCTCCCCAGCTTCACCAGAGGAAACACCACTGCACACAATGCTTTTCCTCCCAGCTGCTGCTCTGTGCTGTCTGTGTTCAGGTGAGTGTTTCCAGCCAATCAGGAGCCAGCAAACTCCACCTGGAACAAACACTGGCACACTAACCTTCATCTGTCTGTCTGTGTCTCTGCAGCGCTGGTTGCCATGGCAGCAGAGCTGCTTCAGGATGATTTAACATTGACCAGGAGAGTTGGTCAAACAGTCTCATTCACATGTGGAAACATTCACCAGTGTGATGTTGATGATTATATATACTGGTACCAGAAGAAAGAAACATTCAGAGTGATTCTTGACATTGATAAGACAAATGGAGATATAGATAAGAGTTATTCAACTCATCCTCAGAAAGATGATTTCTCAGCTGTGAATAATCATAATGGCTGGGAATTGCAGATAGAGAAAGTTAAAGTGGATCATTCAGCCACCTACTACTGTAGCTGTGTGAAGTGGGATCACCACAGTGAGAAATGATCCCTGCAGGCTGAACAAAAACCTCCAGATGAACAGATGTCAAACAGTGTGTGTGACAGGAAGAGAGCAGTAAAGCAGCCCAGGTTCACATATTTCACCTCCATCTCAGACAGAGTCCCAAACACACTGAACTGAGGGAGTTTCTTCTTCACTGCTGTCTTTATGGATTTAACATTTTATTCTTCTTTTTATTATTAGCAGAATTTTCTCAAGCAATCAACTCTGTGAAGATTTCCAATATTTGCAGAGTAAAATGATTGAAGTGAAACATAAACACACCATCAATCACATCAATCCATTTCCATCATCTTTGCTTAATAATGAATGTTTCCTTCAAATATCCAGATAAACATGAATCTTCTGCTTTGAGCTGCAGCTGGAATAAAGTTCATTCCTCCTTCATGATTTTGATGAGCTCTTCATGAAAACACTTTCATTAGTTTTAGTCTGAGTCCACATAATGTTACAGAGGTGAGGTCAGGACTTTGGAAAGAGATTTTCCAGAATTTCCTGTTTCCATGACAACAGCCCACAGCATGAAGCTCCCACCACCATGTTTGACAGCTGCAACAGTCTTGTTGGGGTTGAATTCTTCACCTTCATTCCTCCAAACATCCAAACCTTTGATCAAAGACTTTTTACAGGTTATTGACTTTTAATCTCACACAGTCTGTTACTGGTCCTCCTCATGAAGACACACATTACATGTTGTCTTGTCTTATGGTTTAAAAAGTGATGTCAGTGTGGTGGCAGACTGTCTGACTCTATAGATATATACTGTTAAGATTATGACAAGGACAAGGACGACTGATAAATTAGGGCGACATGACAAATTATGAACCTAGATCCCAAGCTGACGTGTCATTCACAGAAGACTCACATCAGACTGAATATCAGGTGGGGAGGGGTCTGACAGGTTCCTATAAAGCATCACAGTAAACAGGAAGACGGGGTCCTTCGGAACGTGAGCGAGCGCGGACTACAGACAGCTGGACCTGGGGACTCCGTTTTGACCGCTGAGACACGTACAGGGTCTGACACACAGTCCTCTGCCGTAGTTTGCTAGTTATATTGTAATAAACGTGTAACCTTAAGCGACGCGTCTGTGATTCTTCACCGCTGCATCATCTTAGCTCAGCCACTACTAGCAGGCTGACCAACGAGGTGCCTGACTGCAAACACCACGCTGCTGAATCCATAATTCAGGTCTGTACTCTGACTCATAAGACAACATTAGCTTCTCTTATCATTATCCCTAAACGAGCAGCACTTCTGATTAGCTACCAGAAGGGTTGCGCTACCACAGAAATGGTGACCCATCGACGTGGGGGATATAGAGAGCTAACTGTTTGTTTTGTCTTTGCTTCTGTCCGACCCACGAGGAAAAACGCGACCAACGGCCGAAGAGTTCGCAGTTTCCAATAAATGAACTGGACAAGATCAGAGGTCGGTAACGGATCTTAAATACGGACGGAAACGGTAAGAAAGATAATATATTTACCTATCAATGAAGAGCAGAGATTCAAGCTAAAAAAAAAAAAAAAACATTTCACAGCCAAACGGACAAAGTTTAGCCCTTGTGGCGTAGTAGTAGAAAAAATAAACAAAAAACAAAATACGGCAATTTAAGGTGCTTAAGTGTGTAACTTCACGTGGTCTGTATCCGATAATCTGAAGAGGGAATGATGACCCTTTATATTATCATGAAGAACAGAACACAAAACTTAGACCAGATCTGAAAGCAATATCACTAAATGATAATGAATCTCTGCTTTTCACAGATGGGTCGTGTTATCGTTCGACAGAAGGCCTAGAATCGGGTTATGCGATCGTTCAGTATGACAGCGAAAACGACAATTTCCACCTGCTTGAAAGCGTGAAACTAACAAACGCGTGTTCAGCCCAACGAGCCGAATTAACCGCAGTAATCTGAGCTCTAACACTGTCGGAAGGTAAAGATGTCACTGTGTTGTCGGATTCCTAGTACTGTGTCTCAGCGGTCCCCATACATGGGCACGCCCATGAAACTCTGAACTGAACTAAAGATCTGATGCTCTTCAGGAGAGCTGCAATTGTAAAGTGTTACATCTGTCTGACCAGCAATCCAGGAAAAGTTTGTGCTTTCTCAGGTCGACTGCTTGTGCCAAAAGGAAGTTTTCTACAACCTCCGGGTGGATTTCTGTAACATGTCATCAAAGTGAAAACAGAAACTGTAATTTTTTGACAGTATTTTGCCGTTTCTCTCTTTGGCTTGAAGCCACAGCCACAGAACACAGAACTGCAGAAGAACTGAATTTTTTTGTGTAAAGAGGTCATAGCTGTTTGACCTGTTTGCAGTCTTTTTCATCAGACAATGAAAAAGTGTGATAGTGTTGCAGAAAATTCCACCCACACAGAGGAAGGAGGAAAGTTCGCCATAACCAAGGAGAAGATTCGGGACCGTTTCGAAGGAAATGGAAAGGATCGCAGAGGACGCCGAGGAGAGCCGAACTGGACGAACAACAACTTTTCACTCCGGGGAGTAACGTTAATCCAATTAGAAATAAAAACTACATTACATGTATTTGTGTATCTGTGTTAAGCTGTTGTCTTTTTCTGCTTGCAGATCACTGCTGAATTAAGCCGTCCGGAAGGAAATGATTCCACAACTGGTCAACAGAACAGCTGACATGGCAACACTGTATGTTGTTCACCACGACAAAAATAAGGATGCAGCCTGGATGGCGAGGGTGAACGAGTCTCACAGAGGCTGAGTTGTTGATGTCTGCGTCATCACTCGCTGTGCTGTTCACTGCTCAAAATGTGTCCAGAAATGTGAAGAAGGTTGACACCTGTGGAGATGGGTGGTGATAATCACTTTTAAACCGGTGCCTGGAGAATTGAGGCATCAGGTTACAAAGAGCCGTCATTGTCGTGGTGCAAGAAGACACATCAGTAACATGTCAGCTGCAAAATAAAGTTACAGATCTCTGCATAATCTGCTTTGCTATTGCACACTGGATGTTGGATCTGCTTTCCTCAGCCAACATAGTCTCATTATGTGGCTGAGGGGGTGGTTGTTGAGCTTCAGAAAATTCAGTCTATGACTGACAAGGGGCCAAGAAATTACTATCCAAATGCTGCATTTCTGCAAGAATCATTCCAGGAGGATAATTGGTGTTTTCACATAAAGTTAAAGATTTCAAAGTTTCTGTTTTCAGCTAAGAATAATTTCACAGACACATTTCTAGTTTGTGTCATCTTTATTTCACATCAATTTGTCATTTAGTGGTACTTGAGTAAAATTCAGGTTGTGCATCACACATTTTAGTGGTTCCTGGTGATTTATTAATCAGTATTGTTAAATCACACACTTTGATTTGGTTAAGTGGTGGAATTGGTTGCATACGTGTTGAGTTGGTAGGTGGTATAGTAAATTGTTAATCAATAGAGTTAATTTCAGACACATTGAGTTCTATTAACCAGTTAGATTCCATGCACATTGAGTTTTCGTTATGTTTTGGTTAATCAGCTAATTGCTTACACATTTAATTTGTTAATCATTATGAATTTGTTAATCATAGAGTTAAGTTGATATTTGTTGATCATAAGGTTAATAACATACACATTGATTAGTGTTAATCATATAATTTTCTTACAGCTAAGAATCAATTAGCCAGTAATTCTGTTTTGATTATTGTTTGATTGTTTTTGATTGTTGAATGTTTCCTTCTTGTGTCCACAATGATTGTAATGTAAACGCATACCGATTTGCGTACCTGTAAACAAATCTTTTATAAGGTTACACGTTAGGATGTGATTTTGTGATTTTCTGTCTTTCCTCCTCTACTTTCTCCATCTTTCCTATTTTTGATGTAATGTGTAATTGATTGTTGGCAACAGGACTGTGTCAAGACTGACGGGTAACAGTAAGGTAGGGTGACTTGGGTTGATTTATGTTTAAGTTGATTATGGGGACTTGAATTTGATTTAGTTAGTTAATGAGGGTTTGGGTAAATGACACATATCTAGTTCGACTGGGTGAGTGACGTGAATTACGTCACTGAGGGGGGAGTGTGGTGGCAGACTGTCTGACTCTATAGATATATACTGTTAAGATTATGACAAGGACAAGGACGACTGATAAATTAGGGCGACATGACAAATTATGAACCTAGATCCCAAGCTGACGTGTCATTCACAGAAGACTCACATCAGACTGAATGTCAGGTGGGGAGGGGTCTGACAGGTTCCTATAAAGCATCACAGTAAACAGGAAGACGGGGTCCTTCGGAACGTGAGCGAGCGCGGACTACAGACAGCTGGACCTGGGGACTCCGTTTTGACCGCTGAGACACGTACAGGGTCTGACACACAGTCCTCTGCCGTAGTTTGCTAGTTATATTGTAATAAACGTGTAACCTTAAGCGACGCGTCTGTGATTCTTCACCGCTGCATCATCTTAGCTCAGCCACTACTAGCAGGCTGACCAACGAGGTGCCTGACTGCAAACACCACGCTGCTGAATCCATAATTCAGGTCTGTACTCTGACTCATAAGACAACATTAGCTTCTCTTATCATTATCCCTAAACGAGCAGCACTTCTGATTAGCTACCAGAAGGGTTGCGCTACGACATCAGCAGGAAACAGCAACAATCTAAACATGATGCCAGAGGACAGAAGTGATTGTTATATGTATAATATAATATAATATATATTGCATGCTATCTTTTTTTATATTTGGTAATATAAATGGACCTAAACTGCCTGACCTGCAAAGTGATGGATCGCAGAAGAAGCCAATTGGATCTCGAGGAGTTCACCGTCACAGCCAATCAGCAGTGATTATGACAGTTCTTGCTGGCAAGCAGGAACTGAAAAGACAAAACTAGGACACATGGCTAGATTTTGTAGGAAGCCAGTTTCTGCGCCACCAGCTTGAAACTTGGTCCTGAGCCCTGTTGAAACCAGACTCAGGACAAAGCGTTATAAAAATAGCTTTGCTCTTGTTGCTGTTAATGAGCTTAATAAAAGCTTTTGCAGCTTGCGTATTTTACTCTATTTTATTTTATCCTGGTTGAATACTTTTTTTTATTCCTTACTGTGGTGGAGCACAGAGCACTTTATATTTATACTTAAATTTCAATTTACATTATGTATTTATCATTTTGTCTCTTGTCTTCCCGACCAAGTATATACTGTATTTCTGTCTTGTTTGTTGTTTACTGTAGGTTTCCATGTTTTTTGAAGTGAAACGCCAATGTTGTCATTTTTCCTGAAAACAAGTTAACCCATGGGTACAAATAAAGACACCTTGACCTTGATTTCCCTGCTGCTGCGGCCCATGTGGCAGGGGTTATGAGTGCACCAGAGGGAGTGGGGGCCACAGAAGTTTTTTACATTATTACCGGTGACACCAGGTTAGAGGTCAGTCGGTCAGGGGGTCTTGTGTGTGTTTTTGTTTTACCATGGACCACTGGATGTTTATCCAGACAGTCTTCATCATCACTGTTGTCGCATGATCCTGCAATTCCCCTGTGATTTTGTTATCTTGCAGATCCACCCACACAGACTGCAGTTGCTGGTGTGACCTGTCTGACATGGTCCCAGTGGAAGCTGCTGCACCGTGGAGGTCGGAACGAAGCTGCTCCACACATGGATCCAGTATGAGTCAAGCCTTGTCTGTGTGCGCCGCACAAAAACTGTCTGATCTATAAAAGAGTCTGTACGGACGTCCTACACCTGTTTCTGTTAACAAATCAGAATCAACTCTGAAGTCTGGGCACCTGAAGGAACGCCTTGTTCCACCTATAAACGGTCAGGAAACACCCTCCATAAATATTCATCGATATCATTTCCATGACAGCTCAGCAGGGTAAAATAATGAAGAAGTGGAATTTCTGGGAATACAAGTAAGATCCTGATAAACTATGCTGAAAACATACAAAGACTTTATTTCATGGCCACGGCTGGACATCACCGATGCAGAGAGGTAGAACAGGTGTCATCAGAGGACCGGACGGTTTCAGTGGGACTGGAGGCACAACGGAGGCAGAGAGGGGGGCACCGACACGTTACCAGCCTTTTGTAAATGGAATCATACATCAAATATGACTTGAATTTCTAAACAGATACAGGTGGGGGAGATATCCCGAATGCAGCCAAACTAATGAGCACTTGTTATGAACATTTTAACGTTACCATTTAGAACCTCATACAAACGGCACATTTGTCAGCAGACTGTTCGCCTTATTGGTCGTATGACTGGACTTCAAAACGTAAAATTTATTCCTCAAAGACGATCATGTTTTAGTGGTTGAGGTTGTTGTTGTATAAAATACACCAGTTTATTTGGTAAATGCTGACTTCATTTTATTCTTATTTTGAGTGTGTGAGCACGTGCACTCCCAGGACTAAATACTAAATAACCCTCTTTATTCTTTCATAATAACTTTAATATACAACTGTGAAAGTTGATAGTTTATTTTGCACAAATGTCACATTTCACATCATTTCTTTTCTTTTATTCTTCTACCGTTGGTGTCGCAGTTTCCCGTTTTTCCAGAATTTGGACATATGCCAGGATTAGAGCTGCTGTAGATTTAGTGACATTTTGTTATTTAGTTCAAACACTGATTCATTTTTTTGTTAAAAACATACAGAGTAGAGGTTATCAGAGTAACAGTTATTAATTTCTATTGTTGAACTACTATGCAGCTACTCCAGACCACATGGTGGCAGTAACGTTCAAGCTAAGATTAAGTTCTAGAATAAAACACAGAAGAAGTCACCAATGAGGAAACTGCCAGAGAGGAAGAACAGTGTTATCCTTATGTACTGTTTATGAGCTAATGTTCAACAAAAATCAGATAATCAAAGACGATTTATCCGATAGTGAGTATAGACGAGTTCCAAACACATTTTCCCACCACGTTTGGTTTTTATAAATCCCAAAAGTTGACAATATTTTGCATATGCCAGTAAGGCTTTACGAATGAGGACCCAGGTGTGTAGTAAACAGGAAGTAAAGAAAACAGAACACACAAGAGGATGAACTCTACAAAAACAAAACAAACAACAACAACAACAACAACAAAAACAGGAAAGAAGACAAACAGACTGAAGACAACTAAGACCAGAAACAGACTAGAACAGAAATCCAACAACTTAAACCAAAAGCCAGAAAGCATGACATCAGACATGACATACACAATCCTCTGGAGGAAGTTTCATGTCAGTCCATCCCTCCATCCTTTAGTCCAGATCCAGTCCATGTGGACTAAAGTGGTGGACTGACCAACAGACTGACATTAACATCAGAGCCATGCTGCTAGTGTGGCTAAAAGAAAAGAGAAGAAGAGACAGTCATGTTGATATGAACATTAGAGAAACACATCATGGAGCTGAAATATGATCCTGCTTCATCATCTGGACTCCTTCACCTCAGCTGACACATTCACCAGCAGATGGGTTTTTGTAGCAGTCTTTCTCACTGTGTCGGGGCAGATGGTAGGAGCTACGGCTACGGCATCTGTGGTTCTGGGACTAAACTGTATGTAACAGGTAAGAACAAACATTTATTTTCCTTCACTTGTTTTCTTGTAGAAGTTCAAATGTGTTTAAAGTCAGTTTCTGCTGCTTCAGGCTTTACATGTTAGTTTTTCATCATTAGTAGAGAATTCATCATGCAGCCGTTGTTACAGAAGAAAAAGCTCAATAATTTCTGAAAACATGTTTAAATCTCACTGAACAACTAGCAATTTGCAGAAGCAAAAACAATTAAGTATTTGTAAAAAATACATACAGGAAGAATAATGAAATAGATAAACAGAAGTAAAAAAAAAAAAGAAGCTTAAAAACACCCAAAGCAAATGTGTTCGTAACTTAGCCATGAAGATCTCTTCTAGGGACGCACCAAAATGAAAATTCTTGTCTAAAACTGAAAACAAAAAATGAGCAAACCAAGGCCGAAAACGGAAACACCGAAAGAAATGATGTCAGTTAATAGAACCAGAGCATTTTTGGCTATAATGTGTACTAACCTCATTAAAGTCAAGGCATTGCAATAAATCAAATACAAAAGTATCAAAATATTTATTTGCTACATTACAGCAATGCACAAAATAAGTTATTATTCAAAATCAAATATTTACGTGTACATTACATCATGCCTTTAAAATTTTTCTCTGTAGTACTACAACAAATAATAATATCCAGGCTGATAACTGACTGGCTGTTGAATGACTGTGAAATTAAATATGTTCTCACATAAAAACACAAAGTCCAGAAGTCGCATGCTGGATGCGCTGATTTCCACGTCATCATAAGGCCGTGTTGTTTCTGTGATTTATGTCTTTCTGACAAAAACCGAAAATGCACTTTTGGGTAATTTTCGGCCGAAAACTTTGGTGCATCCCTGATCACTATGGAGTCTTTAATTGAGACAGGAAATGTTGAGATACATAAAATTTTGTGGTAATACTTTCCAATAATGATACAAATCGTATATGTAACTCATGTGTAACACATGATGAACTAATCATTAATTAATGCAGATTAATGATGATCTGAATGTGATTTCTGTGATTACATCACACTTAATAGATCATCAGTTGATGAACATTAATTTATTGTTAATTCATTGTTTCATCAATATGTGAACAAATTTTCCAGTTGAGAACAAAATAAACTATAATTTCTTTTCATGCCGTTGTTTTTTTCTTTTTTATTGGCAAGACAAAGCCGTTCCTGTTGGCATACTGGTATATTACAGGTAAATCCCTGCTGGTTAAGATTTCATCATTACTTAATCATGATTTCAAGATAAATGTGTAGCCTACGTTCAAGTAAAGTTACATCAAATTCAATATGAAGAATCTAATAATTCATGTCTGAGTTACAGGTAAGTAACTGTTGAACAGGAAAGAGCAGATGGAAAGTTTTGCCTCCTCAGTCTCATTTGATAATAATAATAATAATACATTTTATTTGAAGCACCTTTCAAGAAACCCAAGGTCACTTTACATAACATTTAGCATGACTGACTTTACATCTGGGCTGCAACAGCTTTGGCTACGACCTGAATTGGCCAACTGAAGTGGCCGTAAACATCCTGAACGTGGGAGCATGTTTCATAAGCCATTCTGAAAGATGCTGCAATGTGAATTTATTATTTTAAAAGTGGTAGCAGCCGTTCTAAAAGCAAAGGCAATGCTAACAGTAGCTGAATGACAGAGCTGCATGACCCACCTCATTGCGGGACAATGAAAAAGTTGTTGCACGGGAGCACAAAGAAGAAAAATAAACATGTTACCTCAGGGGCTCTGTAAAAAAAAAAAAAAAGAAAAGAAAATAGAATATATTATATTTTGGTCTTAAAAGGAAAATTTGTTGGGATAATGATGAATTAATGAATTAACAATGAATTAATGTTCACCAACTGATGATCTATTAAGGGTGAAGTAATTACATCAGTCCACATTCAGATCATCATCAGTTCATGATGAGAAACAGGAATTCATGATAGATTTGCATTAATTAATGATTAGTTCATTATGTGTTACACATTAGTGATTAAATTTAACTGGAAAAGCTAATATGCAAATATCAGTGATGATACAAATATTTACTTTTTCATCATGAAGAGATGATGTATGATTTGTTTATTTAATAAAATTATGTTTAAAATCATGTGTAACTGATATCTATTACTAATCTAAAGCAATTCTGAAACTTTATAGGAAAAGTGTCCCTTTCTAAATTTTACACACACACACCCCCAGTATACACAGTTGTCCTCATGTTTATTCATATCCTCTCATCAAAGAAGAAAAAAAAAATCAGCTGTCAATGGAATAAGTAAAAAAGTGACTATTTTTAGAAAATGTAATGAAAATCATGACATTGATTTTGAATTGTGGCTCAACAGAAATATTAAGAAAAACAAACAAACAAAAAAATCACCTAAACAAACTAAAATGTTGTTGATCAACACTTTGAGGAGATCACTGCAATCAGGTGTTTTCTGTAACGTCCAATCAGACGTCTGCACCGGTTGACAGGTACGTTGGTCCATGTTTATGAGCAACATGCTCTAATTTGTCAGCTTTGTTTGTTTTGTGAATATTATTTATAACCACAATTCAAAAGCAATTTTGTATATTTGACTGAATTATAACTGATCAATTTTTATTTGCTATTTTTAAAATTTATATTATATTGTAATAATGGATTAGATTTATATTGTACTTTTTCTTGCGGGGCACTCAAAGCGCTCACAGTAGGTCCATTATTCTTTCTCTCCTCGTTCATATTTGGTAATGACGGAAGCGTGGCAGCCATTTCCCGCCTACGACCCCTCCGACCACCACTGGAAACATTCACACACAATCATACTCCAGTGAGGCCCTCACTGGGAAAAAAAAAACATTAAAAAAACATTTAAATGCAGCAGGAAAGTTTTCTGGAGTTTAATGTTAATCCTCAGTGTAGAAAACTCTTTCTCCTCCCGAGGGACAAAAACCTACATGCTTCACTGGTGATTCTAAATTGATCCCAGGAGAGAAAACCAGTGTTTGAGCATCTGTAAACTGGTTTTAATGGTTATAGAAAGTGGATGGATAATTAAGCATGACTGTGTGAATGTGTGTGTGCTGCTTGTTGCTGCTTTAAACTCCAGATGAGCAGGTAGTGAAGCCCGTGGTGAGCGTGTACCCAGCAGCATGCAGAGTCCACCAGGAGGGGAAGAGCTCCCTGCTGTGTCTGGCCTCAGCCATGTTTCCTCCTGTGGTCCAGTTCTCCTGGAAGAGACAGAAGGAGGACGGCTCTCTGGAGGAGCTGCTCCCTGCTGAGGGAGATCAGCTGGAGATCAGAGAGTCGGGACGCTCCGCCGCCATCTTGTTGCTCAATCACCATGAGAACGATAACTTCATCTGCACCGTCCAGCATGAGGGGGGAACAGAGGAGGCCCGAACACAACAAGGTAATGAAGGCTTGCTGACTGTGTTCAGCAGTGATTCAGCTTCATGTGGAGACGCTGTCAAAGACAGCAGAGGAGCAGAGGACTGACATTTCTCACTGCAACTCCAAACATTTTCCTCTTTTTCAGTTTCTCCCTGGATCCAGAAGCTCCTGAACCAGATAAATCTGGTCTTGCTGCTGTCCACAGTGCTGATAGTGAAGAGTCTGGTGTACTGCTGTGGACTCTCTCTGCTGATGATCCTCAGAAACAAGGGAGCGTCCACCAACTGCACACATGCTGACTGACTGTTTTCTGCTGGCCTTTTCTCTCCATCACATCTCATCACTTCATCTCATTTATCACTTTCATCAGGATTCACCGTTTGTTATGACGTCTTGTAGTTGCCTTTAAAATCTCTCTTTTTATGCAGATTTTAGACTTATTGTCAGACTTTACATCCATATACTGTATTTACATTTAGATTTGCTGTCATGAAGTGTAAACATCTTAATAAGTGTCCATTTAATCTTCACCCGATGCAGTTTGGCTTTAGAATCCATCATTCCACTGAAACAGCCACATGTGAATTTTTTAGAACAAATGAAACATGAGGTTGATAAAGGTGGTGTAATCGGGGCAGTGTTCCTTTAATTTAAAGAAAGCTTTCAACACTGTCAATCACCAGATTCTTTTTAATAAATGGTCATCTTTTAATCTGTCCTCATGCACTATGCAATGGAAAGAATTACATCTGACACAGAGACAACAATGTGTAAGAGTACAAAATGTCACAACTGCATCATGTGAAAAAAATCTGGGTGTACCTCAAGGTTCAATCTTGGGACCATTACTGTTTAACGTATATAAACAACCTTCCCAAAATGCTGTCCTCACCATGTATAATACCAGATGTATGCTGATGATGCTGTTGTGTACGCTAATAAAATCTCTCTTTTTATGTAGATTTTACAGACTTATTGTCAGAATTTACATCCATATATTCACATTTAGATTTGCTGTCATGATGTAAATTCTGAAGGACACTTTGATCTTGATAATTTATTTTATATCTGCTTTCTGTCTTTTAAATGTTTCAATATTTTCCATTTTTTTCTGCGTTTATGGCAGTTTTTAAGGAATGAACCACTTTTAAAGAACAAAATATGCAAAATTTATTTTCTCTGAAATATTAAATAAAAACTTTGGTTTGGTTCTCCATATTTATTCAGTGAGATCATTTCAATAAACTATACAAAAGGCTTGTTGTTGTTTCTTTCTCTGCTTGTTTACAGATTTGCTACATTGACAACCATTTGACTGTGTTTGAAAGTTCCTTTCTCTTCCAACCTCAACAACTTTCACATCATACAAACATACAAACAGGAAGCAGACGGAAGCAATTTTCATTCACCATGAAGACGAAGCGTCTCCAAGTCCTAAACTTTATTTCTCTACAGCAGCTGTAAACAAGTTTGGTCCCATGAAAATATGACTCAACAACTGTGAGTTGGAAGATACACTTTTATGATCAAAATGCAATGGATAGAAAAATAGTTTAAATGTTTTCTGGAATAATAAATGAACATCATACATAGAATGTGAATATACTGTACTGTATGTACCAACAGATGGAATGATGATTTAAATATGCTGGATAGGACGTATCATGAAAGGATGTTTGGGAAAACGCCAAGCAACCCTTCAGATGTGTGAAAAATAAACTGAGCCAGTTTAAAATCCTGAACCGACACTTGATTATACACAATCTACATTGCTTAAAACAGGAACATTAGAAAGCAATTTATACATAAAATGCCAAGAAGCTAAGGGAAAATGAAAAAGATATGGTTAAAAGCCACAAAAGAAGCCACCTCACATCTGAATATAGATATCTCAATCACACCACAAACCTGCATTCTTGAGATTTACATCAATTTACCAATGTTTCATTGAAGAATAAAAATGCTTTGTTATCCAATTGCATTATGAAAAACAATGATATAAAAAATGGATAGATACTGACAGTCCATCATATCATTTTATTTTGGATATTAAATGAAGTTAAATTCAGCTCTGTTTTCCTGTTTAAATAAAATGAATGATGTCAAAGTGTAGAATAAATGGCTAATGCCAGAATAAAATATGAAGATAGTAACCAAAGTGATAAAGAATGGTAAGAATAAAGTGCTATTGTTTTCTTTTTAGTCTTTGTTGAGCCTTTTTGTTTGTTTTCTGTGAATTTATTGTTTTGTAAAACTCTATGCAGATGACACTGTTGTTTCCACACATGAACAAACAGCAGAGCACAGCTGCTGTTTGGAGATAAACACAAACATCCGGAGGTTGATGAGTGAGATGAGTGTGTTGAGCAGCAGATATGAATCTGTTCTCTGTGGTTATTAGAAGAGAAAAAAGTGCTGGCAGCCAATCAGACTTGCTCTCCTGCAGCTGTGTGGCTTCCTGCTCTGCAGCCTCCACACCGTTAGCTGTGGCTTTCACTTTAATAACACAAGCACAGTTACAAGCATCGACTGCTGAGAATCATTCCAGGGAAACATCTGTGTTCTTCATCTGTGAGAGAAACAGCTCAAATCCTCAACTCAGAGCTGAGAAATTAACTTTGATGGAAGAAAAGGAGAGATGAGAAAGCTCCTGATCAACATTTGTTGCCCACGGAAAATAAATTGACACCCAGTCTCGTAAAAACTCTGAACATAAAGTTCCACAGTTCAGACTTAGGACAAAGGGAAGCAGGATTTTACTGTTTTAGCTCCAAGAACATGGAACAAAGTCTCAGTCAGCACCAGAACAGCTGAGTCAGAGTCAGTTTAAAAGATTTAAAAACCCTCCTGGACAGACTTTTTTTTTCTTCTCTTTTTTTCTTACTTGTCCTGTCCAGCATTGTTGCAAGCAGAATGGTAATCTGGTTGCTTTATTATGTTGAACAGATTTACTTTGCCAGGGGGAGCTTTATGAACACAAGGCTCCCCTTGATATCCTGTTTATTCATTTTATTTCTTTAATTAAACATTTGTTTATAACAGCATTCCATACCATACTGCTGGGCTTGACAAGGGAGAAATTAAAGTTAACAGAAGCAAGGATAGAAAGTGGAACAGAGAGAAAGGAGTGAGGAAAAGAGAGAGAGAGAGAGAGAGAGAGAGAGAAAACATGATCCACTTCCACAGTTCACTGGTGCATCTGTACAGAAATCCCTAAACAACATTCCAAGGTCTCTGCTGGAAAACAAAACTAGCAATCCCCCTCAGGAGGACCTGCAGGTGGCTTAAGTATCATCAGCTCATACAAACACATGCAGAACTACGCAGAGAAGAGGTACAACCTAGTCAGAGCAACGAGAAGCAGCGTCACAATGTCAACATGCATAATAAAGGGTCTCTATGGTGATACAGTCATGCAGATGCAACCTCGTCTCTGCAAGGAGGAGGAAGCCCGAGACTCGGGCCCTTAGCAGCCACCCAGAGGCCCGGACCCCAGCAACCCCTCCAAAGGGATGGACATGGATCCCCCAGAGGGCGGCCCCAGCCGGAGCCCCCCGCGGTCTCGGGGCCCAGGCCCAAGCAAACCAAGACCAGCAGCTGCCGACCCCACCGGGTGCCAACACCAGTCCTTGTACACCTGCATACACTATGCCCACTGATACACACCTCGTCCCTCCTGCACCTTATAAATTTCCCCTTTCACACTCACATTCATTTGTTCTCACACACCCACCTCACTCTTACCCTTGCCTCCGTGCCTCCTGGGTGATAATCCAGACCGGAGAAGGAGCTGCGAGCTCCAAGCCCCCGGCACACTCCACTTCAAACTGGGGAGCAGGCTGTCTCTACACTCAGCGAACGAAAGCACTTTCATGCCGCCCCTCACCACGCCCGCTTGACACGCGTCTTCCCCACGACCCTACGTGTGTGTGTGTGAGGTAGAGTGGAGGGGGAGAGAGGTCTTGGGAAGGAAGACCAGAGGGGTGTGAATTCCCCTCTGGAAGTTGAGCCATTGTCACCATTAGGTACCCCTGCCTCCCGGGATCCCTCCAGGGCAGAGGGAGCCAGACACGGTCGCCCCCATGTCCAGGCAACCAGCATTCACTGCAAAGGAGCCAGCGGTGGCGCCTGGGGACACCGGACCACCCCAGGCCAGGGAGGGGGGACAGGGACGGGAGCGAACGAGGGCAGTGGAAGGGCCAGTCCACAGACCCACCATCTCCAGGCTCTGCAGACCCCCCAAGAGGCACGCAGAGACGCCAACCACCACTTTTTTTTCTGTGTCAAACCCCACACCATAGTCCAAACAACCAGACAGCTTTACTGGACAGACTTGATATGGAGAATATTTTCTGATCTCTCTTCTAATGTTTTAATGTTGGTCTCTTTTTTTTGGGAAATTGTTTCTGTGGATTTTCTGATACAACTTTACTGCTTTAGAAGTTTATTCTTATCCCTATCTTCAATGTTATAAATTGACTTCACTGAGTGATTTAATATAATGTGACATGAAGGAAAGAATAATGATATGATATCTCAGAAAACAAAATTTATTTCTACTTTATTCTCAAAAAGCTTTTTACTCTAGAAAAACTGGCATAAAAGCAGAAACGTGTGACGTGTGGGTACAAAAAACAACTTTTTATTTAATATTTCAGAAAAAAATAAATTAAGCATATATTGTTCTTTAAAAGTGCATCATTCCTGAAAAACCTGTCATGAAAGCAGGAAAAGTGAAAATGCTGAAATGTGACAGAAAGCAGATATAAAATAAACTATCAAGATCAAAGTGTCGTTCAGAATTTACATCATGACAGCAAATCTAAATGTGAATATATGGATGTAAATTATGACTATAAGTCTGTAAAATCTGCGTAAAAAGAAAGATTTTATGAACATATACAACAGCATCATCAGCATACATGGTGTGGACAGCATTTTGGGAAGGTTGTTTATATACATTAAACAGTAATGGTCCCAAGATTGAACCTTGAGGTACACCCAGGTTATTTTGACATTATGTAGGTACTACATTTTGTACTCTTACACGTTGTTGTTAATTCCTTCCATTGCATAGTGATGACAGATTAAAAGATGACAATTTATTCAAAAGAATCTGGTGATTGACAGTGTTGAAAGCTTTTTTTAAATTAAAAAATACTGCCCTGAATACACCACCTTTATTGATCTCATGTTTGATTTTGTTCTAAAAAATAACATGTGGCTGTTTCAGTTGAATAACAAACGTTGGTGAATCCTGATGAAAGTGATGAATGAGATGGAGAGAAAAGGCCAGCAGGAAACAGTCAGTCAGCATGTGTGCAGTTGGTGGACACTCCCTTGTTTGTGAGGATCATCAGCAGAGAGAGTCCACAGCAGTACACCAGACTCTTCACTATCAGCACTGTGGACAGCAGCAAGACCAGCTTCACCCTCAGCTCAGACTGGAAGGATGCTGACAGCTTTACAGCAGGGAGAGCAGGAGCAGAGGTTTCACGTTGTGGAGCAGCAGGAAGCTCTGGAAGAGAAAAATGTTTGGAGTTGCAGTGAGAAATGTCCGTCCTCTGCTCCTCTGCTGTCTTTGACAGCGTCTCCACATGAAGCTGAATCACTGCTGAACACAGTCAGCAAGCCTTCGTTACCTTGTTGTGTTCGGGCCTCCTCTGTTCCCCCTCATGCTGGACGGTGCAGATGAAGTTATATCTGCTGAGAGCTTCATCATCAACCACTCTGATGGAGGCGGATTGTGTCGACCCTCTGAACTCTCTCCCTCAGCAGGAGGCAACGTCATCAGAGAGCCGTCCTCCTTCTGTCTCTTCCAGGAGAACTGGACCACAGGAGGAGACATGGCTGAGGCCAGACACAGCAGGGAGCTCTTCCCCTCCTGCTGGACTTTGGATTCAATGGTGCACAATCTCACCACGGGCTTCACCAGCTCATCTGGAGTTTGACAGCACAGATCAATACAGCACAAAGTTACATACACTGAATTCACCTTCATATCAAACCATAGATTGTTAATAGAGATGGACGTATTATCAGGTCTCGTCTGAATTGAGAAAAGTAAAGCCAGTTGGGCGTGTCCCACTGTTGCCATCTTGCCATGTCATGTGTGTCGTCACTCCTGGAAAATTCTAAAATGGGCACAGTGCAGGGCAAATGATTGACAGGTGGCGTACTTTAGGCTAAACGCTAACTGAGCTAACTCAAAACTAACAGGAGCTAACAAAGATAAGCCCCCTAAGCGGTGGGGTAAAGGTAAGACATGCTTAGACTTGCTGTTATCCGACTAAAAAGCGCCATTGGGCTACTCTGCTACAAACTGAGACCTTACAGAGAGCAAACAAGGAACTAACTAGGAGCCATAGGTCGGTTGGCCGAGCTTCCAGTCTGCCGCATGTCAATCAAAAGGACACATAACATCTAAACGGATGATTTATCAAAAAATTCACCCCCTCACAGTTGACATGAAGGTAAACTTGACCTATTAAACCTAAAATGATTTTTTTAACCAGGCTGTAAACATGTTTATTTCTGTTATGAAGTCGGTCTTTTTAACATGGGAGTCTATGGGGATTTGCTCTGTTTTGCAACCCCTAGCGGATCAAGAAAGAATTACAATTTTTGTGCAATGCGGAAATGGGCTCACTGTTCTCCAGCGGAGTTTGCCATTGTATCAAACACACTCGTCACCTCATGGTAGCAGGTGGACCACGTCAGCATCTTTATGAAGTCTCATTAAGTTATTTCACTTCTTTCATTCTTTATTGCTGATATCTAAATGAACCCTTTAATGCATCAAATTTTAAATAACAGTGCTTCATGTTTTCACAAACAATATTTTACTTCTACAGCTGTTTGCAGTCATTCTTTATTTATTCATCACATTTTACTTTTTACTGGATTTTTATTTCTGTTCCACAAAAATATATATTTCATAATGAATATCATATAATGTTTCATTTTTCTGTTTATTACTGAGGAAACCTTGGTAATCATAACATATGAATATAGATATATCCCGTCCTCAGCCATGAATATACTAGAAAACAGCTTTTAAATAGACGTCCACTGTAGTGGCCGCTATGCACGAAGGGTTAAAATATAATTCAACTTTATTTATTAAGTATAAATTCCTTTACTTTTATAAACCTAATAAGACAATACAATTAAATTAATTTTCATCTTCTAGTTTTTACCAGCAGGTTGTCTAATGTGTAAGAAAATGAGGAAAAAATTTTAGTTAATTTGTTCAATTCATCTATTTTAAAAGCACAAACAACTAAGTTATTAATCTTTCATATAATTTATTGTAAATTAAAGAAGATTTTTCAAGGAAGCATTTCCGTATGTTTTATGTTTATGTCTGAATGTTTAATTTTTCTGCTTTGGTGATTTTATTTTTATCCCCAACATAAAAATCAAAACTCATGTGAAATTAAACTTGATCACATCTTGAACATTTTGCAAATTTGCACAAAAATTTACTGACATGTATTTTTTCTATTCCATTTTGTCTTACTTTAATTTTATTTTTTTGAATACATTTTTGTTAATTTTACAATCATTTAAAGTGACAATTATTGTAAATAATTAATGACTTTTTAAATAAAATAACTAGGTTTTCCAAAGATCCAAAAACCATCGATGTCAGAGAATTACTGAGAAGATGAAAAAGTAAATATTATATGATGACTAATATTTGCAGAAATAAAGAATCAGTTTAGTTGTTCAGTGAGATTTAAACATGTTTTCAGGAATTATTGAGCTTTTCTTCTGTAACAACGGCTGCATGATGAATTCTCTACTAATGATGAAAAACTAACATGTAAAGCCTGAAGCAGCAGAAACTGACTTAAAACACATTTGAACTTCTACAAGAAAACAAGTGAAGGAAAAGAAATGTTTGATCTTACCTGTTACATACAGTTTAGTCCCCGAACCAAAGATCCCGGAGTAGGAGCTCCTACCATCTGTCCCGACACAGTGAGAAAGACTGCTACAAAAACCCATCTGCTGGTGAATGTGTCAGCTGAGGTGAAGGAGTCCAGATGATGAAGCAGGATCATATTTCAGCTCCATGATGTGTTTCTCTAATGTTCATATCAACATGACTGTCTCTTCTTCTCTTTTCTTTTAGCCACACTAGCAGCATGGCTCTGATGTAAATAGGCGCTTTCGGACTGCAGGAACCTTTTGGAGTTCCTATAACCTTTTCGGGAATCAGGCCGTTTTTTTGTGCATTCGGACACATAGTAACTAGGGACCTCGGATCTCAGTTCCTAGAACCTTTTTAGCTCCTACTCCGAGGCAGGGTTGTATCAGGGTTCCATAGGAACTGAAATAGGTGTTTGGTGATTGGTAGAACTGGCAAGCCGCGCCCCTTGCGTGATCTCCGCTTCTTCCAGCCCTGCCATATTTAAAGTCTCACAGCTGTTACCCTGATTACTGAGAGCGTAATAACAACAAGAACTATTACAATAGGAGTGTACCAATTCATTATTAAATCCATCACAACGGTACACATCCGGAATCGATAACTATTTTGAAATGTCCAAAAGCAATTATTTTCATACTAATTTAATGACTCAAATACAGCTGCAAAGTGTGGCAGTAGAATCTGCGGCTGCCGCCCGGACACTTTAGTGGACGGACTGTCAAGAAAAGATAAACAAGGGAAAGGGAGGGAAAGCTGGTGCGTTAGCTTTTATAATAGCTTTGAATAAAAGAGATGGAAAACCCAAATACAGTTGCAAATTGTGTCAGTACAATCTGCGCCACTTTAGTGAACGAACCCTGGCCCGTCCACTAAAGTGTCTGGGTGTACTTCAACGAAAGGTAAACAAGACGTTGGTAGGGCAGCTTTCCAACAGGGGGGCTGTTCCGTTACGTGATACATATGACTGTGATGAGGGAAAGCTGGTAAGTTCGCTTTTACAATAGCTTTGAATTACAGAGATGAGAAACCTCAGTTTTGTATTAGATCTGTTGGGGCCTAAATTTGTCACTGTGGCGACGATTGCGTCACCCATGATCCCTAACAAGGTCCTCCCTCATGTGCGAACGCACACTGAAGGCGAAGGGTAGTTCTTATAACTAAATTTGGGACGCATAGTTATAGGAACTGCGTTCTTAGAACCTCTCTGTCCGAATGTGCCTATAGTCAGTCTGTTGGTCAGTCCACCACTATAGTCCACATGGACTGGATCTGAACTAAAGGATGGAGGGATGGACTGACATGAAACTTCCTCCAGAGGATTGTGTAGAATAGCTGATAGAAACCAGCTTATTGATCATTATTGTAACGTGAGGGTTCTTGGTGAACTTGGTGATAAGTTCACTCTTTAGTGGAGAAATAACAGGATGGAGATGGATTACTTGTGGAACAGCCTTTTTACTCTCCTCCACACTTCCACAACCCCACTTCCTGCTTCTCCCACTCCAATGTGACAGTCTTAGCCAATCAGACGTCAGGAGGGGTTACTAAGGTAAATGCAGGAGGAACACAGAGACAGATTCAGCAGACTATAACTCCTGTCCTGGAATGCAAATATGAAGAACTAAACCTATGAGATTAATTTTGTGAACACACAGTTTAGCAAGTACTTAACACATTTTAACAAATGAAGCTTACATTTCCTCCCCCTCCCACACAAGAAATGTCCCCGTTTCACATACAGCAATTTAGAAAGGACTACCTTCCAATTACGAACAGGCAACAATCTCACTTCAGAACATAGTCCTTCAAGTATGCTGGAGGTCCAACGGTGCGCCGTCTGGGGTATGTCGAAGGACCAGAAGTTCCAGCTGGAATGGGAGAATGTACATTTTCAGAATGGAATGCCATTAGTTGGCCAGAGGAGGGGGCAGGTGAACATGGATCCCGAGAGGCAGGCGATGGTGCAACACGGGGCACAGACAATGACTGAGTTTGGGGCAATGACTGACAGGCCTGTGAGGGCCTCGCAGAACCACTTGGGTTGCCAAACCCAGCTGAAGGTGCCACTGGTGCAGATTCGGCAGTTATAATGGGCAAAGCACCTGAAAGCGAAGTCAGGGTTGGGGGTTGAAACAGCACAGAGGAGTTACAAACAGGCATCTGGTGTCCATGACCTGGTACTGGGGCACTGTATGGTTGAGATGGTTGTAATGAGCAACACAATGCTTGTACTTGTACGCTCGTACTGGGGAGTTCAAGAATGTCAGCTGCAACCTTTTGAAATGGCTCGCTTGCGATGATTGTTTTCATTGGAGCTCGTTGATGAGGAATGGGGCTCCTCCTGGAATCACAAGGGGGACACTGCTTGCACCATGTCTTAATATCACAAGACATGAATGGCCAGTGATACAGTTTCTGAGCACGTTTCAGAACTTTCTCTGCCGGCATATGACCCGCAATTGGATTACCATGCAGTAGCGGCAGAACGGTGTCTTTCAGGCCATGAGGAACAACCACCTGATGAAGCACCGACTTTGTGGATGTATCAGAAACTTTACGGTAGAGCAAACCATCATGAAAAGTAAATCTGTGGTACTCATGACAAAGTGCCTTCTCAACAGGTGTACATTTTTTCATACGCCAATATGGTGGTCTCTGACCTGTAGGTTTCCAGGTAATAGCCTGCGACAGCACAGAATCTTGTTGCTGTTTCTTTTTAAGATCTACCTCAGGGAGCTCTAGCACAAATGTGGATGAGACAGACTGCGTAGGACAGTGTACATCTGATCTGGAGAGCTGTAGTCTAGCCCAATCACAAGATGCCAAATCTGAGTCAGCAGTCCCAGGGTTGTACTGATGAACTGAGTCTACAGGAGAGGTCGTACTCATGGGATCAGAGTTGCTATTTTCAAGCTGTGGACTAGCATTAGCAGTCCTGCTAATGCTGTGCTCTGTTAGCATGATGTCAGCAGGGCGGCGTGACATTGCGTCCGCATTGAGGTGGCAGGGACCTTCTTTGTGGATCACAGTCCATTGATAAGGATCAAACTCAAGGGCCCAGCGTGCACGACAACCTGTTCTATCATTGTCAATGGGTATCTTTTTCTGAGACCCAGAAGGGGTTTGTGGTCAGTGACGATGACAAAAGGCTGCTTGTAGAGATAATGACTAAAATGCCGTACGACCCAGAGATTAGCCCAAAGTTCTCTATCATAGGTCGACCATTTCGCTCCGCTTTCGTGAGAACATGGCTCGCGTAGGCAATTACTTTCTCTTGATGTCCCTGTTTCTGAGCTAAGACAGCACCAATAGCAGAGCATGAAGCATCTGTGTACACGCTAAATGACAATGTGAAATCAGGAAATGCAATCACTGGTGGGTTAGAGAGTGCATGTTTCAGATAAGTGAATGCATCCTGACATTGAGTGGTCCAGTGGAAGGTGCGTTTTTCCCTGTGAGTGCATGAAGTGAGATGCTGTGATGTGCAAAGTTCTTAATGAACCTACGATAAAATGAACAAAGTCCAAGAAATGCTCTCACCTCAGTTGCTGAACGTGGAATTGTCCAGTCCTGGACACTTTTCACATTCCCTGGGTCTGGTTGTATGCCGTTTTTGGACACAATATGACCCAGAAATAGCACCTGACTTCTGGCAAAACAGCATTTGGATGGATTCAACTTGAGGCCACTCATCTGAAATCTGGAGAGGATTTCCTCCAGGTGCTGAAGATGTTTGCTGAAAGAGCGACTGTAGTTGAGAACATCATCCAGATACACTAAACAGATTTTCCATGGAAGACCACGAAGTACCATCTCCATCAAGTGCTGGCATGTGGCTGGGGCATTAGTGAGTCCCGTGGGCATGACTTGAAACTGATAAAGTCCACTGCCTGTTGTGAATGCTGTTTTTTCATGTTCTCTCTCTTCCAGTTCAACTTGCCAGTACCCATGCTCCCAGCCAGCACGTCCATGTGGGGCCTATAAGGGTTACATTCCGGCTGCATATGAGGGACCCAAGTGGGTTTGTCCACAGTTTCCATGGTGGCCCCACCTGTGTTTACCCATATAGCCTGTAGGTGTTTGGATGGGCATGGGCTTGAACTGGGCAAATTGGCAGATCTCATAGTTTAAGTTAAATGGGCCCCATATGTGGAAACCCACATGGGAAAACATCGGTGGGGCCACCATGGAAACCGTGGACAAACCCACTTGGGTCCACAACAATGCCACATTTTCTGGCAGAATGAGATCAGACAAGGAGTCCCTGAGGATAGGGCTGGGACAATCCCCAATTGAATCGTATATTGGCAATTGGAAGGTTGCCAGGCAATTTGCTGTTTATCAAGACAATTTTGAAAAAACAGCGCTCAACTGTGCATTTAGAGATGTTTCTGGAGGAAATTTATGACTGTTAGAGAAGCCCCGTTTACAAACAGACATACAATCCACATTCTCTCTCCTCAGTGCAGCTACACTGTCAGCAGCCATGTGACAGTGACAGGGCGCATCTCTTGAACTGATGCAGCCCGTTTGCTCATGCCTCGGGGTCGTTCAAAGAGTAGACTAATTGCAAATAAATATTGTTTCAATGTGAAACTACTGAAATGTTCACACAAGGGCTTTCATAAAGAGAGTTCATGAACACATCATCCAGCAAAGCTGATTTTAAGGTTGTTAGTGCAGTCTAGCCTGGATGGAAGTTAAAATATTAAAGTATTATACAATTACATAATATTATACATATTATTAGTAATATATATAATAATATGGTCTCTCAATGCAATTGATCAAATTTTTTCCACCCGGAGAGCGGGACGGGGTGACGCTCCTTGCCCCGACGGTACGCACCCGGCGGGATATGTGATCGACTCCTGGGGCAAATGGAAGATCATGTGTCTGTCGGTGCTGTCCATCGAGGACGTTGAAGATCTCTACCTATTTGGATTTATGATAGCCGGGTTCCTGCTGATTGGT
Organism: Atherinomorus stipes; assembly: GCA_023101725.1. Taxonomy (NCBI): domain Eukaryota; kingdom Metazoa; phylum Chordata; class Actinopteri; order Atheriniformes; family Atherinidae; genus Atherinomorus; species Atherinomorus stipes. The sequence continues at coordinate 47,165 of JALJCO010001329.1, forward strand.
GTGGGCATTTTCCTGGTTTATCGCAAAGTTGGAGGGCTGCTGGCAGCTACTGGCACGCTGCCTGACATTTGTGTGGGGATGAGCCGTGCTATTAACACTCAGACTCTGGCGTTGCATGAGATTCATCGCAAGCTAGATGCCATTCAGGCCCAGCTTGGCACTCTGGCTGCGGTTCCGAATCTCGTCCGCGAAGTGGGTACATCTGTGGAGCAGCTGGCACGGCTCCTGGAAAATTGACCCCCGATTCGGCTGATTGATGCTGCCATGGAGACCTGTTACGGACTCAAGGCAGACACCACCACGTCTGACCTGTTTCAAAACATCTTCTGCTATCTGCTTTGGCGACCCTGAGGAGAGGCCTGTGTTTGGGTTAACACGGGCTGTCTCTGCAAACTCCCCGAGAAAGCTATGTGAATGGACTCTCAGCATCCCTCCCTGTTCCCTCCCCCGCACATCTCTCACGGGAAGTGGACCACCTGGCCAGCACCCCCAAGGCCACCATAACATCTGTGGACAGAGACTGGGTGTGAACTCAGGCGGGTTCACAGCCTGACACACACACGCATCCACGGACACACAAGATCCCTTACACACACAAACCTAAGACTCAACGCTTCCGTTGCCCACTCTTTTTCCCGCCTTTCTGGACAGACTGGGCCTGGAGGGTGCCACGAGCGCCCCCGCCTGGCGTCTGGAGGGATTTCCTCCCTTCCTCCCACAGTGTGTCTTTCATGTTGTGATTGCCTTAGTTTGTGCTTCTATGTACTGGTGTGTCTTTTTTTTGTCTCTAAGGTCTCCACCTGTGTACGTGGAGAGTTTAGAGACCTCTTTTTTTACCACCTACCCATCTTTCCTCATGTCACCGTTTTCTTTCTGCGAAGGTGCGCCCTGCGAGGGGCTGCTTGGCCACGGTCTGCCTGATCCTGTCTTGTCTTGTTATGTTTTTGTTTTTGTCTATGTGTCTTGGACGGGTTGTACTGAAACATGAATTTCCCCTCGGGGATCAATAAAGTATCTTTGATTTGATTTGATTTGATTTGATATACATATACAATACATGTAATAAGTATAACAGTACTTATTACAAAGCCATGTCACAGGAGTTTCAGCTCACACATGCATTTAAATTCAGATTATTCATGCAGCCATGCTGACTGGTAGCGATCAACATAAGACCCTGCCCCCTTGCCAATTTAATCGTGTATTGGCAATCTAGAGCAACGACAATCTACAATTTGAAATTTAGAGGCAATTGCACAGCCCTAGTGCCTACACACTTAAAATAAGGATTAAATGAAGTCAGCATTTACCAAATAAACTGTTGTATTTTACTGAACAACAACCTCAACCACTAAAACATGTTTGTCATCCGGGAATAAATTTTACATGTTATGAAGTCCAGTCATATGACTAATAAGACGAGCAGTCTGCTGTCAAATGTGCCGTTTATATGAGGTTTTAAATGACAACATTAAAATGTTCATCGTACATAAGTGCTCATTAGTTTGGCTGCAGTCAGGATATCTCCCCCACCTGTATCTGTTCCGACCTTTCCGACCTCCACAGTGCAGCAGCTTCCACTGGGACCATGTCAGACACGGCACAGTCTGTGTCGGTGGATCAAGATAAAATCACAAGGGTATTGTAGGATCATGCGATAAAACTGGTAAAACTGGTCACTGGTAATGATGTAATGTTTGCATAGTTCAGGGAATCCAAAATCTCAGGGAGGCTTTTATTTTGAAATTTTCTGAGTGCTTTGCACTGCTCCTGGGTCTGGATATCCATCTGGTCCTATAGTGGTTGACGCATTCTGGGAGCATGCTCTGTCAAAGAAAGACCCGATGCCTAGATTTAGTGGAGAGCTGCGGTGAGACGTGTCTGGGACTCATCTGAACAAAACCATTGACGATAATGGCTGAAACTGTCGGGGGCTTCGGACAGAGGACCCAGGTTCAAGTTCCTGGCACGACACTCAGGTGAACCACCATAGGCCCCTTAGGAAGGTAGTTAACTCCCACCAATTGCATTTTTTGAGCCCCAAGCCTGGCCCAGTTTGGCACCATCTGTTCTCAAAGTCCCCCAACTGGGGGACTCCAGAGTTTAAGAGGTTTAGCAGTCCACTGCTCTCAGAGATGGGTTAAAAGCAGAACTTGAATTCTCTCTACCCGCTGTTCTGTAGACAAATCAGGCTGGTTCGTAAAGCCACTCACCTCCTTTGGGAGCTCTGGTTTGTCTCGACCAACTGAAACATCCACCAAGGCTACTTCCATGACAGTCTTCCCCCCAGAGACAGCTGCAAGTCTTGTGGTCCATGGACATCCACCTCATCTACGGTAGAGCCTCGCCTCTGGTAGCGACCAGCTTCAACTGGTAAGTATGTGGGTTACAGACCCTCACAGAGACTCTACCATTCTTTACTGCTTCAATCATCTGCGCAACTCCAACACCAATTTGATGGAGATGAATTAATATTAACCATATCCATATAACAAGTGCTGTGCTTAAGTTTTCTATTACATGCAGCCAGTGGAGGGACAGAGCCAGGTTAATCTAGGACAGGCACAGATGAGCCAGCTTTATCATCCAGTGCAGGCACATCCACAGATGTGCAATATATATTTTTTATGTTTAAAGCACTGGTTGTCATGTGCAACTGTTGAAAGTTTTTGCAGTTCTGTTAGGAGGGCCCATTAGCAGAATTTTGCCTAGGGCCCCTTGGAGGTCTGAACCGGCTCTGTATAAACAACAATCACTTCTGCCCTCTGACATCATGTTTTGATTGTTGCTGTTTCCTGCTGACATCACTTTTTAAACAATAAGACAAGACAACATGTAATGTGTGTCTTCAAGAGTAGGACCAGTAACAGACTGTGTGAGATTAAAAGTCAATAACTTGTAAAAAGTCTTTGATCAAAAGTTTGGATGTTTGGAGGAATGAAGGTGAAGAATTCAACCCCAACAAGACTGTTGCAGCTGTTAAACATGGTGGCGGAAGCTTCATGTTGTGGGCTGTTGTCATGGAAACAGGAAACTCTTGACAAGATCTTCCCAAAGTCCCGACCTCACTTCTGTAACAATATGTGGACTCAGACTAAAACTAATGAAAGTGTTTTCATGAAGAGCTCATCAAGATCATGAAGGAGGAATGAACTTTATTCCAGCAGCAGCTCAAAGCAGGAGATTCATGTTTATCTGGATATTTGAAGGAAAACATTCATTATTAAGCAAAGATGATGGAAATGGATTGATGTGATTTATGGTGTGTTTATGTTTCACTTCAATCATTTTACTCTGCAAATATTGGAAATCTTCAGAGTTGATTTTTCGAGAAAATTCTGCTAATAATAAAAAGAAGAATAAAATGTTAAATCCATAAAGACAGCAGTGAAGAAGAAACTCCCTCAGCTCAGTGTGTTTGGGACTCTGTCTGAGATGGAGGTGAAATATGTGAACCTGGGCTGCTTTACTGCTCTCTTCCTGTCACACACACTGTTTGACATCTGTTCATCTGGAGGTTTTTGTTCAGCCTGCAGGGATCATTTCTCACTGTGGAGTTCACGTTTCCCACAGCTGCAGTAGTAGGTGGCTGAATGATCCACTTTAACTTTCTTTATCTGCAACTCACAGCCGTTCTGATTTCTTACAGCTGAGAAATCATCTTTCTGAGGATGATTGAAACCGTTATAAACAGAAGCAGAATTTTTGTTAATAGTAAGAATCACTCTGAATGTTTCTTTCTTCTGGTACCAGTATACATAATAATTAACATCACACTGGTGAATGTTTCCACATGTGAATGAGACTTTTTGACCAACTCTCCTGGTCAATGTTAAATCATCCTGAAGCAGCTCTGCTGCCATAGCAACCAGCGCTGCAGAGACACAGACAGACAGATGAAGGTTAGTGTGCCAGAGTTTGTTCCAGGTGGAGTTTGCTGGCTCCTGATTGGCTGGAAACACTCACCTGAACACAGACAGCACAGAGCAGCAGCTGGGAGGAAAAGCATTGTGTGCAGTGGTGTTTCCTCTGGTGAAGCTGGGGAGAAGTGGCGCTCTGATGCAGCTGAGGCCAAACAAGGACGAGCTGTGACATCAGAGCAGGACCACGTGCTTTCTAACAGCTCCTCAAAGCTCCCATCAGCCCCTGCTGCCCACAGATCAGACTGCTGCTGATGATTGACAGCTCACATCAAGCTGCTGTGTGCTTTCATGCTCTTGATTTCAATCTGACAGCAGATGAAAAAAATCTGCCTCACATGATGCAGAAAGACTAAAAACATTCATGTTCCCACAAACACGTTCAGGTTGGTGGTGAATTTAGTAGCACACACTGTTATCTGTTGTTCAGCAGCTGGATGAAAATACGTGAATCACTCTGGTCCAGCAAAGAGTTGATTATGAGAGTCAGGAGCCGTGTTTAGGTGGTGTGAAGCTAAAGAAATGTTTTCTTCGAATTAGCGCTGGTAGTCTGGTTCAAATCAGCGCTGGAAGCAGCTCGGTAGATAGGGGACCTGAGTACCGTACAGCGGTTTCTGTTGTCGCAAGTTCTGCTCGGGTCGGCGCAGGCAAAGTTGCATAGAGCTGCTCGCAGGCCAGAGGCCCTGGCGGGAGGGGGGGAAACATTGAATCACTCCGTAAACACTTTGTTTAGCCCCACAGGGATTACGAAAAGCATTTATTGAGGTAAAAAAGTTACTGAGTTCTCCTTTAAATAGCACATTTAAATAAAAATAATAATAATAATAAACATTAGGACAGGAAATAGGCCCAATGATGCATTACACAGAGAAACAAACAGTTTTAAATACAGAGAACTTCCCTGCCCAACAGTTTTTTTTGTCCAGTCACCTGCCACACTTTGCTGCATCTATCCAGCGGTCCACAGCAGGATTTGGTCTGGGTGGGGTCGGGCTGGGTCAGGTGGGCTTTGGTATGGATGTTGACTTTACATTGCGTCCCCTCCAGGGTTGCAATGCATTGTTGCTAAAGAGGGCACCAAACCGGTGTTACATCAAAACCTGTGAGCCATGAAAATCTGTGAGTGTAGGGGGCGATAACACCTGCTCCCTGATTATTCATCTGCAGATACTTAACTGTCAGCAGCAGGTAACCTCTTCATTTAATCTGTGTTAAACAGCAACATGGCGAGAAGTTGCCGTGTTGTGAACCCCCATATCTGTTCTCTTGACTGCAAAGGTTCTCATAAAAAGAGAGACTCATTACTGGTTTCACTACATGGAAAAAAGCTGCACTAGCCATGCTAACCATGTAAAAGAGACGTCTAGGGATTGCGGCTGTAGCCAAACACCATCTTCAATCAGAAAATCTCCAAGATATATTATTATTATTATTATTATTATTATTATTCAAAGCCCACAAAGACACTTGCAAAGCTAAGCTTTGATGCCCTGGTTTGGTTGGCCCTGGGGTCCTGAATGAGAGTCCTCTAGTCCAGTCCACAGTCAGAAAGACAACAGCTGAGTCATGGAGACTGGTTAGCCAAAAGGAGGAAAACAGACAAAAGGGGACCACTACTGTATTCCTCTTGGTCTAAATACAAGCTTTCCAAAGTTTAGGCTGAAGACAGAACAGTTCATCTTCACAACCTCCAGCTGAACCAGAAACCGGTCCTGCTGCTGCTGGTGGCTCTGAAGAGGGAACTCCAGATCATGTGTGAACATTTTAGAGAAAATGAGGAAAATGATCAGAAGACTTGGAGTCTGGTAAACTAGAGGTCCACAGACTAAGACCTGAGCTGCTCTGAGTGGTTTTAATATCACAGCTGGAGCTGAGCTCTACAAACGTGGGTCTGAGGCATCAGTCCGTACGAACATCAGTGCGTAATTCTCCAACTCTGTTCCTCTTTAAGCCTCTTATTAGAAACACTGCAGTTGGCAACACTCATAAATCCCTTCGCTATAGCCCGATGATGAACAGAACAGCTCTGCAGCAGGTTTCTCTGAAATGGCCGTCATAAACTGCTTCTAACCTGGACTCCCCGTTATCAGCGGCGGGTCTGGTTATACCAAACGTCGCGCTCTCCCTCACCTGCAGCCTGGATGCTTTGCATCTTTCCCATCATGTCCCTGTCTCGCTGTAGTATTTATTTTATTTTATATTAAATCATCAGCAATTACTAACATTAGCTTGGCTAACAGTTAGCTTACCTGCTGTTTACGCTCCAGTGCTCGGATCTCGTTCAGAGACGGCATGCTGCCTCCAAAATGTCCACCTCCCGGTACAGTAATCCAAATGTGGAATCCAAATTGTTATGCAAAATTCCCCACGCATGACCTGGTCCACGTGGACCCTCCTGACATGACCTGGTCCACGTGGACCCTCCTGACATGACCTGGTCCACGTGGACCCTCCTGACATGACCTGGTCCACGTGGACCTTGTAATGGAAATTTTATAATCACACTGAGTTTATTATGAGCACACCGAGTTTATGCTCCTGAGCAAGTATATTTGTGTATTTTAAGTTTTAATTGCAGCACATACCTTCAGTTGTCGTTTCTGCACCAATATGAAATATGAGTATAATGTTCTCTTTTCAGGGTTCAGCTAATGATAAGATTGCAGGTGTTCTCCTTCTGAACTGGCCTTGAATGTCTGAAGTTATGATATGTGTTTGCTAGTTAGATGTGTGAGGCGCATAGCACATACAGCTTCAGATAAGGATGTGTGATTCATGTCAGTGTCAACTGTGACAGCAACAGTTCCCTGTTTCCAGCCTTTCTCTCTGACACTGGATAAAAAGACATGTTCCTTCAGTATTTCTTCAGAAGGTGCTCACAATCTGATTGCGTGCATCATCTCCAACCTGGTTGTAAAATAAACTTTATATTCTGCAAAGATCACCTCATCTGGGTCTTTATTAGAATTTCCACCACAACCTCCTGACATGACCTGGTCCACGTGGACCTCCTGACATGACCTGGTCCACGTGGACCTCCTGACATGACCTGGTCCACGTGGACCTCCTGACATGATCTGGTCCACGTGGACCTCCTGACATGACCTGGTCCACGTGGACCTCCTGACATGACCTGGTCCACGTGGACCTCCTGACATGACCTGGTCCACGTGGACCTCCTGACATGACCTGGTCCACGTGGACCTCCTGACATGACCTGGTCCACGTGGACCTCCTGACATGATCTGGTCCACGTGGACCTCCTGACATGACCTGGTCCACGTGGACCTCCTGACAGCAGGCTGCCTCCAGCATCGCTGAATAGCAGCCAGATCTACAGATGCAGCCAACTGCTCCACCCCAGACCAATACCGGCTACATCCTCTCTAGTCGGGCTGGAAAGCATCTGCAACAGGATCATGTTGGACTGTCCTTTCAGCTTCGCCTTTCATTAGTGCAACGCGGTGACTTCAAAGCTGCTACGTGATGTCGCCCTGACCAATAAAACATGAAACGTCGATACGTTTTTCTCTTATATGCTCATATTTTTCATGTATTTTTCAACTGTCAAATTAATAAATTTAGTTTGGTTGGCGGTTTCATTTCCACTTTAAATCAAGCCTGACTTATTTTAGGAGCAAAGTGTAAATTAGAGGGGTGAAATCAGTACTTGCATGCGTGCTCCCATTTTTTTTCCTCTACTCGCACTAATCTATTTTTAGGTGCATATGCGAGTAAAATGCTCGCACTGTTAAGCCCTGATTTAGGAAATCAGCTGCTTTTATCTTTATTGAGTCATCTATGTGCAGAATAATGAAATAAGCAGCTCTTTGTTTCCATGACGATGGAAGCTGCAGCTCCTGAACTCTCTTTGATTTCACATTTATCTTTCAAGCTGCTTTTTCTATCGTCTCCACTGACTGTGAAGCCAAAGTAAGACAACAGCTCCATCTTCAGTTTGTTCTCAGTGTTTCCAGCAGCATCATTCAGCTGAGCAGCAAAGCTGTTAGAAAGCAGGTCTCACAGTCAGACAGCTGTTTAACAGCTTTTTGTACCAGGACGTCTCACTGTGAGAGACGTCCTCTGGTCCAGTTCTCCTGGAAGAGACAGAAGGAGGACGGCTCTCTGGAGGAGCTGCTCCCTGCTGAGGGAGATTAGCTGGAGATCAGAGAGTCGGGACGCTCCGCCTCCATCAGGGTGGTCCATCGTGATCTTCTCTACGCGTATAAATACACCTGCACCGTCCAGCATGAGGGGGGAACAGAGGAGGCCCAAACACAACAAGGTAATGAAGGCTTGCTGACTGTGTTCAGCAGTGATTCAGCTTCATGTGGAGACGCTGTCAAAGACAGCAGAGGAGCAGAGGACTGACATTTCTCACTGCAACTCCAAACATTTTCTCTTTTTCAGTTTCTCCCTGGACTCAGAAGCTCTTGGACCAGGTGAAGCTGGTCTTGCTGCCAGTCTACTGACAGCCCATCTCACAGTGACTGGAATCCACCTGCTATGGAGGTGATAGCAATGGAGAAAATTACATTTAGATTAGATGATGATGAGTCAGAGTATTTTGAAATATGTGATCCATTATATGATTTTATTTTGTATATAAAATGAAGTTAGATTTAACTATTTTTCCCTTTTAAATGAAAGAATGATATTAAATGATCTAAAAATGTAGAATAAATGCATAATGCCAGAATAAAATATGAAGATCGTAACCAAAGTGATAAAGCATGATAAGATCGAAGAGTTATTGCATTTTTTTTTGTCTTTGTTGAACATTTTTTGTTTGTTTTTTGTGAACTTATAGCTGATGGTTTTAGTTCTGTGCTGTAACTGTATGTCCTCTATTGTTTTGTAAATTTCTCCATCTAAATGTTGCAAAGATGGATTGGGTGGGGGTCATTGTATCTGTATCACATTTCTAATAAAGGAACAACAAAATTAAAAAAATGGTAAAAAGATGGAATGTTTCTATGGAACAGCACCGGCCCTAAAACTGCATGAGCATGGATTAGGATTGGGTAGATGTACATTTTCAGTCGATATTTGTCAGTCCAACAAATAACGGTGGGTGATTTATTCCAGCAGGTGATGCTCACTGACTGCAAGGGATTTTGCACTGTTCTATTTTTAGTTTTCAGACGTTCTGGATCAGATAATGTGGAAGTATTTTGTGAAAGGTGGTATACAGAGATGGATCATTGCAGCAGTTTAGAACATATGAACTCTTGAAGGAATAAATGTCCACATCATCTTGAAGAGATGCACTGAAACCCAAACAGCTCATCACAGAGGAACCATGAGGCTAAAACAGTGAGTATTTAAAAGTTACAGCGAGGTGGATCACATTGTTCTCCTGTTGCAGAAACGGTGTGGGGAGTTTTATTTACAAAGCCATGCACCGGTCCTGCAACAGCAAAACAGACGTGATCCACCTCACTGTGACTTTTAAGTAGTAGCTGTTTTAGGGGCCACAGTGAGGTCACATCACTCACGCACCTTTATCAGTGCAAACACTCCATATCAGTCAAACGGAGGTCCTCCTGGCAACCTGAGGTCACACACAGTCTCATGATCCTGGTATCTGGGGGCGGTGCTGCCATGGAAACCAGCATGTGTTGGTCAGCCAGCAGGTTCAGTTGTTTGTCTCCTGATCTTTTAGTTTGTGTAGGAAAGATGTGACAGTGAGGATGTAAAACTCTACGCTGATGATGCTGTTGTTTACACACATGAACAAACAGCAGAGCAGAGCTGTTGTTTGGAGATAAACACAAACATCCGGAGGTTGATGAGTCAGATGAGTGTGTTGAGCAGCAGATATGAATCTGTTCTCTGTGGTTATTAGTAGAGAAAAAAGTGCTGGCAGCCAATCAGACTTGCTCTCCTGCAGCTGTGTGGCTTACTGCTCTGCAGCCTCCACACCGTTAGCTGTGGCTTTCACTTTAATAACACAAGCACAGTTACAAGCATCGACTGCTGAGAATCATTCCAGGAAACATCTGTGTTCTTCATCTGTGAGAGAAACAGCTCAAATCCTCAACTCAGAGCTGAGAAATGAACTTTGATGGAAGAAAAGGAGAGATGAGAAAGCTCCTGATCAACATTTGTTGCTGACCATGAATAATAAATCATTTAAAGTTCATCTTCTGAGAAACTTGTGCTCTTTCAGCCAACTTTACTACAAGGAAAGAATCATGATGTGATTTTATATTGCAGAAGAAACAATTTGCATTTTGTTCTCCAAAAGCTGTTTATTCCAGAAAAACTGTCATAAAAGCAGAAAACTGGAGGAAAATTTGAAAGTGTAAAAGACAGAAAGCAGATATAAAATAAACTATCAAGATCAAAGTGTCCTTCAGAATTTACATCATGACAGCAAATCTAAATGTGAATATATGGATGTAAATTCTGAAATAAGTTTAAAAAGAGAATAAGAAATAAAAAAACAAAAAAAAAGGAGGAAAGTTGTTTATGTACATTAAACAGTAATGGTCCCAAGATTGAACCTTGAGGTACACCCAGATTATTTTCACATGATGCAGGTGTTACATTTTGTACTCTTACACATTGTTGTCTCTGTGTCAGATGTAATTCCTTCCATTGCATAGTGATGACAGATTAAAAGATGACAATTTATTCAAAACAATCTGGTGATTGACAGTGTTGAAAGCTTTCTTTGAATTAAAAAAAATACTGCCCTGATTACACCAACTTAACAACCTCATGTTTGATTTGTTCTAAAAAATCACATGTGGCTGTTTCAGTTGAATAACTAACGTTGGTGAATCCTGATGAAAGTGATGAATGAGATGAAGTGATGAGATGTGATGGAGAGAAAAGGCCAGCAGAAAACAGTCAGTCAGCATGTGTGCAGTTGGTGGACGCTCCCTTGTTTCTGAGGATCATCAGCAGAGAGAGTCCACAGCAGTACACCAGACTCTTCACTATCAGCACTGTGGACAGCAGCAAGACCAGCTTCACCCTCAGCTCAGACTGGAAGGATGCTGACAGACAGACAGACGGACAGACAGGAGGGAGAACAGGAGCAGCGGTTGCAGGTGGAGCAGATGCTGGAACGATTTCTTCCTGCAGACGTGTAGGAGTTGTTGCATGAACTGGTGGAGGAGATGCTGGTGGTGGTGGAGCAGCAGGAAGCTCTGGAAGAGAAAATGTTTGGAGTTGCAGTGAGAAATGTCCGTCCTCTGCTCCTCTGCTGTCTTTGACAGCGTCTCCACATGAAGCTGAATCACTGCTGAACACAGTCAGCAAGCCTTCATTACCTTGTTGTGTTCGGGCCTCCTCTGTTCCCCCCTCATGCTGGACGGTGCAGATGTATTTATATCTGCTGAGAGCTTCATCATCAACCACTCTGATGGAGGCGGATTGTGTCGACCCTCTGAACTCTCCCTCAGCAGGAGGCAACGTCCTCAGAGAGCCGTCCTCCTTCTGTCTCTTCCAGGAGAACTGGACCACAGGAGGAGACATGGCTGAGGCCAGACACAGCAGGGAGCTCTTCCCCTCCTGCTGGACTTTGGATTCAATGGTGCACAATGTCACCTCGGGCTTCACCAGCGCATCTGGAGTTTGACAGCACAGATCAATACAGCACAAAGTTCACTACAAACACTGGATTCACCTTCATATCAAACACACTCGTCACCTCATGGCAGCAGGTGGACCACGTCAGCATCTTTATGAAGTCTCATTAAATTATTTCACTTCTTTCATTCTTTATTGCTGATATCTAAATGAACCCTTTCATGCATCAAATTTTAAACAACAGTGCTTCATGTTTTCACAAACAATATTTTACTTCTACAGATGTTTACAGTCATCCTTTATTTTTTCATCACATTTGACTTTTTACTGGATTTTTATTTCTGTTCCACAAAAATATTCATATAATATTTATTACATGTTTCATTTTTCTGTTTATTACTGAGCAAAAGTTGGTAATTAAACATATGAATGTAGAAATATCCCGTCCTCAGCCATGAATATACTAGAAAACAGCTTTTAAATAGACGTCTACTGTAGTGGCCGCTATGCACGAAGGGTTAAAATATAATTCAACTTTATTTATTACGTATAAATTCCTTAAAGACCAAATAAGACAATACAATAAAATTCATTTTCATCTTCTAGTTTTTACCAGCAGGTTGTCTAATGTGTTAGAAAATGAGGAAGAAGTTTTAGTTGATGTGTTTAATTGATTTATTTTACCAATGAAAATCACAAACAACTAAATTATTCATCTTTAATGTGATGAATTGTAAATTAAACAAGATTTTGAAAGGGAACATTTCTCTATGTTTTATGTTTATGACTAAATGTTTAATTTGTCTGCTTTGGTGATTTTATTTTTTATCTACAACATGAATTTAAAGCTCATGTAAAATGAAACTTTATCACATCTTGAATATTTTGCAAATTTGCACATAAATTTATTGACATATATTTTTTTAATTCCCTTTCGTCTTACTTTTTATTTTATTTTTGGAATACATTTTTGTTAATCTTATAATCATTTAACCCTTTACTTTTAAAAACACAAACTTCAATTAATGTAAATTTCTTATTTTTGAGAAAAAAACCTATTTTTTTCCCAAAGATCCAAAAACCATCGATGTCAGAGAATTACTGAGAAGATGAAAAAGTAAATATTGTATCATGACTAATATTTGCAGAAATAAAGAATCAGTTTAGTTGTTCAGTGAGATTTAAACATGTTTTCAGAAATTATTGAGCTTTTCTTCTGTAACAACGGCTGCATGATGAATTCTCTACTAATGATGAAAAACTAACATGTAAAGCCTGAAGCAGCAGAAACTGACTTTAAACACATTTGAACTTCTACAAGAAAACAAGTGAAGGAAAAGAAATGTTTGTTCTTACCTGTTACATACAGTTTAGTCCCAGAACCAAAGATGAGGGAGTAGTAGCTCCTACCATCTGCCCCGACACAGTGAGAAAGACTGCTACAAAAACCCATCTGGTGAATGTGTCAGCTGAGGTGAAGGAGTCCAGATGATGAAGCAGGATCATATTTCAGCTCCATGATGTGTTTCTCTAATGTTCATATCAACATGACTATCTCTTCTTCTCTTTTCTTTTAGCCACACTAGCAGCATGGCTCTGATGTTAATGTCAGTCTGTTGGTCAGTCCACCACTTTAGTCCACATGGACTGGATCTGGACTAAAGGATGGAGGGATGGACTGACATGAAACTTCCTCCAGAGGATTGTGTAGAATAGCTGATAGAAACCAGCTTATTGATCATTATGAAACAGATATTACTGCCAGTCATCAGGAAACATTCTACTGAACTTTACATGGTTTTATGAATGAGTTTCATCTTTAACATGAAATTAAAGTCAGATCTTTTCTGGTGGAGGAAAAGCCCAAAACCTGCAGCTGGTCCAACACTGGAGATACTGGTGGTCCAGTAACAAGAATGATGTCATGCTTTCTGGTTTTTGGTTTAAGTTGTTGGATTTCTGTTCTAGTCTGTTTCTTAGTTTCTGCTCTTGGTTGTCTTCAGTCTGTTTGTCTTGTTTCCTGTTTTATTTTGTAGAGTTCATCCTCTTGTTGATTCTGTTTTCTTTACTTCCTGTTCTCTACACACCCGGGGCCTCATTTATAAAACTGGCGTACATACAAAATCTGGTGTATGGAAAATATAGTCAACTTTTGGGATTTATAAAAACCAAACTTGATGGGAAAATGTCCCTAAATGTACGGCAGCTCTGACTCTGGCATACGCCTCAAATCTGGAGAAATGTGAAACTCTGACACCATCAGAAGGAGAATAAAAGCAAAGAAATGATGTGAAATGGGACATTTATGCACACTACAAACTGCTGGGTTAAAAATAACCCAATTTGAGTTATTTTACAACCCAACTGCTGCGCCAGTATACTGTAGCACCAACCCATCAGTCGTTAATTTGACCCAACAAAATGGGTTGTGCATCTTAACCCAACTAGATGGGTTACACATTTAACTCAAGTGCTGGGTCAAATTAATTAACATGTTCAAATCAAATCAAATCAAATTTTATTTATAAAAAACTTTTCAAACAAGAAGTAACACAAAGTGCTTTACATAAAAACAATGTTATGTTAAAAACATAGGTCCATTGTAGGGGTGTCCCCGACTAAGAATTTTCATAGTCGAACCTGATTCGTCAGATCATGTCATCCGTCGACGAATAGTCGAATCATGTTTTGTTTAGGCTATAAAACATGTCTGCTTGTTTAAAACCATTAAAATATTTAACAAAAAGAAAATGTGAAGGTATGTTGGTGTAAAACAGTTCATTGATTAGATTTTTATTTTTCAGTTAACACTGCAGGCATAAACCTAATATTTTTCTTTCCTTTTTTTTTGCTTAACAATTTAAAGTCGGGAAAGAGAATTAAAACGGCGGCGCACGGTCCAAATGTCAAACATATTAAGCGGAATTCCAAAAGAATAACCTTCACTGAATAAGTAAATTACACAATAACAAAAATAGGCTCATAACGAAATACAAAGTTATATCCAAGTAAACGGAAAGTAAAAGTTAGAAAGTGTGCAGTAAAATGGCGATGAGCTGGAGGTGCGCTCCTCGCTTCGTTAACAATAAAGTCGACGGGAGAATCTCCTCTGGATGGAGGTGGAGGTGGGGGGATGATCCGAACATCACAGTCATGATTATTCCACAACTTGCTGGATGGTTCAGCATCTTCTCCTGGTCTCTCCCGTTCACGGGGAACGGCTCCACATGTGCGCTCAACAGCTGACGCAGCGAGACGGCGGTCCAGTTCAGGACAAAGATAAAAGCGCTGCTCAGGGAGTCTGATATCAGCCGCAGGCTTCACGATTCAGGAAATTATGGTTCTTAAAAACGCGTTCTTTCGTGATACAATCTGAATAATCCTCCAGCAGCACCAGCGCATCCATCTGGAGCTTTACGCATTACGCACAGGAGCAGACGCGATGTTCATGTCTGTCAGACTGTTTCCACCTTCACAGACTGATGCTATAAATCAGTGGAAGAAACTACAATGATGATGTGACAGGTGAGTGTCCTTCATCATGTCTCTGGCTACTTGGTCATGGAGACATCTCTGGCTGAATGGTCAGCGCGCGCGACTCACCGGCAGACTGCTGTTTAAACCCGCCTGCCCGGCGCAGCTTGCTTTATGCCACACTTATAATAACAGAATTATTCGGCTGCTAACAGTACTATGACATGAATTATTAAAAGAACAAATTAATACTCTGTAAAAAGCAAACGTTCAACCTCCTCCTACTGCAGAATGGTCTGATCTTTGCTTGGTAACCACATGTTGCGACTATTCGACTTAGAGACTCACAGTCGAAGCACAGTCCTGGAAACGAATCGTCGAATCGTCGACTATTTGGGGACACCCCTAGTCCATTGTAAAAACTTAAAGTTGTACTTCCATGGTCATTTCATTAATATTTCTGTGTTCTCCATTATTATTGAATGCATTCTGCATCGTTTCTGTTTAAAAAAACCTTCTGGTATCTTTGTATCCAGCTGTATTTGTATACTAGAAGAGAAGCTTGTGGTCCAACGGCAGCTTTTCTGGGTCCTTCTCATGAATTTCCGTCTGATTGGCTGCCTCCCATCAGTGTATGAAGGAAGCTCCGCCCTCCGCTCTTATTTGGTTACAGACAGGAAATAGAGCCGACAAACAAGTTTGTTCCGCCATGCTAACAAACAGTTAGCTAATTAGCCTCCAACTCCGAAGCTGCAGTCGTGCTGTCTTCACTTCTAGTGTGTAGTGGAGGGTTACCTGCCTTCCAATGGACAGATAGAAACCCCACGTGGGATACGCTATTTGCAATGTGACGTAGAAGTGCAAGGCTGTTCCCGATTCGCTCTTTTCTTCGTATTGTTTCTCTGATGAGAAAGAACAGCCGACTGGGGGGAACGCAACGCTAGCAAGTCAGCATGTGTAAGTAAACAAGGGGAAACCCTCCGTATTTCAGAAGGAGCAAGTTAAACGGGTTTTCAGTGGAAGGAGGCCTTTAAAATAAACCAAGACCCACACACAGGAAAAGAAAAAAAAAAGCACATCTGATCATAAAAAATGTCTTACTTGCATCCATTCATGCACACACACACACACACACACACACCCAAAACATTCAGGCACCCCTTCCACCCACCAACCATCCACAACCCCCATCCTATCCAAAATGGAGCTTCTGTTCTTTTTCTCTAAATAAATACTAAATAGATCTACTCTAGCTTGACTCTGCTGTGAGGAAAACGGCATCTTGGGGATCCATTCACACCGGGAGCCAGCCCCCCATGACCAGAGACATCGCCACCGCTGGAGATCACCAAGATCATAGCAGACCAGGGTCCCCCCCACAGCCATATGGCTGCAGTGAGAGACCCTCAGCCACCTGGAAAAGGACGATCACCACGGTAACGCCCCTGCTAGAAAAATTGGGCACAAAGCATCTGTATTCGCCTGCTAGTCCCAAGAAAGCTCGTACCTGTCTGATAGTGGTGGGTGTGTGCCAGTCCAGGATAGCTGTGATCTTATCGGGGTCAGGTTTCACACCCTTCTGATCTACTACATGACCCAAATATTTCACCTCAGGCTGCAGAAGCTTCCACTTATCTGGGTGCAGTTTCGGTCCATGCTGCCACAGTCTTTAAACACCTCATCCTCATGCTGCAGATGAGAGAAGAAATCAGGTGAGTAAATGATAAAATCTTCCAAATATACCAACAAAAATTCACTCAGGGGCCCACTTAGGCATTGGAGCATGAGCCGCTGAAAAGTAGCTGGAGCATTACATCATCCAAAATGCATACGATCAAACTGATACAGCCGTAGTGAAAGCAGTTTCCTCTCTGTCCTGTGGATCAATTCTAACCTGCCATTAACCACTGTTCAAGTCAAGGGTGGAGAACCATTCTGGTTGGGTCAGGCTGGTAAGGGTCTCTTCAATCCTGGGTAACAGGAACGCATCATTATGAGTAAAGGCGTTCAGTTTTCTTTAGTCGGCCAAAAATCTTCAGCTTCCATCCTTTTTCTTAACAAGGACAACTAGTGCAGCCCAAAGACTGCTACAAAAACCCATCTGCTGGTGAATGTGTCAGCTGAGGTGAAGGAGTCCAGATGATGAAGCAGGATCATATTTCAGCTCCATGATGTGTTTCTCTAATGTTCATATCAACATGACTGTCTCTTCTTCTCTTTTCTTTTAGCCACACTAGCAGCATGGCTCTGATGTTAATGTCAGTCTGTTGGTCAGTCCACCACTTTAGTCCACATGGACTGGATCTGGACTTAAGGATGGAGGGATGGACTGACATGAAACTTCCTCCAGAGGATCGTACTGTGCCCATCTACGTATATAAGTCTGTAGTATTCTGTTCTCTTTACTTCCTGATCTCTAGACACGTGGGGCCTCATGTACAAGGAGTTGCAGATTTCCTTCTGAAACCAGCGTACGATCAAATCCTGAAAACAACGTATGCACAAAAGTTTTCAGATGTATGAATCTGTGCGCACACATGGATCCAAGTACTTTAACTTTGTACATCAACGTGGAATTAAGCGGGCATGTTGGAGTACTTGACACCTCCCAGTCCACACCCCCAACATAAATATGTAAATGACATTTAAGTTTTCCATGCAACCCTGCTCCAACGCAGCCTATGAAGTTCTGTACAGTGACTTACTGAACAGTACAGAACAGAAACAGCTTTGGGTGCATCACCTCCACCCACTGCCCGGGTCATTCGTTGGGACAAATTTCAAATACTCGTGCAATGAATTGGCACTCTGGCCGTGTCCCAAACCGCGCACTTGAGCACTTCAAACACTGTTTTTGAGTGTGTAGTGCACACATGGTGTCATTTAAGCGACAATTTCAGTGCACTGAAAGTACCAGGATGTTGCCCTAATCACGTCCAAAAATGCAGTGCAGAATGAAGCACACTACTCGCACTAAATGGACGCCATCTTGTGAATGTGGAGGAAGAGGCGGGACTTTCAAACTGCTTTCAGAGCTACATAATGGCGATGAATGACGCGGTGGCGACCCCTGCTGCATCGGAGGCGGTATTGTACTTGATTTAAGTAACGTTTATGAAATGATTTAGACATAATCACTAATGTATATTGTAGCATGCTACCAAGCTGTTCACTCCCTGATGACAGTTATGATCTGGTCGTGTGTTTCAGGCTGCGGTTATACCAGCTCAGTAGAGTTAGCTCAAGTTAGCAGGTAATGCTAGTCCGCTTCCTGTAAGTGCAGTGCTCTGTTTGGGTCAGCATTTAGCATCAATAGTGTCAAAAGTACACAGTGCGCACTATTCCCTGAATTCCAGTGCACTCAGGAAAGTGCGTGGATTGAGACACGGCCTCTGAATTAATCCCGATAATTTAAAAAAATGCATTAATTTGCAGTGTACTTAATTAATCTAATTAATTGTTTTTCAGGTGTACCTGTCCGATATGCTTCACTTTTTCTATTCACGTCTTCATATCACTCTGTCCTTTGTAAACCTGAGGTTGTAACAAGTTAACTAAGACGATGTTATTCTATCATTTCTGTTCTAATAGCAGTTGTATTAATCTGTGGAGAACTGTCTGTGCTTTTATAAGCCTTCAATCTGGCAGTGGTGTACGGTGAAGGTTCTCAACCGGACAATGCAAATATGGCAGATTGCAGGTTGGGCAGGAATTTAATAGTTTGTATACAGCAGTTGCTTCTCTACACGGGTCACAAACACGTCCATCTTGTTTCTGTATCTTTGCTTCATAGCAACTATTTGAAGGAAAACATTCATTATTAAGCAAAAATGATGGAAATGGATTGATGTGATTGATGGTGTGTTGAGGTTCATTTCAATCATTTTACTCTGCAAATATTGGAAATCTTCACAGAGTTGATTGTTTGAGAAAATTCTGCTGATAATAAAAAGAAGAATAAAATGTTAAATCCATAAAGACAGCAGTGAAGAAGAAACTCCCTCAGCTCAGTGTGTTTGGGACTCTGTCTGAGATGGAGGTGAAATATGTGAACCTGGGCTGCTTTACTGCTCTCTTCCTGTCACACACACTGTTTGACATCTGTTCATCTGGAGGTTTTTGTTCAGCCTGCAGGGATCATTTCTCACTGTGGAGAACAGATTTATAACAGCTACAGTAGTAGGTGGCTGAATGATCCACTTTAACTTTCTTTATCTGCAACTCACAGCCGTTCTGATTTCTCACAGCTGAGAAATCATCTTTCTGAGGATGATTGTAACCTTTATCGACGGAACCAGAATTTTTATTGATATAAAGAATCGCTCTGAATGTTTCTTTCTTCTGGAACCAGAATATATAGTCATAATCACACTGGTTGGTGTTTCCACATGTGAATGAGACTGTTTGACCAACTCTCCTGGTCAATGTTAAATCATCCTGAAGCAGCTCTGCTGCCATGGCAACCAGCGCTGCAGAGACACAGACAGACAGATGAAGGTTAGTGTGCCAGTGTTTGTTCCAGGTGGAGTTTGCTGGCTCCTGATTGGCTGGAAACCCTCACCTGAACACAGACAGCACAGAGCAGCAGCTGGGAGGAAAAGCATTGTGTGCAGTGGTGTTTCCTCTGGTGAAGCTGGGGAGAAGTGGCGCTCTGATGCAGCTGAGGCCAAACAAGGACGAGCTGTGACATCAGAGCAGGACCACGTGCTTTCTAACAGCTCCTCAAAGCTCCCATCAGCCCCTGCTGCCCACAGATCAGACTGCTGCTGATGATTGACAGCTCACATCAAGCTGCTGTGTGCTTTCATGCTCTTGATTTCAATCTGACAGCAGATGAAAAAAATCTGCCTCACATGATGCAGAAAGACTAAAAACATTCATGTTCCCACAAACACGTTCAGGTTGGTGGTGAATTTAGTAACACACACTGTTATCTGTTGTTCAGCAGCTGGATGAAAATACACAACTACAAACCCACATGTCCCAGTATATCTGCTTCTGTTCCAAGTCGGGTCAGACTGAAGAAACTTGTTGGAACATTTAGGAAATCAGCTGCTTTCATCTTTATTGAGTCATCTATGTGCAGAATAATGAAATAAGCAGCTCATTGTTTCCATGACGATGGAAGCTGCAGCTCCTGAACTCTCTTTGATTTCACATTTATCTTTCAAGCTGCTTTTTCTATCGTCTCCACTGACTGTGAAGCCAAAGTAAGACAACAGCTCCATCTTCAGTTTGTTCTCAGTGTTTCCAGCAGCATCATTCAGCTGAGCAGCAAAGCTGTTAGAAAGCAGGTCTCACAGTCAGACGGCTGTTTAACAGCTTTTTGTACCAGGACGTCTCACTGTGGGAGAATCCAGAAACATCTTCTACTACAGCTTCTACATCTGCCTCATCTTTGGTTCTGGGACTCCATTTTGTTGATTTTTGTTCACATAAAGATGTGATTTAGTTATTTTTTTTGGAAGTATTAAAAAAAATACATACACAGGCTTGCTGACTGTGTTCAGCAGTGATTCAGCTTCATGTGGAGACGCTGTCAAAGACAGCAGAGGAGCAGAGGACTGACATTTCTCACTGCAACTCCAAACATTTCCTCTTTTTCAGTTTCTCCCTGGACTCAGAAGCTCTTGGACCAGGTGAAGCTGGTCTTGCTGCCAGTCTACTGACAGCCCATCTCACAGTGACTGGAATCCACCTGCTATGGAGGTGATAGCAATGCAGAAAATTACATTTAGATGAGATGATGATGAGTCAGAGTATCTTGAAATATGTGATTCTTTATATCATTTTATTTTGTATATAAAATGAAGTTAGATTTAACTATTTTTTCCTTTTTAAATGAAAGAATGATATAACATGATCTAAAAATGTAGAATAAATGCAGAATGCCAGAATAAAATATGAAGATCGTAACCAAAGTGAAAAAGCATGATAAGATCGAAGAGTTATTGTATTTTTTTTGTCTTTATTGAACATTTTTTGTTTGTTTTTTGTGAACTTATAGCTGATGGTTTTAGTTCTGTGCTGTAACTGTATGTCCTCTATTGTTTTGTAAATTTCTCCATCTAAATGTTGCAAAGATGGATTGGGTGGGGGTCATTGTATCTGTATCGCATTTGTAATAAAGGAACAAAAGAATTTTAAAAAATGGTAAAAAGATGGAATGTTTCTA
>JALJCO010001330.1:0-110058 GCA_023101725.1 Atherinomorus stipes
AAGAAACTAAAGAAACAAATAATAAATACAAATTTACAAAATTATAATTTAATTGAAATAAAATGTTGCTTTTGAATTGTGGTTGGAAATAATAATTTAAAAACAAACAAACAAACAAACTGTCAGAGACACATTAGAGCACCTTTCCTGTTTACAGTGGACCAACATACCTGTCAACAGTGCAGACATCTTCTTGAACATTACAGAAAACACCTGGTTGTAGTGATTGTCTCCAATTGTTTGCTCAACAAAATTTTGGCTTCGGAGCCCCATTATGCTTGTTTACTTGTTTTATTTTTTGTGGGTTTGTTTTTAATATTTCTTTCAAATCACAATTAAAGTTGTCAATCATCCTGTGATTTTCATAGAATTTTTTATTTATTATCATATTAGTGAATTTCATCTTATTTCACTGCTGACTGCTCATTCTTTTCCTTCTTTAATTTGAGGGTTTGGATATAATTTTAAGAAGACTGTAAATATCCACCATGAGTTGGGATAAAAGAAACTTTTTACCTTCACGACGACTAGATGTTGACGCCGCTCATGCTGCCGCTAAGGTCCCGTGAGGAAGATGAATTCCCCGTGAACCTTCCTCAGGTTCGGAGCAGATGGATTTAAGGTCAGGGCAGAAGTTGAGCATGGCCACCGGGTTGTGGAGGATGTCCTTATGCAGCCGCCTGTGAATTTAATATCTGCAAGCACAGGGAGAAAGCATTCAGGGGATCAAGCGGACAATAAGATAAATAACTAGGGAAGCTTCTGCAAAACAGGGAGGCACGAAAACAGACAAGTTGATCAAGTTGACAAGGAGTGCGGAACATCCTGCAGGAAAATGTGTCTCGCCTTTAGAGTGTTTCCATAGAAACCCATTTTTATGGCTAAGTGCTCTTCTCCTTGTGTTTAGGTCTGTGGTCCTTGCCCAGCTCTATCATTGGCTTGATGTAGATGGACACATGCAAGGGCGTATAGCCTGAGAGGAACTAACTGGCGAAGGACCGTGAAGTCTTTTCCTTTATTTATTAAAGAGCCCACAATGTACTCATTTATAGATTCACATTTTAACTGTGGGAATCTTGTAGAGAAGGTTTACTCGCCAATTTAATCTTCAAATAACACTTTCCCCCCTTCTATGAATTACTGAGGTTATTTCTGTACTTGTTGCTTAATTTTAGCCTGACTGGAGAAGCCTGTAGAGTAAAAATAAAATGTTGGAGGTTGTTAAACTGTATCTTATGAGTGTTCATCATAAATCCATACCACAGTTTAAGGAGGTTAAGTACGCTTTGTTTCAAATGTGCTACAGAAATTAATTTGACGTTGACATATTTGCTTCTATTTTCACTATTTTTCTCTGAATTTCATCCTCCTCAATTAGTCTTCGATTGAGAATATTCTCAAAGCTGAATGAGTACATTTATAGATCCTCAGTACACTGTGTTATAGTCGGGGAAAAGAGAATCTGAGTCACACCATTGCCTGAAATATCCCTGAACTATTTCTTAACATAGAATCATTGCATGATGCTTGAACACATCGTAAGTAATGTCATTTATGTTGCTATTCTTCCACTACAATTATTTAACAGCTTTTACGGTTACATTCAAACTAATAACTTGAGATAATATACAAACAATCTCTTTATTCCAACACAAATTTAAAACAAACTAACATTTTCTGGTAATTTTGGCCTCTTTTGTCTTATAAAAACACAGCGTTTTTTTTTTTTTGTTTGTTTGTTTTTTAACAAGTAAAGTTTCAGATGTCTAATTGGTTCTTAGTTTACACAAGAGATTGCTTTTATGCTAATATTTTAACATTTAAAATTTATGTTTTAAAAGTGTGCAAATTATCTGGCAAATCACCAAAACATCAAACATTAAAGAAAATATTTCAAGTCAGATTATTATCATAATTTTTCCCCTTCATGTGTTACAGTCGCTCTTCAAAATTATTCAAACCCTCAAATTAAAGAAGGAAAAAAAAATCAGCTGTCAGTGAAATAAGTTGAAATTGACTAAGTAATAATAAATAAAAATTCTATGAAAATCGTGACATTGATTTTGAATTGTGGTTTGAAAGAATTATTAATAACAAACATAAAAAGAAACAAGAAAACGAGCATGATGGGGGCTCCAAAGCTAAAATTTTGTTGAGCAACACTTTAAGACAATCACTGCAATCAGGTGTTTCTGTTACGTCCAATCATATGTCTGCACCTGTTGACAGGTATTTTGGTCCATGGGAAAGGTGCTCTAATGTGTCTGGGACACTTTTGTTTGTTTGTTTGTTTTTTGTTATTATTTCCAATCCACAAATCAACAGCACTTTTTTATTTCACTCAGTTATATTTTTTGTAATTTTATTTATTATTAGTTCCTTTAGTTTTCTTGTTATTTGAATTACTGTTGTGAATTTAGCCTTTTATTTAATGGGAGGGTATGAATAGTTTTGAGAACCAGTGTACATGCAGGGACCACATGCATACTATATATACATTTACATATACATACATACAAACATACGTAATCCCAAAAAAAGTCACTATTTCTCATATTTCATTGGGCCTTTATCTCTGATTCAGCAGTATTTGCTGTGTCATTGTTTCAATAAGCTTCTGCAACGTCACAAGACTTATTTCCGTCAGTGTTGCACTCATTTTCTCAAAGATCTTTTATTAATGATGGGAGAGACTGACCAGTGTGCAAAGCCGTGGGGCAGTCTATGACCTGGGGTTGCTGTAGGTGGTCAGGTCTAGGTTCAGGTCAATAGACTACCTCAATATCTTGAATGAGCAGGTTATTCCTTCATGTTCCATATGAGAACAGCAGGATTTATGGGACTCAGATAGTCAAAGACTGGTTCAGGGAGCACATGGATTGACCACCACAGAGTCCAGACCTGAACCCCATGGAGAATCTTTGGGATGTGCTGCAGAAGGCTTGTACAGCAGACAGTAGCCATGATGGCTGCATCATCCCTCCTCTCTTCTGACCCTGATGCTCCTTCACTCTGGAACAGATCTGGACTCATCACGGACCACATGACCTAGGCTGAAGCCTTTTTCTTGCTAGCTCGCTGTTCAGTCCCAGTCCCTTGAGTTCCTTTCACATTAACCATGTGGAAATGTTCTGTCATTAAACAGCCTCTGAGTTCTACTGTTGTTTTCTTTCGTTTGGTTCCATCGGGTTTAAGTGATCTCTGATCACCATCATTCAGATTTTTTTTTTTTCTAACCATATTTCTTCTTGGAGGAGGAGTGGTTCCCCACTATCCTCATGCTGAATCTCCTTAGCATGATGCCAATAATCTGACCTTCCTGAAAACACGCTAACATCACTTCCATGTGTCTTTCAACACGGTAGTTTAAGAAATGAGAAGCTGCTCTTTGCGTAACTTGTTGCAAACACCATCATCATCATTGCAGTAATAGTCCAATGGAAACTCTCACGTATTTTATTAGTTTTTGTTTTTATTCATTTTTTAGTGTTTTTGGATGGACAGCGGTGTACATACACACACACACACACACATAATACGTAATATGCATTTAGAAAATTGTATTTACTGACGCTCACTGCGCGCCAACTCTCATAAAAATGAAAATCACAAACATGTTGCTCAGCTGCTCTCTAAGCTGCCGTCCTACAGCGGCCATGAGGTGAAAGACAACAAACACATCTACACACCGAATACAGTGCATTCCAGGAAGCGAAAGGGCATATTCCCACCTCTGCGTGAGAGCAGGCCCTCCCCCCCCCCGCAGTCCCTGGAGTTGGACAAGTGGGCAGAATCGAGCCAGTCATTCCTCTGAATCGAGCAAGCATGCAGAAAAGCTTTAGCTTGGCTTAGCATAGTTGCCATAGTTGCTAAAGTCTGGAAAAGTTTTGTTTGTTGTTTTTAAGTAATTATTTCCAACTACAAATCAACAGCAATATTTATTTATTTCACTCAATTCCTTACTTTATCAAAAGCAGCTTGCTTTGGTTATAGCCTTTGCTACTATCAAAAGTGCTTCCTTTTTAATTCTGCGGCATATAGTTCCCTGTTGAATGCCACCTAGTCAGTCCTTTGATGTGCAATCGGCTTCTCGTTTGTATTTTGGATGTGTGGTGCGCTTCTGAATGTGTGGGTCATGAAGCACTGGTGGAAAGAAATCTCAAGTTTTCATTGGGTCCACTTTCCCCAAGTGAATTTAGTTGGAACCACCAGATTACAGCAACAATGCTAAGCTAAGCTAAAGTCAGTGCTGCCAGAGTCAGAGAATGACTGGGTCGGTTAGAAAACACTTCTGCCCACTTGTCCAACTCAGGGAACGGCGGGGGGAAGCTCAATTTCACCCAGAGGTGGCATATGCCTTTAAAACAACATTTAACCAAGACAAAGCAACATTTCAAATAAACACAATTACATTTTAGAAAAAAAACGCTACATTTCACAAAAACAACACTTTAGGAAATGTTTCAACTAAACTGCATTAAGAGGAAGAAAAAACTACAAAAAACACAAGAAACTGAAAACTGAACAATTAAAGATAAACAAAATACAGAAACACAGTAAGACAACACATTTTACTCAAAATATGAAGGAACTTTTTTATTTCTGTTTCTATGTTGGGTGAAATATTAAGATTTCTGAAAATCTATATTTCTTGTTTATGGTTGTTTAGTAAACTTTTTGTTGTCTGTTGCATTTTCCTGTATTTTTCTTGCAGAGTACTAATACAAAATGAATTATTCACAAGAAAAAGTAGTGCCCAGTAGTCATTTTAAAGCCAATTTAAGTTACACCGCATTGCTTTACAAACCACAAAATATCAGAATGCAGCTTTACAGAAAACTCTTACGCTCTGCTTTCGTCTGCTTCCCCTTCAGAGTGAAACGGATTTGTTATCAGTTCGTGTAAATTGGAGTCGATGTTGGCGGCACACTCACTTTCCTCTCATTGCTGGCGTCCTTCTTGGTGGC
This sequence comes from Atherinomorus stipes, assembly GCA_023101725.1. Taxonomy (NCBI): domain Eukaryota; kingdom Metazoa; phylum Chordata; class Actinopteri; order Atheriniformes; family Atherinidae; genus Atherinomorus; species Atherinomorus stipes. Next base: position 4,968 of record JALJCO010001330.1, read on the forward strand.
TTTGATGTAATCACTGCGGCTGTGAAGATACTCATCGTATTCCTCCAGGCCACATGTCTCCGTTCTCAATGAGCACATGTGGCAGATGAGGCTCTGAGAGGCACAGTCATTCAGAACAAAGACGTTACTATCACTTTTGTCCATGGGTGAAATTTGAAGCCTCAGAAGGAGCATGGCCAGAATAAGCCACAGAATTATCCCCACATGGATGGAAGAATTAATAGATGGCTGGTTGTATATGTGGAAACCGTATCACAAGCCTGAATAGGACTCAGAGGGAATTCAGAAAAACCGTAGGAAGTTTAGAATATTTTCTCCATCTTCTACAGAAGGTGTTTATAGGTACTGAAAGACTAGATTATATGCATTGATATATAAATATATTTTAAGTCTTGGATTTATTGTTAACTCATTGATACCAGACATCCTGAGATAAATATGTATTTTACTCAGTCTACCCTCCAAGTACCTACACATTTGTTGAGATGTGAACGATGTACAGTTGTGGTTCAGAGTTTACATCCCCTCCCATTAAAGAAAAGTTAAATTCACAACAGTAAATCAAATAACAAGAATCTGAAAAAAGTAATAATAAATAAAAATTTACAAAATTATAATTTAGTCAAATGAAATATTGATTTAGACTTTTTGTTTAAAAAATAACAATTAAAAAAAACCTGTCCCAGACTAATTAAAACGCCTTGCTCATGAACAGTGGACCAACATACCTGTCAGCAGGTGCAAACGTCTGATTGGACGTCACAGAAAAAACCTGATTGCCTCAAAAGTGTTGCTCAACAACACTTTAGTTCAAGCCCATCACGCTTGTATAGTTTTTTAGAGATGCACCGATCCGATACCTGATCGGATATCGGCTCCGATACTGACAAATTAGCTGGATCGGATATGGGATGAAATGAAACTGATCCAGCATTCCGATCCAGTCATTTCTGTTTTTATTAGTATCGTAATAAATCTACACTTTGCTATTTATTAATAGATAAAAATGAAGCACAATTATTTTTGTGTTAAATTGTTACCTTTCTTTAAACAGGGCAAAATTTTGATGTCAAGTCTGATGCCTTCACTCACATGTCAAGGTATACAGTTCATTGATTCAAAAGTAGTATCGGATCAGGTATCGGCCGATACGCTCAGACCAGGTATCAGAATCGGATTGGATTGGAAAAAACTGGATTGGTGCATCCCTAGTACTTTTTTGTTTGTTTTTTTATATACATATTTCTGTTGAACCACAATACAAAATCAATGTCATGATTTTCATAAAATTTTTATTTATTATTACTTTTGTTCATTTCAACTTATTTCACTGGCAGATGATTTTTTACTGTCTTAAATGGGAGCGTATTTAAACTTTTTAAGCACAACTGTATACCATTCCAGGCTACAATCATAACAATAGATCCAGCAAACACTTATTTCAGACCAGAATGTAATTCATCTCTGAAGCCATACTGTACTCTGGTAGCAGATACTACAACAAAAACATCCGTGATACATCAGCATAAAAGTACTCCAGTAAAATAGCTGTTTCAAAACAAGTATTTTATCCATAAAAACCCATTTTAGGGAACAACTGCAGATCCCAAATATTTTTTCTAAGCTGCAGATCAGGCGTGATTTTTGTGTTTCGTTTTTTGTAAAGTGTACCATATTTACTTTTTTTTATAATCCTCAGTCCTTAGAATTATTATGAAAAACATACTGTTGCTACAGCAGTCATCTTACAAATTGTTAATACCCCCCTAATTAATAAAGAAAAAAATCAGCTATCAGTGAAAAAAGTTCAAATTGAACAAAGTAATAATAGATTTTTTTTATGAAAAATCACTGCAGTGATTTTAAATGTGGTTGATCAGAAATATTAAAAATCAATAAGACACAAAGGAACACTTTGAGGCAATCAGGTGTTTTCTGTAACGTCCAATCAGATTTCTGCACCTGTTGACAGGTATGTTGATCCACTGTTCATGAGCAAGGTGCTCTAATTTGTCTGGGAAAGTTTAGTTTAGTTTGTTTTTTAAAAAATATTCTTTCCAACTACAAATCAAAAGCAATATTTTATGTTACTTAACTATAATTTTATAAATTTGTATTTATTATTGCTTTTTAGTTTCTTGTTATTTGAATAACTATTGTAAATGTAGCATTTTATTTAACTGGAGGTTATGAATAGTTTTTAGGAAATACTGTCATCATATCTTCTTGTTTATTAGAATATCTTAAATATTCTGTCCATCATCCATGAATAGCATATAAATACTGTTATGTGTATTTGTATTATTATTGCAGAACGCCTGCATTTAACTCGGTGAATCTATCAGAAACCCGATGTGGTCATGTAATACGACTACACTGCTGATGGTTCGTATCTCTCTGCACAAGCTGAGCATCCATGTGTGGCTGAACCTGCAGCACCAGTCTGAGAAGAATTAACCCTCGCTGCACCGGCCGCCGGGCTGCTTGTGAACAAAGCCTCTTAAAGGAGCCCTATCGGATCCAGTGTCGCCAGGGCTCATTCCAGCTCCTGGGAGACAACCGGCCTTCGCAGCCTATAGGTCAAAACAGCAGTAAGAGACAGTAAAGAGCACCAGAGGAAAAAAAAAAAAAACTTTGATATTGCACACCCACACAATGGAGCCTGACTGCTGGCATGTCACATATTGATAACAGAGGACCTTTTTTCCGGCAAGACACTCACGCAAAGTAATGCGGTGAGTCACCTTTCTGCTTATCTGATTACAGGCCAGATATATAGAGCAATAAAAAAGCCAAGGAACAATTTCAGGGTGTTTTATTTGTAAGTGGAGGAAAGATTAACCACTGAGTTGTATGCGGCGGAGTCATAGACCTACCGCTGGGGTAGATGAGGATTTGGACCGGGTAGTCGTAGGTATACTTGTCAGCCAGGGTGATGACGACGTTGGTGGCAGAGCGGGCTAGAGGGTCTGCATCAGCTCGGATGGCGTGAGAAGGGCTCTCTACACCTACACAGAGCATCGCCCACGTTAGATAAACCACATGAAAATAAGCAGACATACACAGATTTCCAGCTCCAGGACAACTGATGCATTCAAGGAGCGTAAGTGGCTTTTGACAAACTTTGCAGGAGATTTTAAACAAAATTTTGACCTCACTTCAGTCAACTGTATTTGCTGACCTTGGACCACAACATTGCAACCACAGACATATTTACAGGAATGAGTATTTAGGTAATAAACTTAAATAGCTTAAAAACTAAGGTTGGTCTCCTGTGTTTTGTCAACTGAATGGAAGTGTTTTTTATTAGTACCTCCTCTTCTGGTGCTCCTCTGTTATTTCGTTTGTTATTATTTCATGGGGTCGGCTGGTGGGGGCTGCCTTCTATCCCATGTTTTTGCGTTCCGGGAGAAGTGTGTGTGGTGGAAAACACAGAAACTCCCGGACACACCGGGTTTTCAGCTCAGTTCCGAGTATGCCTTTGAAAAGTACCGCGCTGCAGAGGGGGGGACTAGCGTCTCACTGCGCTGGGTTCCGTGCAGTCGGGCGCGGCCGTTAGTAACAAACCAGATGTTATTTTAATCAATAAAGCGAGCGAAAGCGGTAAAACATGGGTCAGGGAAAACAATACGACATCGCCATGACAACCGAACAGTGTGGCTGATGTCCCTGTCTGCGGCCCGTCTTCACATAGGGCTGGTGATAACTTTCATGCAGGGTGTCGTCGGTCTGCCCGGTTTCCGCGACGCAGATAAGGGTAGGGGGCTGCTCCCGTTCTGTACCTTTAAAGGTACAGTATGTAAGAACTATTGACATCTAGTGGTAAAGATGGGTGTTGCGCAAAAGATGTTTTCTTTCAAATGACTTCTCATATTCTAAGCACTGTAGTGCCATGTATGGTGGCTGTCAGTGGCCAAAAATCTCCCAGACAAGATATGTGTTTTATCTGTGAGTGGATCCAGTGGTCTCTGGTGTAGCTATGACTGGACTATGAGTAACTACTTTTGAGGCATTACGAATCCCAAACAGTCTCTAACTCCCATTAAACAAAACTGGTACAGCAGTTTTAAAGTTCAGTAGGTTCTTTCACACCCATTCTTTTGTCCATTCAGGGACACTGTAGTAAAAATGGTGGAACAAATATGGCAGCCTCTATATGTGCACCCCAGCAAATAGATATTAATGACTCATTCAAAGAAAATAAACATATAACAGCTGTTCTAGTGCAGCGATTACACATCAATAGAAACACAGTTTTGAATTATATATCACATTTTGACGACTTATTTGGCGGTTTGTGCGACTTGTATATCAAAATATATCCAATTTAACATATTTTTCAGTATTAATTCATATTGACTGACATGAGCCAAGGAGTAAATATTACCGTCTAATGTCAAAAGAGGGCGCTATAGGCTTGTGATATTCTGCTCCAAGGGCAAAAATTCCAAAATAGAATAAAATTTCTGTTGTAGAGAATTTGGAGCAGTTCACCAAACAAACGTCCAATCAGCGTTGGCTTTGAGGTGGGTTGAGGTGTGAAGCAACAAGAAGCGACAGTTCAGTCTAAACAACATGGCGGCTTCAGCGAATGAAACTAGCGTTGCGTGGCTATCGCTCAAGTTTTATCAGAATTACTGCCGACATGTTTCTTGTTTTCTGAGCTAATGAGCCGTTGCCGGCAACAACAAGAGTAGCCTGGCCTGTGGTTGTGTTTTCGTCATCGCTCTGTTAGTACGTTATATGCTTCATTGATCTGATTGGTTGATTTGGCCCGTCTATCACCAACATAGGTGGTGATAGACAGATGCCATCCAATCAGCTAACCAGTATTTTTTGCCCCTTCTCAAACCTACTCTAATGGATGATTCCCAGATGGATATGCGGGAGCAAATCCATCTGGCGAAAATCAGGTTACCATCTCAGTGAGAGGAGTTCATTTTGGACATCTGTCTCTTCCTGCCCCTGTGCAGTGGAACAAACCCTATAAAAAAACATGTTTATCCTTCTTGGTTATGATGTTTATGGTTATTGACAAACATTACCTTTGGAGCTGGACTGATTGGGTAATTTTTAGATATTAAAAAATCCCAAAATCACCCTATTTTCGATAAATAAATACGACTTATGGTGCAACTTATATATGTTTTTTCCTGTTCATGATGCATTTTTTGACTGATGCGACTTATACTCAGGAGCTACTTATAGTCTGGAAAATACGGTAATTCAAAGTTTTGTGTTGTCAAGTAATCCACATGTGGATTAATGATCTTTAAACTAGCTCTTTTGGTGTAGACTTAACAAATGACCTCACAGGTGTTTATAAATCTTACTACAAATGCATCTCTGAAAGTAGGATGCTTTGGCAGTATGACAGGTTCCACAGAGTTCTTCCTTAAATACACTGAATGGCCAAAGAAAAGCCCACCACAAAAACAGGTCACACACTCTAAATCGCCTTGGTTTCCACCAGATGGTCTGGGTCAGGTCGGGCCATGTTTCTTGCGTCTCCACCGGTTAAAACTGGGGCGGGTACCCTTATATCTGACCCTACCTGTTCTTCTTTTTCAGTACTCCTCCACAGGGGTACTGATCTAACTGATCCGGACCAAATGTGTTAAGCTGGTGCGTAACACATTACAATCTGATAGGGGTGGTTGGAAAAGCGTGTCACTTCTGCGTGACCCGACATGAAAACAAAGCAGCGGTGACTCCTTTTGTTTCTGTCAAATGTGGTGCTTTGGTTAAAGGGCATTGCACTGCGATGATGTCACTCGATCACATTAGCAGAGCTATCCGGTTAATACTTTACCAGGATATGGTGACAGGTTGTTGTGGGATGCAACGTGAAATCACCATATCCTTGCCAAAACCGACCCGACCCGACCGCCCGACCCAGACCCCGCGGGTGGAAACGGGGGCTTAATAGGGGGGATTATCACGCCTTCCGTGTTCCGACTTCCGGTTTAAAACACTTAGAGGGCCCACTTCCGGCCCAGTTCAATGTCCCCACTTCATAGATAACGTGAATAAACGCCAACCCTACTGAAATTTTTCACGGATTCCAGACTGAAGTGATACTAGGAAGAAGTGGATCAAAGCGATTCACCAGAGTGAAGGGCCGAACTTTATAATAAAAACAACGTAGCATGTTTGTTTGCAGCCGGTGGGGGCACAACACCGGCATGCTAGCAGCCAGCTAGCGTTTACCGACGTGCCACTTTGTGCGTCTTAAAACACACATACATCTGGATGTCCCCGTTTCCCCTGGAACAACGGGCTTTGCTGCCCCCCCTCCATTACTTCCTGAACTTAGTACTGCACCTTTGTTTCCTGTCTTTCAAGATTGGATGAACTGATTAATCCAGGTGTGTCTGACCATTTGCCTGAGATCAGACACAGCTGGATCGTTCATCCAATAATAAAGACAGGAAACTAAGGTGGGGAAGTAAGGGAAGGCTGTGAATAAAGCCTATTGGGGACTGCCAAGAAAGGAGACGCTTTCAGATGCTTGTGTGTTTTCAGCCGCACAAAGTCAGGCACGTCATCAAGTTGGCTAATGCTAACCTGCTAACAGTAGTCTGCCAGCTACTACTCTGTTAAACTTTGTTAATCGGATAAACGCCAATGCCAAGTTTTCATTCCAGACTGAAGTGATGCTGAGGAAGAAGTGGATCAAAAGACTGATTCGCCGCGGTGAAGGACCGAACTTTATAATAAAACGACACACGTTTGTTTGTGGCCGGCAGACTGCGCAGTCGTGTTAGCAGGTTAGCATTAGCCAGCTCGATAACGTGCCTAACTTTGTGCGGCTGAAAACACACAAGCATCTGAAAGCGTCTCCTTTCTTCGCAGTCCCCAGTTGTTCCACTGGAAACGGGGGGGTACAGACCCGATTTTCAGATGTTTGTGTGTTTTAAGACGCACAATGTTTAGCATGTCAGTAAACGCTAGCTGGCTAACGCTAGCATGCTGTGAAGTGCCAGTGTTGTGCCCCACCGGCGACAAACAAACGTGTGTTTTATTATAAAGTTCGGCCCTTCACCGCGGCGAATCGATCGCTTTGATCCACTTCTTCCTTAGTATCACTTCAGTCTAGAATGAAAACTTAAGTATGTTTGGAGTTTATCCAATTTAAACAGTATAACAGAGCAGGAACGGCTGTCGTTAACATGGCCTGGAAGAGGAAGTGCCCAAAATCCGGGAACTTCCGGTTAGCGTGATAACCCTATGGTGCGTTCACACTCTGGCTGTTTGGTCCGCTTTAAACAAACCATGGTCTGATTCCACGGATAGTCCGCTTCGTTTGCTGCAGTCTGAAAACCAACCGTACTCTGGTGCACCAAAGAAGCGGACTCTGGCCCGCCTGAAAGCCGGGGGTCTCGGTTCACTTGCAAACGGACTATCGGATTATCCAGCGCACATAGAAACGACGTTTCCCTGCTGTGCACATGTGCAGAAAGTGAACTGTAGGTAGGATGGGTAGGGGATGTTTTTTGTGCAGCAGACCGCCGTAGAATTGTTGAAGTTCTCTGACCTGCAAGAAGGTACGGCGCCCGGATCTCCAGCTGGAAGTTAAACTCATAATCCATGGAGTTGATGGCGTCCTCCTCCAGCAAGGAAGTCAACCACAGGTGGGGCGCGTTAGGATTTTGATCGTGAGGACTTGAGACCGAGGAGTGCCTGTCACGCCTGAAATTAGCACAATTACACATAACTACTCTGAATTTATCAGGATTTTTTCTTACCATATTAATAGAAATATGTTATTTAGACATCCAGTTTACAGGGCTTGACTTAACTTTGGAATCAAGTTAAATCAAGTTAATCAAGTTAAAGAATAATTTGTATAATATTTATTAGGAAAAAAAAGATCTTAAGTTGTTTCCTTACGTTCTGGAGAAGTTGGGGGATAATCCCTGCTCCTCGTTGATGGTCCTCTGCACCCGAGGTGTGCATACTGGTGGTGACGAGACCCTGATGCCACCGTTGGGCAGCGTGGACAGCTCAGAGGAAGTACTGACCAGGATATGAACCGTCTCCATCGGAGGGATGACCCCGAGGTTAACCACCAACACCGTCCTCTCTAAATCCTCGTCCATTACTATGTGTCCTGTAACACCAAATTAGACAACAAATAACCTAAACTGAAACTGTCACAGCGATCATGACTCCGTGTCAAAACCAATCAGCCCATCAAGTGGGGAGACTTTTTAGGGCATTTCTAATCGTAGGTTTCAGATAATAGCAGGCTGAGTCTTCAGAAAACCTCCAAGGTTTTATCATCAGTAATGTCTTTCAGGGTTAAGTTAGCTGTCACTTCATTTTTCTATTTCTTTAAGCAATCGTCCACAGCATAATATTATGATTATATCCATGCAGCTGTTCATTTGCATATAGTCATTACTGAGCGACAGATTTTAAAAGAAAAAGGAAACTAAAAGAAAATAAATTCCTAAATTCTTTGTGTGCGATGTGACTGAGTCCTAAAAGTATGAATTATTCATCTCCTTTAACATAATGGCTCTTTGTGCCTTAGAAAAGCTTTTGCCCCTGAATGTTGCGGCTGTGACAAAGAAAATGAAAACTTAAATCTGTATCATCACATTACATGATACATGTCTGGTTTCATCAGAAAAAAACTTTAATATACAAATAAAACAAGTCGTTTCATGCTCTGCTCATATAAACTGTATCCTGATGAGAGCTTCTCCATCCTTACCACTGCCACTCTGCACAACTCCATTAGCTGTGTTGCAGCTATCCAGATAGCAGTCATCAATCTTTGCCTTGTCTTTTATCTGCAGTGTTATGATTTGACTCGATATCATCGCCTCAAACCCCACAACAATGGAGTTTTCCTCCAACGGGTATATGAAGATCCTAAATAAGCAGAAAGAGAGACAACATACTAACAGGGGTTTCATCCAGATTACTGATCGATCTATACAGATTTTTTAGGGCCGATACTGATACCGATATTTTATCACATAAGCCTCAGCCAATGGCCAATACAACTTGCTGATATTTGGGGCCGATACTGCATGTGACTCTCAAATTAATGTAATAAAGGACACACTAGAAAAATGCAATTTTACAACTCTTTTGATATAAAAAAAAAGAACAAAGCACTTCAAATAAATATATAAAAATAAACAGTGCACTTGTAAACAAATAAATATATAAAAATAAAAAATATAAATATATATATATATATATATATATATATATACACAGTTGTGCTTTAAAGTTTACCATCCCATTAAAAAAGGGCTAAATTCACAATAATAATTCAAATATCCTAAAGCTGAAAAAAGTCATAATAAATAAAAAATTTCTAAAAATTATAATTCAGTTAAATAAAATATTGCTTTTGAATTTTTCTTTAAAAAATAATTTTATAAAAAAGAAAAATCAAAAACTGTCCCAAACAAATTAAAGCACCTTGCACATGAACCATGGACCAAAATACCTGTCAACAGGTGCAGACGTCTGATTGGACGTTTCAGAAAACGCCTGATTGCAGTGATTGACTCAAAGGGTTGCTCAACTAAATTTTATTTTTAGCAGTCCCCATTATGCTTGTATAATAGTTTTACTTTTTTGTTTGTTTGTTTTTAATATTTCAGTTGAACCATAATACAAAACTCAATGTCATGATTTTCATTTAAAAAAAAATTATTATAACTTTAGTCAATTTCAATTTATTTCACTGGCAGCTGATATTTTTCTGTCTTTAATGGAAGGTTATGTAAACTTTCAAGCACAGCTGTATAAATAATGCAGAGTTGAGGCATCTCCCGATGTATCAGCCCATGCTGATACCGTCAAAAAAATTAAATATCGTCCGGCCGATGTATCGGTCTATCCTTAATCCAGATGGAGCAAACAAACAATCAGCAACATGCAGTCGATCACAATCAATTTAAAAACACATTTCAGATTAAATGAGTTTAACTGGCTAAAAGTGTTTAAAACTGTTTCACTTACCCTCAATCGCATGATCCTCAATATTTTCATAGGTCATAGAGGCCGTCAGAGCCAGAGTGTAACCCCTGACACAGGAAGTGATGTCAGACACGCTGAGTGGCAGAGCACACCAGTTCTCCTTGTTAATGAGTCCAGGCATCGTGCTGTCGTTAAGATTCTGCTTTCAAAAATATATACAAGCATCAATCCTTCATACCATAAACTAAAGATGATTCCAATAAAATACTTTTAAAAACAAGTGTGTAAAAGGAGATTTGTTTATGAAATACACACAACCATGTTTCTATAAAAGTTGGGAAACTAATACAAAAAGAGACAATGACTCGTTATAAAAGAAAGAATCTACGAAAGTGTTTCAGAGCTAAAGAGGAGGATGATTGTGCCCACTGCATGGAGCACTGCATGGATAAATAGTTCAACAACTTTCAATGATGCAAATAATTGCTTAATTTAAATAATCCTTCAAAACTATATTTGAACAATTCTGGTAACCTTCAGAAATTGCTGTACTTAAGAGATAAGGCTGGGAAAAGCTGAGATCTTCAGGCTTTCAGGTAGCGCTGGATTAAAAAAGGGCACAATTCTGCTGAGGAAATTACTGCATCAGTTCACGAACGCCCCAATCAGCTGTCAGGGAACAAAGCCGATCACACGGCAGCAGCTCAACACGTCAAGTCATGCAGACGTGGGGAAGACGACCTGCTGAAGTTCAAACTGAGCATCAGAATGAGGAAGAAAGGAGATCTTATGGTATACTGGAGTATTTACTGGGATTTCCACCACAGCCATCTCTAGGGTTTCCAGTTCTGTAGAAGAGAAAATCTCCAGTGAGCAGCAGGTGTCTGAACCAGAATGCAGCAGGAGACCAGACCGGTGTCACTCCTGTCAGCTAAGAACAGGAAACTGAGGCTACAATTCACACACACTCACCAGAACTGGACAATAGAAGATGGAGGAACGTTGCTGGTCTGATGAGTCTCCATTTCAGCTCCACATTCAGCTCAGAATTAGCTGAAAACATCATGAAAGCATGGATCCACCCTGCCTTGGATCAATGGTTCAGCTTGGCGGTGGTGGTGTAATGGTGTGGGGAGATTTTTTTGGCCCACTTTGGGCCCCTTAGTACCAACGTGGCGGTTTAACCACTACAGCCTACCTGAGTATTGTTGCTGACCATGTCCATCCCTTTATGACCACAGTGGAGCATCTTCTGATGCTGCTTCCAGCAGGATGATGCACCATGTCACAAAGCTCACATCATCTCCAACATGATGATGAGTTTACTGGACTCCAGTGTTCTCCACAGTCACCAGATCTCAGACCAACAGAGCAGCTTTGGGATGTGGTGGAACGGGAGATTCTCGTCATGGATGCCGCAACTGTGTGATGTCATCATGTCAATATGGAGCAAAATCGCTGAGGAATGTTTCCAACATCTTGTTGGACCTATAACACCAGGAACGAAGGCAGTTCTGAAGAAAAAGGGGGTCCAACTTGGTTCTACAGTAGTGAGGCAGACCTGGTTGGTAACCTGGTGATTGAATATATAAACAAGATCCAGAAAATCTGCAGCCTTCTCTGAGAATGTGCTCAGCTTAGATGGTCTGAAGAGAAGTGAAAAACATCTCTGTTCTGACAAATTAAATTTGAAATACTTTTTGGAAAACATAAGATACTGGGTCATCTGAGCAGAGAGGAGAGAGACAGGTTGAGAACCAGCATTTATGACAGTAAAGCATTTGGTGCAACTCAAACTGAGAAGAACAGGCCTGCAAGAAAGGTTTTTAAAAAGGAAAACCTTCCTTCTAAAAACTATAATTGTTGTGTTGTGCTGCAGAAGAAAAGGGGATGCAAGAAGAAACAAAAACATACTTTGGATTTCAGTACTGAGTAAATTTGAAATAAATCAACAAAAATGGGAGAAATCTGAAGGACTTCAAAATCACACACACTCATATACAGTACACACATATACTGTATATATACAGTATAAATGTGTGTATATTATATACATATATATATATATATATATATATATATATATATATATATATACAGCTTTGTGAAAAAGTTTTTGCCTCCTTCCTAATTTCTTACTTTTTTGCATGTTTGTCGCACTTAAATGTTTCAGATCATCAAACTAATTTTAATGTGAGTCAAAGATAACACAAGTAAACAGAAAATGCCATTTTTGAATGAAGATTTTTGTTAGTGAGGGGAGGAAAAAATCCAAACCTCCATGGTCCTGTGTGAAAAAGTGATTTTTGGAGTCAAAGCCCCCACCTGAATCCCATTGAGATGCATGACCTTAAAAAGGCGGTTCATGCTGGAAAAGCCTCCAATGTGGCTGAATTACAACAATTCTGCAAAGATGAGTGGAACAAAATTCCTCCACAGCGCTGTAGAAGACTCACTGCCAGTTATCACAAACGCTTGATTGCAGTTGTTGCTGCTAAGGTGGAACAACCAGGTATTAGGTTTAGGGGAAGATCACTTTTTCACACAGGGACATTTAAGTTTGGATTTTTTACCCCTCTTACTAATAAAAATCTTCATTTAAAAAATGCATTTTCTATTTTCTTGTGTTATCTTTGTCACACATTGAAATTTGTTTGATGATCTGAAACATTCAATTGTGACTAACATGCAAAAAGTAAGAAATCAGGAAGGGGGCAACAACTGCACACAGCTGTGTATATATATATATATATTTATATATATATAATATATGGGAAATGTGTATATTAGGGCTGGGAAAAAATATTGATACAGTGAAATATCGCGATATTTTCATTTGCAGATTTCATATTGATATTTAAAAACGCAATATTGATCTATTTTACCAACGAAATCTCGCGAAATCGTTGTCTTACGAGATTTTGTTAGTAAAATAGATCGATACCATGTTTTTAAATATTGATATTCTATCAGCATCTGAAAATATTGCGATATTTCAGTGTATCAATATGTTTCCCAGCCCTACTACATATACAGAAAAATCACACAGAATGACATTCAACGATGATTTTTAATAAGACAGCCACCTTTTGGTTTACATTTCCCACCTTTAAGTCTTTTGAACTTTGCTTCTTGAAGCCTGATGGAAAAGGTTATTTCTTCCATTATTTCATTATTTCATACCACTCTTAGGCTTCTGGTTCGAGCCATTTCTTTGTCTTTGCTTTTCTTGCTGCAATGCTTAAAGATCCCGAAAAAATATTGATCTTCATTATAAGCAGAGGTTTAGAAACCCTAAAGACAGTTCCTCTCAGCAAAACTTAATAAGATAGTGAATATTTTCTATAAATCTGCAGAAAGAAGAGCCCAAAAAGATTGTACTTTTAGAAAAGTTTTTTTTTTTTTAAGAAATTTATTTTTTTTCTGTGAGCCATAACTTCTCCAGCAACTGGAGGAATCTGAAACACAGACTTTTGAACAGGAGTAATGAAAAATCTCCAAAGAGTCTTCCAGCCAAATGCTACAAGAGTTGGAATTTGTAATTTTCTGGGAGCTCAGCTTTGTCTTTAAAACAAGGTCTTCCCAGAAAAAGATGTCATCGGGACAGCAGAGTTTATTGATCCAAAACCTGTGTTTGTGATGCTGTTAATGATGATCTGTGCCGTATGCATGACTGCTTCCCGCTCCATGAATGAATGCTGGCTTTTGAAATGTGCTGATAACAAGCTCAATAATCCCTTTCTTTAGAGCGGAGAATGCAGTGTTTATAAATTCAATGAAGAATTTTAATCCTTGATTCATCGAAGCACAGAACATTTTCCACTTCAGCTTCTCTCTGGGATGGATTTTCTTTTCCACCCAGATTTGTTTATGATTAATCTAATTAGTGACCAGATGTTCTGTTTCACTGAGTTTAGCAGTCTTTCATACACACACATATACGTATATATATATATATATATACGTGTATATATATATATATATATATATATATATACACACACACACAGTGGATACCGAAAGTATTCAGACCCCTTTAAACTTTTTACTCTTTGTTTCATTGCAGTCATTTGCCAAAATCAAAAAAAGTTAATTTAATTTCTCATTAATGTTACTCAGCAAGTAAAACTGAAATATCACATGGTCATAAGTGTTCAGATCTTTTGCAGTGACACTAATATTTAACTCATATACTGTCCGTTCCTTCTGATCCTCCTTGAGATGGTTCTATTCCTTCATTGGAGTCCAGCTGTGTTTAATTAAACTGATTGGACTTGATTAGAAAAGAAACACACCTGTCTATATAAGAGCTTCCAGCTCACAGTGCATGTCAGAGCAAATGAGGATCATGAGGTGGAAGGAACTGTCCAAGGAGCTCAGAGACAGAATTGTGGTGAGGCACAGATCTGGACAAGGTTACAGAAGAGTTTCTGCAGCACTAAAGGTTCCTAAGAGCACGGTGGCCTCCATAGTCCTTAATGGAAGAAGTTTGGGACGACCAGAACTCTTCCTAGACCCGGCCGTCCAACCAAACTGAGCAATGGTGGGAGAAGAGCCTTGGTGAGAGAGTAAAGAAGAAGCCAAAGATCACTGTGGCTGAGCTCCAGAGATGCAGTAGGGAGATGGAGAAAGTTCCACAAAGTCAGTATCACTGCAGCCTCCACCAGTCGGGGCTTTATGGCAGTTGTCTGATGGAAGCCTCTCCTCAGTGCAGACATATGAAAGCCCGCATAGAGTTTGCCAAAAACACATGAAGGACTCCCAGACTATGAGAAATAAGATTCTAGTCTGATGAGACCAAGATTTAACTTTTTGGAGTTCATTCTAAGCGGTATGTGTGGAGAAAACCAGGCACTGCTCATCACCTGCCCAATACCATCCCAACAGTGAAGCATGGTGGTGGCAGCATCATGATATGGGGGTGTTTTTCAGCTGCAGGCACAGGACGACTGGTTGCAGTTGAAGGAAAGATGAATGCGACCAAGTACAGAGATCCTGGAAGAAAAGCTCTTCCAGTGTTCAGGAGCTCAGACTGGGCCGAAGGTTCACCTTCCAACAAGACAATGACCCTCACACACAGCTGAAATAACAAAGGAGTGGATCAGAACAACTCTGGACCATTCTGGACCGGCCCAGCCAGAACCCTGACTTAAACCCAACTGAGCATCTCTGAGAGACCTGAAAATGGCTGAACACCACCGTTCACCATCCAACCTGACAGAACTGGAGAGGATCTGCAAGAAGAACCAGAAGATCCCAAATCCAGGTGCGGAACACGTGTTGCATCATTCCCAAGAAGACTCATGGCTGTACGAGTCAGAAGTACTTCTACTACTGAGCAAATTACTGAATACTTATCACCATGTCATATTTCAGTTTTTCTTTTTTAATAAATTTGCAAAAATTTTCACATCTCTGTTTTTTTCTGTCAAGATGGAGTGCTGAGTGACATTAATGAGAAAGAAAATTACCTTTTTTTATTTTAGCAAATGGCTGCAATGAAACAAAGAGTGAAAATTTTAAAGGGATCTGAATACTTTCCGTACCCACTGTAAATACATATTTTTTTAGGGATTAGGGATGTTCGATTTTGGCTTTTTTGCCGATATCCGATATTGTCCAACCCTTAATTTCCAATATCCGATATCAACTGACACCAATCTATCAGTTTCAGACAACTGTGAGGTTGTATCTCTCATATTCTGAGAAATACAACTACATTCTTGATAGTAAAGGTCCCAAAACAGCCCTAACTCAGCCAGAGGAGTTCGTTTTGGACGTCTGGCTGCCAGATATCAGATACTAGCAGGTATTAGCCAACATGTGACTAATTCTAATGTTTCTAACAACTTGGTAACTTAACCAACAACTTAAAACCAGACATATAAGCAGCTTCAAAACAAGTCAGTCTGCAGCAGCAGCAGCTGCACCGTAGTCACATGACTCTGAAAGGAATGCTGGGAAATAAAGTTCTTCCAGAGTAACAGGGACTTTTATAAATGCTGGACTGCTGCTAATGGAACAAGATCTCCCAAGATTTGGTTTGTCCGGGAAAAAAAACTACATTTTCCGATATTACATATTAATGCAGATATTGGCCAACAATATCGGACATCCCTATATCTATCTATCTATATATACACTGCCCGGCCAAAAAAAAAGTTGCCAACAAAAAAAGGTCAAACATTTAACATTTGGTTGGAGCCTTTAGCTTTGATTGCGGCAGCATTCGCTGTGTTTCCAGAAGCTTCTGCAATGTCACCAGATTTATTTGCATCCTGTTGCATCAATTTTTCACCAAGATCTTGATGATGATTGTAGAGTCTGACCACAGCACATCCCAAAGATTCTCAATGGGGTTCAGGTCTGGACTCTGTGGGGGCCAATCCATGTGTGAAAATGATGTCTGATGATCCCTGAACCATCTTTCACAATCTGAGCCCGATAAATTCTGGCACGGTCATCTTGGAATATGGCCGTGCCATCAGGAAAGAAACATCCATTGATGGAATAACCTGCTCATTCAGTGTATTCAGGTATCAGCTGACCTCATTATCTGAGCTCATACTGTTGCTGAACCTGGACCTGAGCAACTGCAGCAACCCCAGATCATCACACTGCCCCCACAGGCTCATACAGTAGCACTAGGCATGATGCTGCATCACTTCATCTGCCTTTCCGGCCACATTTCTTCCTGGAAGACGATGGTCCACCATCCTTCCAGTTTTTCATAATGCGTTGGACTGTTCTGAACCCAGTTTCAGTAGTTTCTGCATCTCCTTAGATGTTTTCACCTCTTGATGCCAATGATTTGACCCTTCTCAGACAGACTAACATCTTTTCCAAGACCACGGATGTGTCTTTCGACGTGGTTATTTAGGAAATGAGAAGCAAGTCATTGCACCAGTTGGGGTTAAATAACTTGTTGCAGCTGAAAGATAATCGCCCATCATGTAATTATCCAATAGGAGGCTCGGACCTATTTGCTTAGTTAAATCCAGGTGGCGACTTTTTTTTTTGGCCAGGCAGTGTATATACTGTATATATATATATATATATATATATATATATATATGTTTTGGTTTTTTTATGTGTGCAAATATTTTTATGGCAAAAGAAAAAACTCCCTGGTATTCTCTTTCCAGTACTTTTTTTTTAAAATGGCTGTTTTCTAAAAAACAGTCATTAAGATTTCTCCAAATTTTTGTTGATTTACTTCAATTTTCCCAACACTGAAATCCAAAGTTAATCTTTTTATGCTTCTCTGCAATAAGATCAAACACCTCAGGGCCTAATTAAACCCAAAAACAAGAGCTGAAGCAGCCTTCACTTCAGTGAGCATGCTTTTAAGGTTTTCAGTAATCCTCCTCAATATGATGCAAAACCAAGAAATCTAAGGTCGTCACACATCTGTTTTACACATCAAGTTTATGGTGATAAAACATCCGTAAACTACAGCACAATCATGTCCAACACAGACTTCAGAGCTTGAAAGGGGAAAACAGAAACACTGATTATCCAAGTATTTAATAAGTGTGTAAATTTGAATAATCTGTGTCTTTGGGGCAGTGATTCATCGCTGAGGTCGTCTTCTGCACCAGCAGTCTTGGTTATGTGCTGTCAAGGGTCTGCGTCTGCTGCACCACCAGCACTGGCTTGATGGGAAGCATTATGACGAAAGCAATATCCATAGAGACGGCTCAGCTTGCCTGCACACTGACCAGTAACATCTCTAAAGTCTGCTCTCAGATTGATGGCACCTACACTAAAGGGCCAGTTCTTTTCTCAATAAAAAGAAAAAAACTGCACTTATTTAAAGAAAAAAATAATCTAACTTTATGCAAAACCATCTCATTCCCTGAATATGTAAGTAGCGTAAAAACATAAGGCACCACATGTTTTTTATATGTTGAGAAAAAGGTCATACAGAAGCAGTTCCAGTTTCATTGTCTATCTCAACAGTGCCATCATGTGTCCAGTCCACCACACTAACATATCTGTCCCTCTCTGTGCCAACAATGAGCTCTAACAGGTGGACAAAGAAAACAATGAGGTACAGCTGCACAACAAAAACAACAAAACATCCTACAGTCAGCATATGTCCCAAAAGAAAACAAAACAAAGGAAAGATCGGTCTCAACTAAAAATTCTGCAAAAGTTTAACTTGTCGGGGAGCTTTCTCTTTTCTGCTCTCTCTTTATAGTAATTAGTGTTAAAAGTGGCGGTCCCAAGTTGCCCGTCTCCTGGTTGGCTCAGTCTACATTAATCACCCTCTCCTCTCTGGGGTTTGCCAAAAGACCATCAGACCATCAACTCTGAGCAATCAGCTCTGCCACACTCCTCTGCACTCATTAATGTCAAAACAGACAGCAGATGCTGCAAACCACCAGTTGAGGAACTGTCTTTGTTTGCATCACTGGCTGTTTTCATCCCAACCCCGTTACCTGAGCTTTTTCTTCATTTAATAGCATGGACATCTAAAATATGCACCGCCGGGCAGACACAAAGCAGCATTCAAATTCATCAGATCTGACCACACTTTCATTCTCATCATCTTACCTTTCATTTGTGTCAGCTGCAGCGAGGGGCTTTCTCTGGAAGAAGTCCACTTATCATGAAAGATTTATCCTCCACCTCCTCTCCGACCTCTCTCTGCTTTTTTTTTCCCCGCTTTTGGTTGGTTCTCTGTGGCGTAGAGGGAATAGGAGTGCTGCCACAGGTGGCAGGAACTACACATGCAGCGGCCGCATCATTAGTCAGAAGAAGGTAGCCGCTGCAGCCAAGCACAGCAACATGTGGTTGCAACAAGTGTTTCATTAATTCTCCTCCTCCTACTTGTGCGGATGCTGGAGTTTGAGGAAGAAAGAAGGGGCAGAGAGAGGGTCCAACCCCCACCCCACCCCTTCCAATCCCCATTCAAAGCATCATCACCACCCACTCACTACAGCTCTGGCTGACAGCATGAGCCATTCAGGTATCCTGTTTAATAGCAGAAGATCAGTGTGCATGTCATGTGCGTAACACCAGTAGGGGGGGGGGAGGGGGGGGGGGGGACGATGCAACACACACATCCTCCCTGTAGCACCTATGATTTGTCTCTGTGGCTGCCTGCGGTGAGATTGGAAAGCCCCTAATGCTTTCACCCAGTGTGGGTGTTTGGCCGTCTCTGTGTTTTGTGATCACTCGGTTTGATCCATCTGTTTTCAGCGCCGGGTTTCCATGACAATTAATGTGTACTGAAAATCATTTTGGTGCCGTTGTGGACATGCAGATGGTGTCTGCGTGCAAGTGTGCGCACGAGTGTGTTTGCATGGGTGGGTTGGCTGAAACTCAGCATCCGCCTCTAAATTGAATTAACCTGCAGCCAATAACACCCCCCTCCTCCTCCTCCTCCTCCACACTCTCTTCCTTCCTCCTCCTTCCAGTTTCTCAGCCACTCACATATAATCACTTGCATTTTTTCCTCACAAGAGCAAAATGATTAAATAATAAACTGCTGAAATCTAAAGCTTTTTGTTCCTCCTATTTCTTTACATGATTATTTTCTCAGCTTGCCAGAGAACATTGTTTCAAGCTGAATTCAAAACTGTGCAAATTTGTTCAGTAACAGGATTTATACTTGCAAGTATGCAAACATTAAAAAAATGAATAAATTCTAAAGTTACATTTTGTAGTGTGTGGTGAATGGGTGTTTTTTTCAAATATATATATATATATATATATATGAAAAATACATAAAATACTAATATAGCTTAAAAATATGTGATGCATTTAATTACAATAAGGAATCTGTGCATCTTTTGTTCATAAAATTTGCTGCTAATGTAAGCAAAAAAAATTCCTAAAGTTACACTTTGTAGTGTGTGCTGAATGGGTGGTTAAAAAAAAAAAAAAAAAAGCTCAAAAATATGTGATGCATTTAATTACAATAAGGAATTAATGCATCTTTTGTTCATAAAATTTGCTGTTGAAGTACGCAAACATTTTTTTAAAAAGATCCTTAAATTACATTATGTATTATGTGGTGAATAGTTGTTTGTTTTATTAAAAAAGATACATAAAATACTAATATAGCTCAAAAATATGTGATGCATTTAATTACAGTAAGGAATTTTTGCATCTTTTGTTCATAAAATTATTATTAGATCCACATGGAATATCCCAACTCTGACTCAGGGACAAAAAAATAGGTATATAATCGAAAAAATGATCTGTTTTTGTTTGTTTTGGGGGTTTCAGGGGGAAGTAATTTTTGTTTTTTTTGTCTTTTTTTCTTTCTTTCTTTTAGATATTTCTCTTAGTGGCAATAAGTGGCAAATTAAAAAAGAGTTTTGTTTGTTTATTTGTTTTTATTTATGCCAGGGGCTTTGGAGAATCACCAATATATATTTTTAAAAGAATTGAAATTGAAATCATGTGAACATAATTTAAATTCCTCGACATACCTTTGACAATATCACTGCAATATTAAACCATAATAGAGTGTGGTTTATTGTGAAACGGCTCTTTTATGTGGGAGCTGCTCATCATCTGTGACGGGTGTGTCAGCAGGTTCACGCTCCAAATATGGAGGGAATACTGCGACACCTTCAGGGTTCCGAATAAAGTAGGTAAATTCATTTTTACACGCGTGAATATGTCTTTTAAAAACACAATCAGAGGAAAATAGAAAGAAAAAAACTTAGTAAGTATATGAAATATTCTGAAGCATCATGTTAGAAAATTTAAAAATAGATTTTTTTTTTTTAGTTTTAAATTCATAGATAATTTACAAAAAATAATAAAAACCGGGAGGTTTATGGAAATGTCTCCGATGAGTTCACTTCAAGATACGCCAGAGATTCATTTCTAACATCAGCACGCAATATAAACATCAAATTATCATCTATGCATCTCTTTGACTGGACATTTCTCTTGCCTACGTCTTATAATACCAGTATTTCCGATGTTTTTGAAAGCAGCACGAGTGGTCCAACTGATAGTTTGGTTCAGGTCGGGATAACGGCACGTCAACGCATAGTTCACGCTGACAACAAACTTTTCCCAAAAGTTTAGTTTGCCTCCAGACAATTATAACAGTTAATATCTGAAAATGTCCAAAGACTCGTGGGCACTCGCAGTCGACGCTCAAGAGTCTACAACTCCATCCTCTCAGGTAAGTTTTAAAGGTGACCATGTAGCCGTTTAGCAAACATGCACCTGCTGGTTAGCAGGCTAGCTTAATGTGTCGCGCTCATTCGTTACCATCTTTTCTAATAACCGAATATTTTAAATTAAATAACGTCAATAATTATTTTGACAGTTTCAATTCTCAAAGAGAATTCGTCAACTTCATGGAAACGTGAACATGGCAGGAGATGTAAATGGTAATTAAATCATTTGCTTGCATGATTTTTTTTTTTTTTTTTTAAATCTCTGCAAATTAATGCTGACCTGTGTTCACGCGCTCTGCCTGTTACGCCTCCGCGTGCAGCCAATGTCGTGCCTGAGAAGTCTGAAGGTGGTTGCTTTGGACTAGATGGGGACCAAGTGGACCTGGCTGAACAGTCCCTGCTGAATAAGCTGATCCGCCGCTCTCTGGTCAGGAACAGGAACCAGGTGGAGGTCCAGCAGGCGGACCCCACCTCCCCTCTGTTCTCCGTGAAAACCTTTGAGGAGCTCAGACTGTGAGTCCCACGAGGAAAGCCACTGTGATGTGCAGTTTTTTGTTTGTAATTGTATTTATCACTCTGCGTGTTTTTGTGCACATCAGGGAACCGGAGCTTCTGAAAGGTGTTTACAACATGGGCTTCAACAGACCGTCCAGGATCCAGGAAAATGCTTTGCCCATGATGTTGGCCCAGCCGTGAGTTTTTCTACACACCTGGAGAAAACTTTATCACAGAAATTTAGTCTTACTAAATTATTCAAGGATTTGGGGGGATTAAAAACATGATTTATTGCAAAGTAAGAGGAAACTGAGACATGCAGTCATTCTTATAATCCATCCTCCTGCACAAATCTCTCATAAAACTTTAGACTGCACCCCCTATGCCCAATTTTTTTCCCTTTATTTGTTAGTACAGAATACATAAATGCATGCATACACTTCCAGTGCTTCATCTGTCCAGTGAAACTTCTGATTATAGTGATTTCGGGAGGCTTGATTTGCTTTTACCATGCACTCCTATTGGTGGAGCAAAAAATTCAGCTTGACAATGAGAAAGCAAAATTTGTGATCAAGATTAAAAAGTGATTGATTGTGCTTGCCCTATTTATCTTTTTTCTTTCTCTCTTTTTTAAATGAGGGACTCATTCTCAGGCTGTCAAGCTTCCTGGTTGCCGATAGGGCCCCTGTCTGGATCTGTTAACATGTAAAATGGTCTCAAAATGACTTATTCTGCTACATGTTTGGCAAAATGCCTGAAAGCTGTGAAGTTTTCAGTTTCACCGGAGCCCAGTATAATTACAGGTTACCAGTATTAGGTTGTTATGATATAAACAGTGTTTCCATGTAATCGTCAAATGAAGATGATCGTGTCAAGAATCTTAATTTGACAGGAACTGTTGTACTTTTGACAGCATGTTCAGTTTTTCTTTTTTTTTTTGGTCATTTTTAATGGCTCTTCATAAAAATTCAATGTCTGTTTTTGTTTACGTGTGTGTTGGGCCTTTTTTAGAGTCGGAATAAAACTTTTTACCACTAAATAGCAAAAGTAAGAGCTGATTTCTGATTGGCTGCTAGCTTCCAGAGTTTCTGTCCCACCATGATGAGACAGACGTCTCTGCTTTCATATGACACCTGTTTGGGTTTGAACTGTGTTTGGTTTGGACGCTGATGCTTGCTAGTAGGGATGTAACAATAACCGATAAAAAGATAAATCGGGATATAATTCCCTGACAATTAGTATCACCGTTTTGGATTTTATTCATGGTAACACCGTGACTATCGTACTTTGAAAAACTCCCAGTGATGCTGCTCATAGCCAGTAAAGCAGCATCAGTCCCTCAATCACAGTTTGTATGTTTGGCCTCTGAAAACATGGAGGAAGGCGCCGCATGGAAGCTCTGCAGATGTTTTCCTTCTAAAAGGACAAAGTCTAAAATCTGGATGTATTCTGGATTTTTCAAGGATGCTGGGAGCAAACTTTTTTTTTTTTTGTGGTATTATTATAATGTTTCTGCCACATTTAATATGGTCCTGTTGCTGTGATATGAACATGCGATTTCTACTAAGGTAATGAAACAGTTAAAGTTTTCTGTCTGAACCAGTTCTTCTGAAATCTGTCAGACTAGATCAAGTCTTGAGTTCTGGATGTGAAGAAAAGTATTCTTGGTTCTTATCTACAATATTGCAGAAAGCGATAAACCCTGTTATGGTCAGAAGATGCATCTTTAATGCATATTTATATGTTTGATGTCTGCATGTTATGCCAACAGAAAGTCCATTCTGCTTGTTACTATTTTAAAAAATTGAAACGTGGTGAAAAGATTTTAGTGTGTGTATAAGAATGTTTTGAACGTTTTGAGCAGATTTCACCAACACGCGATAATATCGATAACCGTGATAATTTCAGTCACAATAACCGTGACTTGAAATTTTTCTGTTGTTACATGCCTGCTTGCTAGTCTTCACTTTTTATGCTTCTTTTTAACTAGTCACAACACACCTGACGCAAACTGCTGTCTTTGTCAAAGGTGTCACTTGATGGTGAGCGACTCTAAATCATGGGGTCGGCTATTGAATCCCAGTAAAGGATGGATGTTTTTTTTTTTTACATTGACTCAGCAGCGGCAGCTGCTACGGCTTTTTAGTTAGTGCCACATCTGCAGAATGAAAATGTTTCACATGGACAGTGTCAACATTTCTAAGCTAAAGCTGCATCACCAGCCATCTGCTCTGCATGTGAACACATCGTGCAGGGAGGTGACGCCTCTGACACCCTCCCGGTGTAAGTTGACGTGCCGCGGCGGTCAGAACAAAATCACAGCTGGAGCATGGCGCACACGAACCTAATGTGAATTGGCCAGGAGGCTTTAAATATTTCACACACTTAATAAATAATGAGGATTAAGTGTTTTTTAGTGGATTCCGTTCACCGTTTCAGCGAAACACAATCACAAAATCAGCTTCTCTTACTGAGAAAACACCAAATACGGATTTTCAGTATGTAGTTGTTTAGAAAATAAATGTGTCAACTTCACAGATTAAACTCCCTGTATTAGAACATTAATTTTGTATCTATAATATTATTTGTTTTAGTATATTTGTATTACTAGTACCCCACAGTTTGGGAAAGGCTGGTGCCTGCTATCATTTATGTACAGTATGTTGATATATGACCTTTTCTGACCAGTGGTAGCCTTCTTATTTTAGACACCAGCTACCCTCTACTGCTGGAATTTTTGATTTGGTTTGTATGAATGTTATCAGTCACCAGTATCGGCCTTTAGGAGCTGAACTTTATTGGTTTTTTAAAAAAGATGTCGTGCATCCCTAATTATCCTCATATTTAATCTAAAAGAAACTAATGTTACAATCTTTGCATCACCGTTGTTGTAAAGCAAAAGATGAAATAAATGAGAGAACTTCACGTATGTGACCTGTTTACTTCCTGTTGTTGTCTTCAGACACCAGAATCTGATCGCGCAGTCGCAGTCTGGCACAGGTAAAACTGCTGCTTTCTCCCTGGCCATGCTCAGCCACGTCAACCCTGTAAACAAGTGGACTCAGGTAAGCCTCTCAGGATGTCTGACCTCTCGTGCCCCGTCCTCTGCTAGACCCTGACATGTGCTCTCCGTCTCTCTCAGTGCCTCTGCATCTCACCAACGTACGAGCTCGCACTGCAGATTGGTAAAGTAATCGAGCAAATGGGGAAATTCTGTCAAGATGTTCACCTGGCCTACGCTATTCGAGGGACCAGACGTAAGAACGCGTAACTATCTCTGATGGAAAATGGTGTTTTTAGTCATCAGGTAGCCGTTTGTCAGTTGTGTGTCCGTATGTGTTCAGTGGACCGAGGCGTCGTGTTGAAAGAGCAGATTGTCGTCGGGACGCCGGGCAAGATCCTCGACTGGTGCACCAAGTACAAGCACATCGACCCGAAGAAGATCACGATGTTCGTGCTGGACGAGGCCGACGTGATGATTGCCACGCAGGGTCACCGAGACCAAAGCATTCGAATCCACAGGTGGGCTGTTTTCAGAGAAACGGCATTAACGGTTCCAGCTGTCTGATCGTCTCGTCTCTTCACGCTGTTGCAGACAGCTGAGCAAAGACTGCCAGATGCTGCTGTTCTCTGCAACCTTTGAGGACTCGGTGTGGAGGTTTGCGGAGCAAGTGATTCCTGACCCCAACATCATCAAGCTGAAGCGCGAAGAGGAGACGCTGGACACCATCAAGCAGTTCTACGTGCGCTGCAGTGAGAAGGAGGACAAGTTCACGGCTCTCTGTAACCTGTACGGCAGCCTGACCATCGCACAAGCCATGATTTTCTGCCACGTAAGTTGGCTGTTTCCACACCGCCTCGCACAGATTCGATTTAAAATGACAATTTTCTTAGAAGTTAAATAGTTTGTGACATAAAATTTCCAGTGTGTAGAAACTATTACTGATTGCAGAAATGAAACATAAATGTTAATTTCACCTGAGAATGTGCTATTTATATCTAAAATACCTTTTCCTCTCATTCCTCCGCCATGTTGCCATGGTAGCCCAGAAGGGACAAACCAAACGCTGGCTTAGCAGCAGCTCTTTGGTATCAGTCTGATTTTCCATCCTCAGCAGACTGTAGATTAAACACTGATGTCTGCATTAGAAGTTTTCCATCAGAATGCTGTAGAATGCTCCGTTGACTTAAATGGGTTTTCCCAACGTTCCAGCGGTCATCATTTTCATATAATAACCGCTAGGCTTGGAAAAATATCGATACACTGAAATATTGCAATATTTTCATATGCTGATATCATATCAATATTTAAAAATGTGGTATCAACGTATTTTACTAATGAAATCTCTGAGATTTCACCGTTATCTTACGAAATCTCGCAGTAAAATAGATCAGTGTCGTATTTTTGAATATCTATATGAAATCTGCATATGAAAATATTGCGATATTTCAGTGTATCAATATTTTTTCCCAGCCCTAATAACTGCTGACAGGGACAATGGATCTGTCTTCCTTTTTTTAACCTGTGGTTTTACTGTTAACCTAATATTCCTTTGCATCGCAAGTAGTCCAGTCACTTAACGGCAACAAAAACAGAAAGCGAGCGCTTAGCGACACCTCGTGACCAAAAATGGATGATTTCCCAATTAATTTGAACGTCTTTGGCAAGTGTGGATATTTTGAGCGCTGGGTCCAAGCTGAGTTTAAGGATTCACGCTCTCCAAAACTAAAAAGACAAAAAGAAAACCAGTGGCAAGACGCATACAGCTAACAGCACAGAAGGAAATGTCAACATACAGGAATAGCCGGTGCTAGCCAAAGGTGCTAGCACAAATTCCAGCTGCCATGACTAAACTAACAAACGTTGCTAAGCAACAAATACCCCAACCTGGCCGTGACTGTGGGGAACTGTTTTAATTTTAGCGGAAAGCATCAGGAAGTTAATTGACCCTCGCAAAAATAGAAGACTTTTACTTGAATTTTATTTTTTGCAAGTAGCCGTATAATAAGCGGGATAATGTTTGGGACGCAGGTCATTATCGGGACGGGAAATGCTGACCGACATGGCGAACGCAGACCCCTCTGCTTCGCATCAGGGTCTGCATTCGCCATGTCGGTCAGTATTTCCTGATGATGACCTGTGTTCCAGACATTATCTCTTACATATCATCCGACGCTTGATGCTTTGCTTGCACAAATGTGAGAATGAAGACCTAATCTCTTGTGTGACAGCTTCCATGACAAGTCTATGATATCGCAGTTGCCTCAAAACATTACACAGACAGACATGCAGACAGTTGTCTCGGGATTCCCCGCAGACGCAAGTTGGTGATGTCATTGCCAGGTATTTTGCGTCCCAGTTGCACCAACTTGGGGAAAAAATGGAAATCTCCAAAACAGCCTATTAGTGAGGTAGAACAGCTAGAAAATAACACATTTCTAGCTAGAAAAAACAATGCTACCACGATAACGGCTAATTTCAGTGTATTTGTTTAATAAACGACACATAATCACACTGCGTTTTAAAGAAAAAAAGTCAGCCAAGAGACAGAAGCAACAATTTGGTGCTGTTTACACTTGAAAATTATGATCAGAAAGTCTCTTATGTAGAAGTTTAATAAACACAACAATGGTACTGGACGCCGCCATCTTTAAATCTACAATCTTGGGGTCCTCCGCAAATTACGAGTTTTAAAATATCAGCCAAGATTCTAATATCGTGCATCCCTATTTTAGAAGTTTTTCTTTTTTTTATATGCTCTGTCCCTATTGAATAAACAAATTTTAAAAAATCTCGGCTGATATTGGGTTAATATCAGGCCGATATCAATATTCAATTTTAAAGCCAATATCGGACAGATACCGATATTGGGCTGATGATATTGTGCATTACTAGCAATCTGGTTGTATGTACAAATATAAGGTACAGTGGTAGAAAATAACGCACTCCAAAGCTTGAGGTGGAAGTTTTAGTGGATGTTGTGATAACTTGACTCGTACTGTAGCAGCTGGAAATGTCCTGGAAAAATCCTGGAAAATAATTTCTAGAAAAGAGTGGAAACCCTGATTCGGTTTGGTTTTTTTTCTTCTCTTTTTTCCCGTTTGAAGACTCGCAGGATGGCGGCCTGGCTGGCTGCAAGCTTGAGCAAAGAAGGCCACCAGGTGGCGCTGCTGAGTGGAGAGATGACGGTGGAGCAGCGAGCCGCCGCCATCGAACGCTTCAGGAGGGGCAAAGAGAAGGTGCTCATTACCACGAATGTGTGTTCCAGAGGTGAGGCCTGAAACTCGAACCTGCTGATGCTGGAGGTGAGCGAGTAGCTCAGCAGCCATTTACGCTCATGTGGCCTGCAGGTATCGACGTGGAGCAGGTTTCCCTCGTGGTCAACTTCGACCTCCCCGTAGACATGGACGGGCACGCAGACAACGAGACGTACCTGCATCGGATTGGTCGCACCGGGCGTTTCGGCCGACAAGGATTTGCCGTGAGCATGGTGGACAGCGATCACGGCATGGATATCATCCAGCAAATCGAGATGCACTTCAGTACGTCACCTTTTTACAGGATTTCCGCAGAGTCTTAAAAAGTCTTAAAAGTCTTGAAATAACAAATCTGCATTTAGTACCTTAAAATCTCCTCAAATTTGGCATTTGTGGTCTCAAATTTCATAAGTAAGTCTTAAATTATCCTACGCTCCAACCAGGGCTGTAACGTGTATTTTTGTCGAACTTTCGGTACACTGCTCTCAGTTCGGCATGACCCTGTACCGAACTGTTGGGTGCAGGATTTGTTTATTTAGCTCTTTGTTTCATTAAGTTTTCTGCGTGCCAATGGACATAATTCAGCGCGTTTCATCCTGTTTCTAATGACTCATAACAACATAGCACGTGAGCTAGTTGAGCTAGAAGAAGCGCCGTCAAATTTCAAGTCCCCCGTCTGGGAGCACCTCAGGTTTGATGAAGAGGAAGGAGGGAAAAAGCCGACAAAACAAACGCAGCGTCGTGACTCAGTCGAGAATGAACTCAAAAAACACTTCCAACATGTTAACGCATCTAAGCGACGCCACACAAGTTTGAATCTTACTGGTACGACTACAAAACAGACTTATTTAGCGCAAACACGTGTAAAAACAGCAGTATGTTACTTATCTATGCATTTTTTTACAAAGGCAATCTGCCCAGAACAGTAACCTGCTGTGATGTTTAGTTTCTGTGATGAAGATGAGTGACATGAAAGTGAAGCTGTTTCTTTTAAATGCTGCCATTAAAACTCAGATGGTGTCACTTTAGATGTGAGAGAAAAAAAATTTTTCATTGAAAAGTGTAAAAAAAACAGCAGGATTTTATTTTGAAATATTTTATTTATGATCATTTTTTCTCATTAAAACAATATGGCAGAAAAACAAACAAAACAAACAGCTTAGATGTTAAATTTTTGTGAACTTGTTAAACATATTTGTAAAGAAAAAACAAACCGTGACTTGTGTACAGAGGTACATACCGAACCGTGATTTTTGTGTACCGTTACAGCCCTAGCTCCAACGGATTACCATCACTTAGAAAAATGACAGTGAAATAAACTAACAAAAAAATCTGATCCACGTGCTTTTCGCAACCAATAGATCTTCACAGAGCTTTTATATCAGCCAATCAGGAAGAGATCAGTGCAGGTCTTTGCACAGCCGTCACCTGTCAGCCTGACATTTGCGTGTTTGAGTGAAATCTTGTTAACCTTTTGGAAGAAAATTTAAAACCGGGTACCGATGATAGACGTAGGTAATGACGGTCAAAAGTTGTTCAATTTATCTTTTTTGACAATATCTTTGTAAACGTAGAGAGATCTGTGTTTTTGCCAGTGTGGCCGTGAAATGGGCATCAAATTCTGTTCCGACTGGTCTTAAAAAGTCTGAAATTTATCCTGTTAATGTGTAGGAACCCTGTTTTATTACTTTATCATCTTAAGTTCAGGGTGGCTGAGATCCAACATGTTTGTTTTCACAGAACGAAAAATCCGAAGACTTGACACGGACAATCTGGAGGAGATGGAGAAGCTAACGAGCTGAACTGGTTCTGCTTGCACTACCCGCGGCTGATGCACTGAAGACCTCATGTTACCTCAAATGTGACTTATTGTTTACCTTTTATTGTTTAAAGATGCATGCACAATATTTACTTTCTAGTTTGAAACACGATGCATGTTGGTTTGCAGTGTTTGATGTGAAGTGAACTAATCTAATATTGGTGGGATGAGGATGTGTGTGATCTATATTTGCATGACATTCAAGGTTGAGTTCTAATTAAATGAGTGATTTGAAGCATTGAGGTGGTTTAGAAGATGACTTTTAGTCTCCCAGCAGGTGAAACCGGTGTTTATATCAGACTGCGAAGCCAGACGTGCTTCCTGGGTTTTGTGTTACACTAAAATGGTTCGTGTGGCCTCAGCCACATTCTTTCAGTTGAAATGCTTTACAACACATCGAATAGTTTGAAGGCAGCTTCGGGAGTTAAAGCAAAAAAAAAAAAATGGGTGTTTGGGGCCTGTATTAAATACAGTGTGAATGTTTTAATAAATTTTCCAAAGTGAGGACTTGTGATTTTATTTCATTCTTTTAATTGAGGGGGGGTTAGTGACATGAGTATGACTGATCAGAATCAGAAAAGCTTCACTGACTACCTTTGGGATAAAAGTATTTTTCATTTCATTGCCAGGTATAATTTTTCATGCCGGTAATTTATGACGTTGGGGTACAGAAGCATGGAAGAAATAAAGTTTCAGTCTAAAATCTTATCAGGACGTCCAGCCGACGTGTACATGGACACAAAATAAAGTCACCTGATCAGTGTTTATGTGATGTAAAGATAAAATGCAGTTACTTTAGATGGATTTGGAAGAACAAACAAAAACATGGATCAAATATCTGCTTGATCGACTCCTTTTGCTCAGTGGTCTGGATGGTGCGGTGGGGCTAATGAGGGGCGGAGTCCTTCCTGAAGTCCGCGTCCATCTCTGTCTTAAGAGCTACAGGTTGTTCGCTGCACCGTGACGTCAGACGACGCGTCTCCCTCCTGGAGGCTGACTCATCCCCATCAGAGAGGAGGGCGGTGTCATACTTCAGGACTCTGACAGACGGGGGTCCAGATGTGCGGCTGCTGATGTACAAAGAGAAGAACGGAAGAAACTGCACAGTCCTGGGGGATCCACTGGGAGTCAGAGACATTGTGACATGCTGCTCCATCTTCATGAACCATAACCATTAAAATCTAATCCAAACCAGCAGATGTACGAGCTTATGTTTTCTTTATTTGGTTAAACTAAAGCATAATAAATGTATATTTCTTTCCTCATTGTTTTTGCAATAAGCTTGTACGACATGAATCATCTTATAGTAATTTTAGAAGTTGATATTCCCCATTAAAAATATAACTCCTAAGGAATCCAGTGATATTACATGTGCATAAGTTGTATCTTTGGCTTTTAACTCAGATTTAATAAAAAAAAAGAGAAACTGCACCTCAGCAGCTTAACATTAATGACTATTTAACCCTTAAATGTGCTGAAATCACTGAAGCCACAGAGGGACAACAGACAACAGCAGCTGAAAACATCCTGCAACAGATTATTTATTTAGGTTTATTTCCTCTCCGGGGAGTCATCGCTCCGTGAGATGCAGCACTGATCTGTTCAGGACGCCACACTGCGCCAGAGTCATGTCCAGGTCCGTGAGGGTCTTACGCGGTAAAGATGTGATCTCGATGGACGCGTCCTCGTACCGGACACCGTACCTGGCCTCTGCGCTGGCTCTCACCGCCTGCAGAGTGTCTGACGGGGCAAAGTGCTGCTCAAACCTGCGGCCGCACGGGGCTCTAATGGCGAGAAGCAAACTGGCGCAGGAACCGGCTGCTTTGGTCTCTGCTGGCGCTGCGTCTGGGGACTATGGTCGGATCCCGAGACGTCCAGCTGGACTGTCCTCATCAGAGCTGCCGGGCTGGATGAAAGCATCATCGGGGGTCTTTTTATTCAGGCTCCTCAAAGGACTGTCTTTGGACTCCCTTCTCGTAATAGGTGGAAGGACTTTGTACTTGTTTAAGGACTGAGGAGGAGCTGCTTGTCGGGCCACATGGAGGTCTTCATCCTCCGGCAACCCCCTGGCCGGCAACATATCAGGCCGAGGAAGGACGCTGCTGTACGGCCTGCGGTTCACACGACACTCGGAGGCCGGAAAGTTGCGTCTTGGCCACTTAAAACCACCGCAAAATCTAGTAAAGAAAGTAACAGCTGAGCATCTGACGCAGCGTGACGGAAATCATTAACAGTTTCCAGAAGCAAACTCACTTTTCTGTGGACATGCGCACTAATTAAAGGTTGTTTTACCATTACTTCGCATTACTTTTCCAACTCACTGTCAATCCAGGAAGTTCTTTTACCACCTTAACAGTTACTATGGCATCTGGGTTGCCCTGGCAACCAGATGTTTAAGTAGGGGAGACCCCTGGTGTTGGAGATGCGGAACTGCAGCTATAGTCCATTGTACCGCTTACCATGACATTTTATTTCTTAAAAGCATTTTAAAAACAACAAAACTGACAAAGGAGCTGTAAATAAATGTGTGTGAGAGAAAAAAGCATGAATAGCACAGATGAAACAAGGAAAACAGGTTTTACCTCAGCTAGTGATGCTCTACACAGAGTCAACAGCTCACTGGCGTCAGGGATTTTTCCCAAGTCACTAAAGATACATGAAGCCGTTCCTAAAAACCAGAACTCTCGATGCCTCCATCTGTGTCTAATCTCTTTTATATCCAGGATTAGTGAGAAGGTTGTATTTAAGCAGCTTTATGACTTTCTGAATGAAAGTGGAAATTTTGAAAAATTTCAATCAAACTTCATCACAGCACTGAAGCTGTTCTGGTCAGTGTTAAATGACATTAGGTCAAATTCTGTATCAGTCCTGGTTCTGCTGGATCTTCGTTTGATACTGTCAGGGTTCCCACGCGTCCTGGAAAACCTGGAAAATGATTGAACATTTTTCCAGACATGGAAAATGAGAAAAAGGGTAAAATGTCCTGGAAAAGCTTGAGTTGTCCTGGAAAATTATTTTTCCTCCCTCTGCTTTGTCGCTGTAAAAAATCTAAGATACATTGTACAACACTTTTCCAAAAGCTTGGGGTGGAATTTATTTGTCTATGTTGTGACAACTTGACTCCTTCTGTAGCTGGAAAAGTCTTGAAAATGTCCTGGAAAAGTCTTGGAAAATAACTTAAAGAAAAATGTGGGAACCCTGTAGTGTAGATTACAGACTCCTGTTGCACAGAATGGAAAACTGGGTTGGACTTCTTGGAGCGGTCCTTAGCTGCTTTAAGTCCGATTTAGAAGGCCATAGTTTTTTTTTAAATGACTTTTGCAGCTGAATCTGAGAGTGGCCATGACTTGTGGAGTCCCCCAGGGGTCCATTCTTGGACCTCTTCTATTCAGCTTTTACATGCTTCCTTTGAATCAAATAATGCAGAACTTTATCATCAAGTATCACAGTTATGCAGATGATACACAGCTTTATGTTTCTGTCACCATGACAATTGCAGCCCAACAAACTCGCACTGTCTGGAGCAGATAAACACCTGGATGAGATAATTTCTTACTAGATGAGGACAAAACTGAGATTATTGTGTGGTAGCAAAGAGAAGAGGGTCAGCTGTAAACATCTGGAGGCTCGGGCTCTGAAACTCCCCGAACAAGTTCACTTGAATCTGACTTTCAGCAGCCACATCAAAGCTGTCACCAAGGCAGCTTTTTACCAACTCAGAAACATCATCGGTCTCCCAGTAAGACCAGTAGAAACTCATCCTGGTTCATCTCCAGTAGACTGGATTATTTCAATGGTCTTTAACTGGACTTCCCTAAAAAAGAGCATCAAACACCTGCAGCTCATCCAGATGCTGCTGCTGGAGTTTTAACCAGGACTAAAAGATCTGAACACATCACACCAGTTTTAAGATATTTTCACTGGTTCCATGTTTATACTGGTTTCCAGTTAGTGAGAGAATAGATTATAAAATCCTACTGATTTTCTACAAATCCCACAATAGTTAAGGCCCAGAATCCATCTGTGATATAGTGTTCAGAGAGTAAACCCAGCAGGGCTTTTAGATCCAATGACTCAGGTCAGCTAGTCCAGACCAGAATCCAGACCAGAGTCCAGACTAAACATGGAGAAGCAGCGTTCTAGTGGTGGGGAACCTTGGTCCTCATCCTGCGGGTCTTCCTTGCTCTTACATACTGGATTAAAACCAATAAGTCACTGTGCAGAACTTGATAGGCTGTTAGATCCGTTTGATTGGAATCAGGTGTGCTGGAGTGGGGACACATGGAAAACCTGAAGGGACGGACCCTGGAGAACCAGGGTTCCCCACAACTGATGTATGCCGCAGCCAAGTGGAAGAAACTGCCAGTGGAGACGAATGTAGACGCTTTAAATCCTGGTTGGAAATATTTCTCAAGTAGCTCAACCTGAAATCTGGATCTTATCTTTTATCTGGACTGTTCCTGCTTTCAGTCTTTATGACTTTTGCAACGTCTTAATGTGATTTTGTTTCTCTTTATGTACTTTGTAATGCTTCTGCACCCATCTGTGATGCGTTTCATGTTCCTTGTAAAGCACCTTCAATTGTCTTGTACATGAAACGTGCAGAACAAACCCACCGTGCTAATTTCATTTCTGCTCTGCCCAGAAATCTTCAAGTTTGTCTTGTGATGCAGGAAACTGGCCAGATTACACCTCCTGGACACTAATAAATAAACCATATTAAGTACAATAAATGCACACAAAGTAGTTCCTTTTTTTCATTTGATCCATTTTTTTAATCTTGAACATTGGTTTCAGCAATTGCACCTGAATTTAATTGTATACAGTTTACAATGATGATAAAATCATCTCAAGTCTGACATTCAGAAAAATTCACAACCAAAAGGAAAACAGTAGTAAGCTACGCAGATTACAGAAATTATACATAATTCAATTCAATTGAATAAAAACCAATCACAGCTGCATTTGGTAATGTAACAAATATTAATATGTCTGTTCTACATTATTTACCAGATAAACTTTGAGGAATGTTTTGGAAATAATTGCTCCTCATCTTTTCTCCGTTTTTACAATTAATCTTTAAAATTTCTAGGGATGCACGATATAATCGGCCGCCTATCGATATTGGCCTAAATCGGCCTTAAAACTGAGTATCTGACATCGGCCGCCCCACCGATATTAAACTGATATTTAACCAATCAAGTCGCTGTTTCTAAAGTGTAAAAAAAAAAAAAAAAAAAAACTACTTCTTGTTCAAAAACTTATTTTACAGACTTTAAAACCTCTAAAGACAGTTTCTTTTATGATGTTCTGTGTGAACAATTTATACACGGTCATTTGTGTAAATAACCAAATATTAGGGCTGGGAAAAAAATATCAATATTTTCATATGCAGATTAAATAGATATTTCAAAACACGATATTGATCTACATTACCTACGAAATCTCACGAGATTTCATCGTTCTCTTACAAAATCTTGCAAGATTTCCTAACAGAACAACAAAATTTCATTAGATCGAATTTGCAAAACAGATCGATGCTGCATTCTTAAATATCAATTTGATAACAGCATATGAAAATATCACGATATTTCAGTGTCAATATTTTTTACCACCCTTACCAAATATCCCCTGTTTTTGTTTTTTGTTTTGTTTTTTCCCTCGGGGAGAAGAAAATCCAGGTGGTTCTAGGATTTAATGCACATATTAGTTTTGTTTGAACAAATGTCTTTAAGTTTGACTTGTAAATAACACAAGTTGAGGTATTTTTCTAATTTTGCACAAGGAATAAATATTACATAATTATTTTTCAGCTTTAATATTGGTATCGATATCGGTTATCGGCCACATGACTTTTAAAACATCAGCATATCAGATATCGGCCAAAATTCAAATATCGTGCATCAATAAAAATTTTATTATTGAGCTTAAACATACACATGATAATACTGAAGTCACCCACAGCAGCATAAACATGGAGATATTTAACTCCACCACTGGACGAGGAACTGTAAAAACCGGAAGATTTCTCTTAGAAAAGACAGTAACAGTGCTGCGACTATTTAATTTCTCAACCACATAACGGACCTCTAAATAATGAGGAAAAACATGGAAAAATCCTATTTTTTTCCATTTTAAGCAGAAAATTCTCATATTTGAGAAGCACATATCTGGTGTCTGACTTACAGTCATCCTCAAAATTATTCATACCCTTCAATTAAAGAAGTGAAATAAGATGAAAATGACAAAAGTAACAAACATGCAAAAAATAAAACAAGTAAACAAGCATGATGGAGCTCCGAAGTTTTTTTGAACAACACCTTGAGACAATCACTACAATCAGGTGTTTTCTCTCATTTTCAAACAGACTTCTGCACCTGTTGACGGGTATTTTGGTCCACTGTTCATTGGAAAGGTGCTCTAATGTGTCTGGGACAGTTTTGTACTTCCAACCATCATTCAAAAGCTTTTTTTTTTTTTCACTAAATCATAATTTTGTATAATTTTATTTATTATTAGTTTCTTTAGTTTCTTGTTATTTGAATTACTTTTGTGAATTTAGCCTTTTATTTAACGGGAGGGTATAAATAATTTTGAGGACGACTGTACTGTTAAATAATGGCATCTTCCCTCGTTATAAATAACACACCTGCACATGAATAAATGTCACCTGTTTGGCTTAGAGCAAACATTTTTGTCATTCCCTTCATTGATTTAAGTTAAAAGCTGATTAACAGAAGCAGAATGTAAAGATCTTTAAAAAGTGAATAAAAAAAAAAAGATAACATGCAATATCATATCAAAAATGTGTTCCAGATCCTTTAAACAGGTGATGAAATTCTACATATGACACAGCGCCTCCAGCTGGGACGGTTACGTCACCGTGCACGGGAGCAGTGAGCAGCCTTGCTCCTCTACGGCAAGTCCAGCAGGTCATGTTTCGAGTAAAGTTCCTCTGTGATCTGGTACACCTCGGAGATCAGCGGCAGGGCTTCTCCCAGCATGGCGACGACCTGCTCGGGGGGGCCCACATTCATCACCTCAAAGAAAGCCGGGCGCCCGGGGAGCACGCAGAACGCCATCCCCGCGGCCTTCCGGACCACCCAGGGGTGATGCTGGGCCAGCGACTCGTTGTAAGACTCCGAGCACATGACGGACGTCTTGCTGTCCTCGGTGCTGGTGCGGAGCCGCTCCAGGAAGAGCTCCAGCCAGCGCAGGGCGCGGTGGAGCCTCAGCAGCGTGCGGCAGCCCGACTCCGGATGGCTGCCTCTCTTGATCAGGTCCACCAGCTCCTTCTCCAGCTCGTATCTGACCATCGACTGCACGGTGACGTACTCGGAGCCGCTCTCTCCGTTCAGGTAGCCCACGAGGATCTGGATCTTGTTGACGGCATCCTTTGAGATGAAGCCGAACACGCTCCCCAAGCTGTTCAGAAATCTGTTGGAAGACAAACTTTATCAACTCCTGCAGAGTGTTCAGAGGAGTCATCCTCTAAATGCCTCAACATATTAATCTGTTCAGTTCACACGGGGAATTCTAGGAATCCATCAGGGGCCGAGCGCCAGGGTTTCCCACCTACTTACAGTCAGGAAAAAGAAAACAGGTCTTACTTGCTTCAATTCTAACCTCTTAGATATCAGGTCAAAGATGGTTGCTGATTCTTAGAAGTCTCAAAAAGAAAAATACCCACTTTTTCACTCCCAATACCAGTATCGGCCCATGCCTGATATCGATAACTACAGTCATCTTCAAAATTATTCATAAATCCGCAGTGATTGTGGTTCAACAGAAATATTATAACTTAAGAACCATGATGGGGTTCCTGAAATAAATTTTATTGAGCAACACTTTAAGGCAATCACTCTACTCAGGTCTTTTCTGTAATGTCCACTCCAATCAGATGTAAAAATGCGCTGTAAATAACCAAAAGTTACTTCAAAATGCGGCAAAACAACATTATTGTAATCATGTTATTGTATTTTAATGAACTGAGACCACACACTGATTTTCTTAAAGCATGTCAGCACTTAGTGTTTGTATTAGTACTCCTGTACGTTCGTACAAAACAAAGATTTGTTGTGAATGCCACAAATTTAATAGAGGTTCATAATAGGACTTTGAGAACAGACCTGTTGATATTAGTTGTTGGATGAGGCTCATTTTCTTTGAACAGATGAGATCAAAGTGGAGATGTTTGATCTTAACGCACAGCAGCACTCACTGCATAACTATTTTATTTAACAGATCATTCTGACTCTCTGTTACCAACTGCATGTAAAACAAATATATCTCTTAAAGTAGTGTTTCTCAATCCTGGTCCTCAGGGACCCCCGCCCTGCTGGTTTTACAGATATTCCTACTTCAACACACCTGACTCAGATCAAAGGCTCGTTAGCAGCTTGCAAAGAAGTTGATGAGCAGTTGAGTTGATCTGAATCAGGTGTGGTGGGGTTGGAAACATGGAGCACATGCCGGGTGGGGGTCCCTGAGGACCAGGGTTGAGAAGCCCTGTCTTAAAGCTAAAACACTGCAGTGACTGGTTATTCATTCAGGACTTATTCCCTCACAAAAAAGAAGAGGAAGAGGGGGGGGGGGCGGGAAAGGAGAGAGGGGGAGAAAGGAAAAGGAGGGAGACGGGGGAAAAAAGAGGGAGAAAGACCCAAAAAAAAAAAAAAAAAGGGGGGGACGGGGGGGGGAGGGGAATAGAAAGAAAAAAATTGGGAAACCAATCTAACTTTCTTTAAAGCTTTGTTTTTCTAGTTGTTTCTAGTGGGTTTATTTTTGTACGAACTGAACAGCGCCATGGCCAAATCAGATTTCTGCTAAGCTTTATTTAAGATTTTACTCTGGGTACACTGAGATCCCAGCACAGCATCAACATTGCAAATTCTGGATGCAGCTTTGGGCAGACTAATGAGACGTTATGTAAAATAATAATTATCTCAAAGCACTTCAGATTGATCTCCTCCCTTTGGGGGATTTGTCTCGTTAAATGTCCCTTTATAAAAAGGAGTTAATAATAGCACCTCATTAGGCATAACTATAAATTCAGTAAACGGTTGAAAAGCCCCCCCCCCCCCCCCCCATCTGCACCACCTCACTGGCATAAACTCTAATAGCTACATAGCATTCACGTACACGGCTGTGGGAGAAGTCTGGTTTTGGCTCTGCTGGATCTCAGTGCTTTTGACAGTCGACCATAACATCCTAGACCAACTGGAAAGTTGCTTGGAAGTGTCTGAACTGGTTCTGAACTGGTTTGAATTTTAGTTGAAAGACAGGAAGTATTTTGTATCAGTTGGAAACTACAGATTGACTCAAACAAAGACATGAGGAGTTCTCCAAGGCTCTATTTTGGCCCCCCTATTATTCAGGATCTACATTTTCCCACAAGTTTGAAACATGGAATAAAAACAAAATCTGTCACCACAATTATGCAGATGACACTCAGCTCTACAGTGGGGTGCAAAAGTTTAAACCATACCCTCCCATTAAAAATGGGGAAAAAAAATCAGTTGTCGATGAAATAAGTTGAAGTTGAAATGAAAATTTTATGAAAATCGTGATATTAATTATAAATTGTGGTTAAACAGAAATATTAATAAAATAAGCAAACAAGCATGATGGGGCTCCTGACCTAAATTTTATTGAGCAACACTTTGAGACAATCACTGCAATCAGGTGTTTTCTGTAATGTCCAATCAGACGTCTGCACCTGTTGACAGGTATTTTGGTCCATTATTATAAGTGCTCTAATTTGTCTGGGAAAGATTTTTAATATTTTTAAAACCCCAATTCAAAATCATTGTTCCATGTTTCATTTCTAAATTATAATTTGTAATTTTCTTTTATTATTGATTTTTTGAAATAATATTGTAATTTTAGCTTTTTTTAATTGGGGGGGGGGGGGGGGTATATACATCTTTGCACCCCATTGTATATGACTGCCTCATCAGAGGATTCTGGTCCCATACACAGCTTAAGTAAACACCTCAGTTAAGCCAATACATGGATGTGTCAGAGTTTCCTTGGGCCTGATGCCATTTCACTGGTCACCATCTTCCTGACATACACTTAGGTTTCTGTGACCTTCATTATGATAAACAGTATCATTTATATAAGTAAGCAAGACATTCATAATCCAGTCGATAATGAGCAAGCATCAGCTGGACTGATAATAAGTTAAAACTAATGCTGAATTTATCTAAAAACCAACCAAGGCTGTGGTCGTCCACGGAGTCAGGAAGTCTGAACTTCATTATGTTTTGTAAATTTATAATAGTACTAGAAATTTTTTTTTATATTGTTTTTGTTTTCTTATTTATTTCATTCAATAATAAAAATAAAATCATATTGCAACTAAAAGAAATCATAAATGAAAAGGAGGATTTGACCACTTTCCACTGAATACATTTAAGTAATCTGAACCTGTACTTAAGTTAATTAATTATTGAAAGAAGTTTTAATCTTATTCTTAAATTTCTTTGCAGTACTTCTGTTCTCATGTTTTACTTATATCTAATATTACCCTTGCATTCAAGATGCTATGCAAACTGTACAATAATGTGATTTTCTTTTAAGTGTCAGTAACGGTATCAGTACCAATATCGATAAAAGAAAAAGTACCATAAACTACATGCATAGTATCGACGGGAAAAATTTGGGTGTCGCCCATCCCTAGGCTGATTCTGATTCTGGTCCAAAATGTATACATTTGATCGGGTGACAACATACGGGCCACAGAGATTTTAAAATGTTATCTGTAGGGATGTACGATATATTCGGGCCCCCATCGGTATTGGCCTTAAAACTGAGAATCGGACATCGCCCAGCTCACCGATATTTAACCAATCAGCCCACTGTTTCTAAAGTAAAAAAAAAAAATCTTCTTCAAAAACTTCTCGATACACTAAAATATTGTGATATTTTCATATGCTGATATCATATTGACATTTGAAAATGTGGTATCGATCTATTTTACAAACAAAATCTTGCGATATTTTATCGCTCTATAAAGAAATCTTGCGAGAATTCCCAAAATATCGTGAGATTTTGTAATAATTATGAAATCTCACAAGATTTTGTAAGTAAAACAGATCGATTTTTAATCGACACATTTTAAATATCAATTTGATATTGGCATATGAAAATATCACTATATTTCAGTGTGTCAATATTTTTCCCACCCCTATTTTACAAAGTGTCGAAAACAAATAAAACTCCTATTTGCAATGACTGCTTATTTTTTTTTAGCTTTAATATCGGTATCAATATCAGTTATCATCCATATGAGTTTTAAAATATCGGCATTTCACATATCGGTCAAAATTCCAATATCGTGCATCCCTAGTTATCTGGGTCCAGTTTGTTTTCCATCCCGAGAGTTAAAACTAAACAAGAAGAATCCAAATTTAGTTTTTCTGCTTCTGACATTTGGAACAAATTTCAAGAAAACCTGAATTTTGATCCAAACATTATGCCTTTTGAATCAGGTCTTAAAAGGTTTTTCTTTGTCATAGCCTAGGATTTTTTTTTAATCCGTTCTTGAATATAGACTGATGATGATGATAATGATTGATGAGGTCTGTTTTCCTTGCATGTAACTCACTGTATACCGTCCATTTCTTCTGATCATATACAGCACATTGGATTGTTTTATATATGAGATGTGCTGAATAGATCATTATACTTTGCCTTTGCTAAGATATTCTTTACTAAAATGCACCACAATTTAACATAAAACATTTCCATCACTGTGACGGAGCAACTGCTCCTTAATAACTTACTTTACAAGACCACGCCAGCCAGCGACGTAGTGTTCAAGATAGACTTCTTTATTTTGTGAGAGACACAACTTAAAAGTGTCGAGCACCTCCTGTAAGCAGAACTTCTGGTTCTCTGAAGCCTCGGAACCAGCCATGGTTCTCTACACGGAAGTGCTGTTGGTAAAAACAAACGGA
This sequence comes from Atherinomorus stipes, assembly GCA_023101725.1. Taxonomy (NCBI): domain Eukaryota; kingdom Metazoa; phylum Chordata; class Actinopteri; order Atheriniformes; family Atherinidae; genus Atherinomorus; species Atherinomorus stipes. The sequence goes on from JALJCO010001330.1 coordinate 46,601, forward strand.
CAGCAAATGAATGAGAACGTGACAACCATCAAGCTGGAGGTGGAAATTAAATATTTCTTAGAGTTAACGATCTCGGACAAAGGTGTCACCTGCGAGAGGAGCTCAAAGTGAAAGGAAAATTAAGCATTACAGTGTTCCTACTCCAAGAAACGACAGGTCATTCCTGTTTTAAACCCACTTCTACTGCGCAAACTCGGACCGGAAAATACCGGAAATTGATGTCATACCTTCAAAATAAAAGCGCTCGAGAGTAGACATAAGCAAAATAAATCATGTGAGCTAGTGTTAACCGGAAACAATTAAATTGAAATCTGATAACATAATAAAGATGCAAAAATGCTAATAATTATCCAAGAAAATATGTTTAATGATAATGTTTAGAATGCAGTCATTCATAACCCTGTATTCATTCCTAATATAAGCATAAACTACATTTCAGATGTTGAAACTGAGTCATTTTACAATTTTGTGGAAAATATGAGCTTCTTTTTAATTTGATAGCAGAAGCAGACAAATCAAAAGAGCATTTAATTAGACAACTTATCAGGTTGTTTGGCAACAGGTCAGGGTATAAAAACAAATGCTGTTTTAGAGAGGTAGAGTCTCTCAGATGGAAAGATGGGACAAACTTTGTTTTGTTTTGTTTTTAAATGGTGGAATAGTTTCAGGAAAAGTTCTGTAATCTAAACCCTTTCATTTACAGTGTAGTGTTAATGAGCTAGCCCGAGTGGGTTTAAGGGACAAAGATATTCTTTCTTTTATGGCACATAAACACAATATTATAATAAGTATTCATTCTTTGAAGAAATTTTGCTAGAATTGTGTTCAGAAGGAGAAACTACAACTTGGAGGATGTGACTGTACACTCAATTTCAACTTTATTCTTCACATTTAGACTTTATTTCAATATTTCAAATTTATTCTCGAAATTTCGACTTCAACATAGATTCTATTCTTGACTGTATTTTGTCATCATTGTCAACATGTTGACTTTATTGTTGACATTTCAACTTTATTCTTAACTTTTCAATTTTATTTTTTGACATTTTGACTTTATTCTTGAAATTTTAACTTTATTCTAAACATTTTGAATTTATTCTTGACATTTCACCTTTATTCCCCTCTGTATTTTGACTTCATTGTCGCCATTTTTACTTTATTCTCGACATTTCGATTTTATTGTCAACATTTTGACTTTATTATCAACATATGGACTTTATTTTAGACATTTCAACGTTACTGTCTGAACGAGGAAGGGAGAACAACATTCCTACCCCATCTTTTTTTGTTGTTGATTTTCTGTGGCCCTATCCTCGGTTGTAGTTCTCTGCATCAAACCCCAATGAGAAGTTTTTATTTTGAAATGTCTGACCGGAAATTCGGTGAATGCATATATTAACTTAACACATCTCAGCAAAACACCTATATAACCGCATGCATAAGTTTCAAGCAATTGAATTTCTTTCTTATAAAGTGGTTCTATATCAGAGCTAAGCAGGCTTTAATGTCACATTAATCCTGACTTTAGAGCTGCCCGATGAGAAAACATGCCTGAAATAAAAGTAACACCGCTGGGTGAGTACTCTTGTTAGCAGGCATTATGCTAAGCTAGTTCTGTTAACATACATTTTTGCTGTTAGTTGGAAAACTTTAGCGCTGCCTTAACCGTAAAGAAATCTTTGAATAACAAAGAACGTGTGTTTATGTTCCTGCGTTGTTCTTAATAATCTTCAGACCTTTGTTTTTTAATCAGGGATTGTTAGCTATAGCAGCTACATCGATATGTTTTTAGCTTCTTCCAACTTGTGAGTTCTCTCTCCAAGGTGCTGGACAGGATGTTGGCCGCAGCTGCATCCTCGTCTCCATCGGAGGCAAAAACATCATGCTGGACTGCGGGATGCACATGGGATACAACGACGATGTAAGTGATTAACTGGTTTAAAAAATGAAATATAAGCTGTACCATAAACAGCCTTTGCTGGATAATCTTCACTCAAGACGTAAAACAGCAATAGTCAACGGGACATGGGACAGAAAGGAGTTAAAACAGATTAGATGGCATGAAATGAAACAACTTTTTAGATTATATCAGTCGATGCATTAAACTGACTAATGTTTCCGTTATAAACAGAGCTGCACCCACTGGCTACTTCAGTAGAAACTAGTACCAGATTAGACCACCTTTCTCCTGCAGGACTGCTTTCATTCTTAGTTTCATAGATTCAACAAGGTGTTGGAAACATTCCTCAGAGATTTTGCTCCACGTTAACATGATGGCATCACAAAGTTGCTGCAGATTTTGGTGAGTCTGTGTGAATTGTAGCCTCAATGCTCACATTGAACTTCAGCAGTTCTAAATGTGTTGAGTTGCTGCCATCATGTGATTGGCTGATTAGTAGGGGTGTGCCAAAATATCGATACACTGAAATATCGCGATATTTTGTGTTGCGATACCATATCGATATTTAAAAACTCTGTATCGATATTTTGCTAACGAAATCTCGCGAGATTTTGTAAGAGAACAGTGAAATCTCGCGAGATTTCCTTGTTCTCTCTGCAGCGGTTTAGCATGTAGAAAAGTCCCTGCATGACGATATCTATGGGTGTGGTTAAACTTTAGACATGTTTAACCTGTCTAAAGTTTAATGTGTACTTTTAAAATGTGTACATTTTAAAATGTGTACATTTTGAAGTACACATTAAAATGTGTGTACAGGTTTTCATATACCACCCAGTTGTTTGAGATTATAATGAAATAATGACTGAAATGTTTATTTTTTTTATGCTCCCCTAAGAAGAACCACTGTGCACTTTGTTTTGCTGTTTTGCTCATTTCATATGAATTGATGTCACTTATGTGCTTCTGAATGATAATATTTTGCAATTCATTTCATGTGGATTCACTTTGGTCAATAAATTTGGAATGTCTTCAGGGACAAATACTGTGGTCTATCGTGGATAAATTTATTGCAATATATTGATTTTTGCAGAATCACTGTATTGCTATATTATCAAAATCATAGGCAAAATATTGTGATAGTATCGCATCGCGAGGCACCTAGTGATTCCCAGCCCTGCTGATTAGATATTTGTGATAACAAGCAGTGAACACTTGTATCTGATAATGTGGCCAGTGAGTGAACATTACATTAATCATAATTTGGCCATCATACTCAGTTTAGCGTTCTCATTTTTCTGCTACCTCATAGAATGATGCCATCAGTCTCAGTTAAAGAGGGTTAGCCTTTTGAATAATTGCTTCCAAGAAAACATTTATTCATCATGACTTATCCAGATGATGGCTCCTGCTAAAAATAATTATTTAGACGTTACAAGTAGGGATGGGCGATATGGACTAAAAAATGTAAATGTATTTATTCAAACGATGCAAACAGCAAAACCAACTTGGCTTATTAAAAAAACAAAGTAGTGCAACTGCAAACACAACCTGATAAATTGTCATCTCACGATAAAAACGAAAAATTCAAATTGTTTTTGTGGGGAATTTCTTTGACAATATATCGCACACGATAAAATATCGCCCATCCCTAATTACAAGTGTCATCTTTTTCATTCCCAATATGTGAGTATATATCGAGAGTATAACAAGAGTGTAACCTCACAACTTTCTGATTCAGCGTTTACATGATACCCGGTTCGGTTTGGGGAAAGGAATATTCTACCCCTGTGAAACCAAATAAAGTCATTCGGTTCGGCACTTTTCATTTGGAAAGAGGTGTTTACATGGATCATTTTCATTCTGAAAGAGTTTTTAAACCCAAAGCAATCGGTATATTTGGGTCCATGTAAACGCAGCCACTGTCTCACTCTTTCACTCACTTACTTACTTTATCCCCCCCTAGGGAAATTCAGTTGCTCCCGTAGCTCATCCTACACACATTCACCCATATAACATCAAACGTTCTGTGTCCATAAAAACCAAGCTTCTAAAATTGGCCTTAAATTGCTTTAAAACAGCTGATATTCGGAAAATTATCCTCAAAAATTCAGTAATTTGCAGGCAAACACTGTAGCTGATGTCTCTGGTTTCAGAGTCTCATCTTTCTTCGTTTTAGGAGCATCCTCTACAGAGCAACATCAGAGTCTTTATTTCTTTATTTAGTTGTTTACTGAAGACACTGCACTAAGTTCCATCTGTTCTGGACCCGTTGATGATGCTGATGATGATGGACAGTTTAATTCTGGTTAAATGAGAGGATGGCTGTACCTCCAGAGGTTGAGGGGTTGATTGCAGGTTTAGTTTTTAGTCTACATGTCAGGATCTGGACCCCAATGCTGGTTTCTGCTCAAGATTATTGACACCTTCCAATTACAGAAAAGGCTAAATTCACAACTAATAATAAAAAAAAAAAATTACTGAATTATAATTTAGTGAGGTAAAATATTGCTTTTGAATTGTGGTTGTAAATAATAATAATAATAATAATAAAAAACTGGCCCAGACATATTGGAGCACATTTCCTTTAAAATGTGGACCAAAACACCTGTCAACAGGTGTAGAAGTTTTTTTTAGCGTTACAGAAAACACCTGATTGCAGCGATTGCCTCAGAATGTTGCTCAATAAAAGTTTAGTTCGGCCCCGTGCTTGTTGGCTTCTTTGTTTTTGTGTTTTTGGGGCATGATGTTAAGCCCATATCCGATATGCCGATATTTTAAAACTCATATGGCCGATAACCGATATCGATACCGATATTAAAGCTGAAAAAAAATAAGCCGTCGTTGCAAATAGCAGTTTTGTTATCCGTTTCTGACTTTCGGGGGGATGCCGTTTCGCTGCTGTATGTTTAAAACGTGGCATTGATCTATTTTACTTACAAAAACTCACGATATTTTGTGAATTCCCGGGAGATTTCGTAACAGAATGATGAAATATCACAAAATTTTGTTAGGAAAACAGATAGATACCACGTTTTTAAATGCCAGTATAATATCGGTATATGAAAATATCAAACTTTTTGTGAATTCCCGTGAGATTTTGTAACAAAGCGATGAAATATCGCAAGATTTTGTAAGTAAAACAGATGGATACCGCGTTTTTAAATATCAATTTGACATCAGAATATGAAAATATCACGATATTTCAGTGTATCAATATTTTTTCCCACCCCTAGTCTTTAGTAGTTTAGTTTTAAAGTCTGTAAAAAAGAAGTTTTTGAAGAAGTTTTCTTCTTTAGACTTTAGAAACAGCGGGCTGATTGGTTAAATATCGGTGGGGTGGCTGATGTCTGATACTCAGTTTAAGGCCGATACCGATAGGGGGCCGATTTTATCGCGCATCCCTATTTATTTTTAATATTTCTTTTGGACAACAATCCAAATTCAGTATCTTGATTTTCATATTATTTTTATTACTTTTGTCAATTTCCACTGATTTCACTGACAACTGATGTTTTTTTACTTCTTTAATTTGAGAGTGTTAATAATCTTGAGCACCACTGTGTTTTCTCGTTGCAGAGACGTTTCCCGGACTTTTCATACATCACCCAGAACGGCCGGCTGACAGACTTTTTGGACTGTGTGATCATCAGGTTTGTCGTCTGAGTTTCTGCTGCCGTTTCTAAGTCGGCGACATCTGCAGCAGCCGTGTTTCAGCTCTGCTTTCATTCTGCTTGCAGCCATTTCCACTTGGACCACTGCGGCGCTCTTCCCTACATGAGCGAGATGGTGGGCTATGATGGACCCATCTACATGACTCATCCCACTAAGGCCATTTGTCCCATTTTACTGGAAGATTTCCGGAAGATCACCGTCGACAAGAAGGGAGAGACCAACTTCTTCACTTCGCAAATGATCAAGGACTGCATGAAGAAAGTGGTCCCTTTGAACCTCCACCAAACTGTGGAGGTGCAGTGCTGACATCATCGTTGACGTGTTCAGGCACACTTTTTTTTTCCCCGGGCCAGCTGCTCGTATCTTTTGATGACAAACGGAGCTGTTTGTGTTGTGCTGCTGGCAGGTGGATGATGAGCTGGAGATCAAGGCGTACTATGCAGGCCATGTCCTGGGAGCCGCGATGGTGCACATCAAAGTGGGATCAGAGTCCGTGGTCTACACTGTGAGTGTAAACACGTCTGAACTGTGTCACAGGTGGTGAATTCAACAACTGCAGTCTGAGAAAATGTCCTCTCTTTTCAGGGAGACTATAATATGACACCAGACAGACATTTAGGGTAAGTTGCCTCTAATATATCACTGGAAATGTTTTGGGTGGTTTTTCAACCTGGACCTTATTTCTAGGAGTTTATAAGTGCATTTACTCACCGGTAAAATTTCTCTATCACTTTTTGACTCCTTGAAGTTATTACGTTGAGTCGCCCTTTGGCATACATCCATATAATCGGAGAGACGGGCGGCCTCTCTATAAGGCATTATCTGCAGCAAAACTCCTTCATTCATCTATGCTGTAAGTAGAATGAATGAACAAATGAGTACTATTTAGGGATGGGCGATACGGACTAAAAAATATACCACAATAATTTCTGGTTTTCATCATGATAACGATAATTGACAATAAAAAAATATCATTTTAGTTGTTTGTATTATAAATCTATCACTACATTCTGTCTTGAGAGCCCTAAAATGATAATAGAAACCACGAAACCACGTTGGTTAAGTCCCAGTAGTACACCTGTATTGCAAAACTGTAGTAATACCAAGCAAACAAGTCTAAAATATGAGAACAAATTTGACATTTATTCAAACAATGCAAACAGAAAAAATAACCATATAAATGACTGTAAATGCAAGCTGATAAATTTAAATAAATTTATCATTTATATCGTGAGATGACAAATTGATATCATGGGGAATTTCTCTGACGATATATTGCACACCATAAAATATCGCCCTAGTACTATTGTCATGTGAGTTCAGAGTTTCGCGGACTACAGTATGTTGGTGTCTAGGTAGCAGCTGCTTTTTTTAGCTGTACTGAAGCAGTGCGCGTCGGGCGTGCACGCGGCCTGTAGAGAGCAGAGAAACCCCCCCAAAAGTGATGGAAAGTTAACTGAACTTACAGGACAATAGTACTCGTTCGTTCATTCATTCTACTTATGGGCCTTTTCCACTGCCCGTTTTCGTAACCCTTCCACACGGCACGCCTTATTTGTGTTTCCTCCGGGAAAACCCGCTACGATTTTCCCACCCGTTTCCGAGCTAGCTCTAACCGTGCTGAACCCACACAAAACGTTACGTACCCGACGGCTCTCCACTGATTGGCCAAAGGAAATAGTCACCGAAAACAGAGCCAGATAATTTTTTAGAAGAGGCGACACACGTATGATGTGTATGATGACAAAGTCCACAGAGAAAACAACAACAGCAGTAACACCTTCATAGCATCCAATGCCTCCATTGTCGTTTTTACTTTACTGACCACCGCGTGGCACGGCAGTCTCGACCGCGCCTACTCCACCCACTTCCAAGTAGTAGACGACTGTTTCTCCTGTGTGGAAACAAAAACCATCCTGGTCGTCTTTAGCGTGGTGCTGTACTGTGCCGTCTGCAGCTGCAGTGGAAAAGGCCCATTAAAGTGCTGATAAAATGAAGGAGTTTTCCTGCAGATGATGCCTTACAGAGAGGCTGCCCCGTCTCTTTTTTACTGGTGAGCAAATGCACGTATAAACTCCTAGAAATAAGGTCCAGATTAAAAAAAAGAAAGTTGCTTTAATGTTTAATGGTCTGCAGCCTTCCAGTTAGGGCTCACCCCAGTTCAAGCATCAGCTATGGGAGCTGAGGGAGGATCAGGTCGTCATGGTTAAACTATTCAGATTCATGATTTTTTTTTCTCTGTGTACCATGATTTCTCCTCATTTTGCCTGCAGGGCTGCGTGGATCGATAAGTGCCGTCCAGACATCCTCATTTCAGAGTCCACGTATGCCACCACCATCCGCGACTCCAAGCGCTGCAGAGAGCGGGACTTCCTGAAGAAGGTCCATGAAAGCATAGAAAGAGGAGGAAAGGTAAAATAAACAGCAAGTTTAAAAGGGAAAAGTTTTAGCTTTGTTTTCTAACATCCTTGTTTTCTCTCAAACTTCCAGGTTCTCATCCCAGTTTTTGCTCTGGGACGAGCTCAGGAACTCTGCATCCTGTTGGAAACATTTTGGTAGTTTTACAGTAAACCTCTGAATTCATTTTCTTTTCTCTCACTGAATTCAGGACATCTGTCCGATCTAGAAATAAAATGACCACCTCCTCTCACCATGCAGGGAGAGAATGAACCTGAAGGCTCCCATCTACTTCTCCACCGGCCTGACGGAGAAAGCTAATCATTATTATAAGCTTTTCATAACATGGACCAACCAGAAGATTCGGAAAACCTTTGTACAAAGAAACATGTTTGAATTTAAGCACATCAAAGCCTTTGATCGCTCCTATGCGGATAATCCTGGACCAATGGTGAGTCGTCTTGTTTTTAGCCGTTTTTCCTTCCGTGTGCAGGTTTGAAAAGTTTTTGTTTGATCATTTAAAAAGCTGAAAGTTAAAACTGGTACTTTTTTATTAGGTGGTGTTCGCCACACCAGGTATGCTGCACGCTGGACAGTCTTTACAGATTTTCAAGAAATGGGCCGGCAATGAGAAGAACATGGTGAGTCATGAATGGCAGAAATACCTGTTCAACTGCATGTAAACACAAATATCTGATCAGCCAATCACATGATGGCAGCGACGCGGCACATTTAGTCATGTAGACATGCAACTGTTTGTGCAGGTCATCATGCCTGGGTATTGTGTACAAGGAACAATTGGCCATAAGATCCTGAATGGTCAGAGGAAGCTGGAGATGGAAGGAAGAGCAACGGTAAGATTCTGATTTTCTTCCAACAAAGGTTTTTATTTATTTTAGCAGAGCAGATGACGATGCAGATCATCATTCCAACTTTTAACACTGTGTAAGAACTACTGACATCTAGTGGTAAAGATGGGTATAGCAATGACCTCATATGCCAAGAACTGTTGTGAATGTACGGTGGCCGTTAGTGGCCAAAATTCTCCCAGACATAAAGATGTTTTCATCTGTGAGTGGATCCAGAGGTCTCAGGTGTACAGGTGACTGTACTATAGGTTATAAATCATTATTTATCCCAAACTGTGATCTACCTCCCAAGAAACAAAGCTGGTAAAGCAGTTTTAAAGTTCAAAGGGTTATCACTTCACACTATAGTATCCATTTAGGGACACTGCAGTAAAAATGGTGGCACAAATATGATAATTATTACTCCATGTTGTGGCCAACATAAGTAGATATAAATGGCTCATTCTAAGAAAATAGTGCAGCGGTTACACATCATTTATTGAACTATACTTTACATTTTTCTGTCATTGACCTTTGACTTTGTTACCCACTGCACCTGTAATGGCATCTCTCTAAAATGTTGCATTCATTTTACCACTAAAGCCTTTTTTTATACATTTTTCACATTTAGGATGTGGAGTGACCCACTATACTCCACCCCTTCAGTCCAACCGATCGTTTTAGTTCCGCTAGCTACATAAAACGCTGTCAAAACCATTAATCTGAATCAGTTCTTGTAAATAAGCACACACACAAAACAAATAGCATTTTATTAGCTTAACATGGTCATGTGAACTTGATTTTGTATTTACTGTCATTGTTAAAGGAAGGGTTTGGCAATTTTGGAAAAACTGTTCAAGCAAGCTACATTTTACAAAAAAAAACAAAACACGAAACCACGCCTTCAGAGTGCAGGAACGTGTTCGGTGATGGTTTACAAAAACTGATAACAGCCGAGTAGATAGCTTGTTAGCTTGCTAGTAAACAGCTGACGGACCACATTTCTAAAAGCCTTAATTCACTCACCTCCAACTCCTTCTGCGGTGTTAAGTCCACACTGCAAACGTCGCTCCAGACTTCCTTTTTGGTTGGCCTGCGCAGGAGGGCGCACAGGGGGGTGGAGGGGGGGAAGGGGGGGGGAGGGGATGTTGATTCGTTCTTTCTGTAAGTTGAGAAGGATTAATTCCTGCCTTTCGGTGCGAATGGCAGGAGTTGGTCCGAGTTTTTACAGAACTGCAGCTCTCACTGTAAGTTCCTAAAATATCACGCTTTAGTTTGACGCTCCCTCGTTCGTGGTCCACATGTTTCTAGGAAAAGGAAAAAACTCCTCTGGCTTCCAAAGGTTCAGTTCAAGTCTTTACTAGCTGCATATTTGTAAAAATTGTACAGTGGATCTTCAAAACATAAAAATAAAAAAAAAATTCCAGAAATGAATAAAAATAGGAGGTAAAAAAAACTGCGCGGCTCTACTCCACACTTTCTTTCTCCGTCCATGTCCTCAGGCTGCCAGCAATCAAATATGCAAATTAGTTGAGCCGCAGCATCCTCTCCTAAGTAGCAAATGTTCCTATGTGAATCAAATTAACATTTTAAGTTTTAATTTTGGATCAAATTAAAACAAATATATTCAAAATATATTACAAACATGAATTCTTTGTTTTAATAATTAACTCCTTAACTATCCAAAATGGCATTTAGGCTCCTACAATCACAGAGTTCTGCTTTTTTCCTTCCTTTTTATGAATACATGATGTATTGATACTGTCAGGATGGAAGCGATACTGTGTAACTTTTGGCCGTTAGGGGCACTAAACACCATGTCAAGTGCTGTGTACTGATCTCAGAAATCATCTGTTATTACTTACATCAGACTGATGTTTGGGTCAAAGGCCTCTAGAGTTCTGGTTTTTAGGGGCAGCTTCATGGCAGCTGTGTTTAGTGCGGGGGTCTGCAACCTTTACAATCCAAAGAACCATTTTTCGCCTCAACCAGCTGAATAAAAGTCATTCAGAGACACAAATGTTCCATGACCTTTTGTAAAAATGCAAATTATCATTTTTCATAAATTTGCTCTTTGTAAAGGACTCAGTTTTATTTCTACTTTAGATTTTGAAATAAAAAAAAACTTGCAAAAAGAGGTTATTTTTTTCTTTCTACTTCACACTGCAAAAACGCAAATCTTAGCAAGTATATTTTTCTAATTGTCAGTATGTATCTCGCCACACTGCAAATAAGACAAAATTACTTGAAAAGAAACATTTCAGTGAGATAAAGGAACTTGTTTTAAGGCAGTGCATCTTATTTCAAGAAATTTTGTTTTTATTTTATGTTATTTTATTTTTGCTTATTACAAGCAAATAAATCTTGGCCACTCTTAAAATAAGTAAATTTCTTTTGCTTGTAATAAGCAAAAAATAAATTGCCAACCGAACAAGCAAAATTTCTTTCCATTCAACAAAGGTGAAATAAAACTGTTGGGATTTGTGGGAAATTATGTGGAAAAAAACCTAATATTCGAGCTGATGACAAAAGAAATAGATTTAAAGAAAATTTGTTATTGGCTTGGCATTTTTACTGACCTTTTGTTGTGAAAATTCACAGATATGCCATGAAATAAACTGCTAAAGTAGTAAGCAACAAATGTTATTATGGAAACATCGGTATTTTAAAATATCAGTTGGTTCTTTATTTTTGGTCAAAGTTCCTGGGAGCCGTTGTGGTACAAGGCTCTGGAGCCGCAGGTTAAAAAGTTGGATGGTTTTATGTCCAGAAAGCAAGTTGTTGATTTCAGATACCAAACTATTTCTCTTTAGGACTTTTAAAACAACCTTAATCATGACAACATCAGTTATTTTAGGTTTTTAGATGGAGCGGCTCTCTGGGTTTAACGCTTTTGCAGTGATGATTGGTGGTGTGTTTGTTGCAGCTGGACGTGAAGCTGCAGGTGGAGTACATGTCCTTCAGCGCACATGCTGACGCCAAAGGCATCATGCAGCTCATCCGCATGGCGGAGCCTCGCAACATGCTGCTCGTGCACGGGGAGGCGGCTAAGATGGAGTTCCTGAAGGGCAAGATCGAGCAGGAGTTCAGTGAGTGCAGACGCAGCTGCAGAGATGTAAAAGTCATGCAAACATGTCGGGAACTTCCAGCCCGGTTGATGCTCGCGTCTGTAAACGGCAGGTATAGACTGTTACATGCCGGCTAACGGAGAGACGGCGACGGTGACCACGAACCCCAGCGTTCCTGTGGATATGTCACTCAACCTGCTGAAGAGGGAGATGGCTCTCGGAGGTATCGTCTGTCCTGTGGTTAAAAAAGTTCATGTTCAGCCTACAAAGTTTCATTTCACTTTTATGCCTGTTTGCACTGACATTTTAATCAGTCCTGCTTTGGCCGAGGCGGTTGTTGAGGGTACTTTACACTGCCTGTGTCACCTCCCACCTCCATACAGTACCATGACCCAGATTGGGTGTCAAGATGACATTTGTATGAAAAGTTCAGTTCAAGTTATTAACACTGGAACTCCCAGGGCCGTCAATTTGACGGTTTTGAAAGTTTAACCTGTCATAACTCCGGCTTTTTAAAACCGTCGTCCTCATGGCAGCTTGACTTTTTCTAAAGCTTTGTGTTTTTTACTCCTGTGTCTCTATTTTTAAAAAAGTAAAATAAAAAAAAGATTGAAGCATTTCTACCTCTTGAACTACCACAGCCGCTTTTCCCGCGTGGGAGCATAATGTGCGAGCGTTGCCTAGCAACCAAGACTCTAGAAGCTGTCAACGTGAAGAGAAGACCACTAGCGCCATACAAATGCCCTCTGAAAGGAGATTTTTGTTCAAGAGGAATTTGGAAATACTTCTAAATCTGGATGAGTGATTCTGGAGGCGACGGGGAGTCCGACGACTGTGTCACTTCCAGTGACAGCGAGTCAGAAAGAGATGAGTTCTCCCGTCATCAGGAGGTGACATTATTTCAAGGTATAGCCTAAGGATTTTACAATTTCAGGCTATAATAAACAGATTAGTAAACTAAGAATCGATATACTATTTATGTCAGCAATCCCACACTCCCAGGTTCAGGGACAGACGAGTCAGGCGCCCAGTCCACTGCTATAAATGCAGGAATTCAGCTCACGGACAGGAGAGAACCTTCAAATCACGGTACTGATAATGGCCTAGAAATTAATTTTAAAAAAGGCCATGAATAGGTAAAAGTAGTAAGAAAGATCCAGAAGATTCTGCGTTTTACAGCGTCTTCATCATCGATGCAGAACGTGCGCACATCTGAGAGTGAGGAGGAGATTCGAGATGCCCAGACCGCATTCCTCTGCTTGGATGCTGAATGCTCACCCACAAACGGGACTGTGGCTAAAGCCCGCAGAGTTTTAGGAGATCACTCCTTCTGGGACATGAGTGTGGATGAGCTGAAAAGGTTTTTAGCATTGGTTTATGTCCGCGGAGTGAAGGGGGCGGGGGGCGGCTTCCCTACATCCATATGTCAAAAAACCCGATTCACATCTATAGCCTAAATACCTAAATGATAACCTGTAATACAAACCGTTTTTGTTCAAATGTCTGTAAATAAATAATGACGTTTGTATTTATTTTTGTGTTTTTATATTTTTGTTTTAACAAGTTCTAATAGGCTACAATCGAATGATCCGCTAAATAAATAGTAAAGCTTTTTTAAAAATGCACCTGCTCCTCTGTTATTTGTCAATACTACGGTATTTGCAAATACTAATAAAACAATAGGTTAGGAACAAAAAAATCAAAACATAAAACTAAATGATATACATATAAAACCACTCACAAAAATATAAATATAAATAAATATCAAAATCCCGTCTGGATCCTGCATCCTCCGTCTGGATGAGTAACGGTAACAACTCTCAAGCAGATCAGAAAGAGCTACTATGATTTAGCGAAGTGATTTTCAGTCATTTTTCTACAAAGTACCCCTTGTGAAGCATATTTTCAGACTAGTACCCCCCATCTATCTCAAAGTATTTTTGGTTGGAAAAATAGATTAAAAGATTAAAAAATAAATAAAAATAAAAAATATGGCACTTTGTCATTTGTGTGTGGTTTATCAAACTGGAACTTTGCAAACCAATGGTAAATTGCTTTCTTTTAGGCCCTTTGCCTTCTTTATTTTCAGTCAGATTTCTACTACACTTCAACCACGACTCCATTGTTTGCGCTGTCAAGGTGACAGTGATTGACATTTGATGTCATTTGGCTCGTAACAGGTTGGGTCAAACCATGTCGCTACATGGAAGACAGGTTTTCAATGAAATCATGTGAGACTACGTTTAGACTCGGGTTATAAACGTACACTTTTGTTTATTGAAATCTTCATTAGATACATTTATAAAGGATATTTTTCATTTTATTAAAAAAAGAAACAGATATTAAAAAATTTCATGTACCCTGTGGAGTGCCTCGAAGTACCCCCATTTGGGAAACGATGTATCCAGGTGTTGCATAAGCTTTAACATATAATTTCTCAGAAGTGCTTTGAGTGTGCTCACTCCATCAGAGACAAATATCAGACTGGCACCTCCTCCTCTAGGAACCTTAAGTACTATCCTCATGGCAGATTTTTTCATCAGGTGACCACAGATGGACCATGTATGCAGAGTGGTGTACAATATGCCTTACAAAGGGACCTTATCTCCAATTGAACAGAAACTTAATTTACAAGCAATAATGTTAACCTGAGCATGTAACTTACAACACTGTATGTATCATCATCATCATCACTCAGATCATCCTTTAAAAAATGACCAAGGTATTTAATCTGTTGGCAGACCTCAAGTCTTGTATTAGAAAGTTTAAAATCGGGAAAATTCAGCCGTTTATTCTGTTTGGTTCTTCATATTAACTCAGCATTTGCTGGAATTGTACTTTATGTCAAATTGCACACCATATTCTGTACATGCTGTATGTGAAAAAGTTGCTGCAGCCCAGCAGGATTCGGACTAAAGGGGACGAGATCGTCTGCGTACATTAGATGGTTCACCACCTGCCAGACAGCCAGTTTTACAAGCTTTTAGTCGCATAGACAAGCCATAAGTCACAAGATGCCACCCTGCCCGACACCATTGGACTCTCCAAAAGGGGCAGATATACCATTACCATTTAATGTGCATTTTATGGTGTACATACCAGTAGGCAAGAATCCTCACAATGTACCCAGGCAATCGCCGTTGTTTAACTCAATAGTTTTTATGATTTACTCAATCAAATGCTTTGGAAACATCGATGAAACGCTTGAGTACAGATGAGTTTTAGCCTTGTAGAGATTCACTACACACACATTTATAAGACAGGCTGTTGAACTGTTCCTGAGATGTCTCTCTGTTGACATTCAGTCCTGTTTCTTTATTGTTTCCTTCACTTTTACCCCTCAACATGTTTATGTTGACTTTTTTTGTGTATTTATCCACAAATGACGTGTTTTATGTTGTAGGCCCGCTGCCTGATCCCAAAAAGCCTCGCACGATGCACGGAACCCTGATCCTGAAAGAAAATGTGAGTTAGCAGTTTTGGAAAAGCTCAGTTTCCATTTTAATAGAAGCAACTTCTCATGTGATGCAACAGTGCTGCTACAGTCCAAAATTATTCATACCCTCAAATTGAAGAAGGAAAAATCAGCTGCCAGTAAAATAAGATGAAATTGACAAAAGTAATAATAAATAAAAAATTGTATGAAAGTCATGATATTGATTTTGAATTCTTGTTTGAAAGAAATATTAAAAACAAACACACAAATAATAAAATAAGTAAACAAGCATGATGGGGCTCCAAAGCTAAAATTTAGTTGAGAAACACTTTGAATCAATCACTGCAATCAGGTGTTTTCTGTAACATCCAATCAGATGTCTGCACCTGTTGACAGGTATGTTGGTCTAGTGTTTCAAATGTGTCTCGGGACACTTTTTTTTGTTTGTTTTTTTAAAATTATTATTTCAAACCACAATTCAAATGCAATAATTTATTTCACTAGATTATAATTTTGTAAATTTTTATTTATTATTAGTTTCTTTAGTTTTTTGTTATTAGAATTATTATTGTGAATTTAGCCTTTTCTTTAATTGGATGGTCTGAATCATTTTGAGGACGACTGTATGAATCCCGCTGGTGCAGTTTGTCTTCCACAGCTGTAACAGGTGGGGAAGTGGAAACATAAAAGATTTCTCGTCTTATTTTCGCTCCGTGTACCTGATAAAGCGACTCCTGGTTTATCTGGTTGCTGCTGCTGTTTCTCTGAGCGCAGAGTCTGAAGCTGGTGTCGTCGGAGCAGGCCCTGAAGGAGCTGGGCCTCAACGAGCATCAGCTACGCTTCACCTGCCGCGTGCAGCTCCAGGACCCGCACAGCGACGCCGACACACTCAACAGAATCTACACACACCTCAAGAGGTGAGAGGGACGATCGCTCAGCTTCGTTTACGGCCTCGTTTCCGTGGAAACCTGTGATGTGATCCATGTTTGCTCATGTCCTCTGTGTGGCGGTATGTCATCTCATGTTTCTCTTTTGTTTCAGCGTGTTAAAAGGTTACTCCATCCAGCACCTGCCTGATGGTACCGTCATGGTGGAGTCCATCGTCATCAAAGTCTCGTCATCTGTAGAAGACACGAATGCCAAAGTTCTGCTGCTGTCCTGGAGTTACCAGGTACGACATCGCTCCTCACTTCATTCAATTATCTAATATATTTCAGCAGCTTCATTTAGCGTTCGTCTCTGGGCGAAGAAGCGTCTAATAGTTTCAGAACTGGAGCTCCGAGAAAAACAGATTCATCTTTTAATCTCAAGGCAAAATCAAAAGTCCCTTAAATAAAACAAATGCACGATGAATAAATGTAATAAGTCGTCCTCTGTGTTGCAGTTATCAGTCTCAGTCATATTCAAAATGCCAGATTGGATTATTTCCTGCCTCCGTTCTCCGAGCGCTCCCTGCTCTCAGGGGGCAGCTTTAAGAGATGATGGAAATCATCACTCAGCTCATCTGCAAATATTAGCTATTCCCCAGAAATGTGCAGCTCATTACTGGCAATGATCACCACAACACTAGCGGCAGATAAGGTTTCCAGTCGGCTGGGATACGTTGGGAAAACCTGCGTCCCATTAACTGTGATGCCGAGCACCAAAATGTCAGGAGTATTTCAGAGATATGCTGCATTTGCATTGAAATGTTTAGTATAAACAACATGCAGGAGTGACCTTTTACAGAGTCTCATCCAGGGCAATAACTGAAACAACATAAGATGCTAATGAACAAATGTCTGGCTACTGCAGGTTAAAGGGATAGCGATATGATGTGCCTTCATTTTCTACTCACTCTCATGCTGAGGAAGACTCTGGAGCACTTTTTTAATATCTCAAATGCAGCCGGAGATCGGACAGGTTTTCATTTTCCCCCAACTTTCATATAATGGAGTTCACCAGCGACTGAACCAAAAAGATCCATAAAAGTCCACAAAAGTTTGTCAGTATTCCTCCATACTGCTCGTCCAACGTAATCCAAGTGTCCTGAGTGGGAAGCGTCCAGAATTTACTGGAAACCGCATCATTTAGTATATTTTTATAGCCTAAACAGTTCTACATTGCAGTTTCTATTTGCGCGTTTGTGCGCGTTCACAACACAAGACAACACACGATCTCGTCTCCTGTGGCTTCCGTAGTTTTGTGAACTCGCAAGGGCAGCTAGGTGTAGTGCTGTTTAGGCTATAAAAATATACTAAATGATGTTATTTCCAGTAAATTCTGGACGCTACCCACTCAGGACACTTAGATTACGTTGGACGAGCAGTATGGAGGAATATTGACAAGTTTTTGTGGACTTTTATGGACCTTTTTGGTTCAGTCGCTGGTGAACTCCATTATATGAAAGTTCTCCGGCTGTATTTGAGATATTAAAAAAGTGCTCCAGAGTCTTCCTCAGCATGAGGGTGAGGAGAAAATGAACGCACATCATTCTGTGGGTGTACTATTCCTTTAAGGTGACAAATGAAGAATGACAAAAATCACCGTAGGAGTTTCTCTAAGATCGAGTTTTTAAACCATTGCAAAAGTGTCGTCAGAATTATTGAAATATAAACACCTCGCTGATAACTTAATTGATCGTCACAGAGCACAGGACAAGTGAAGTGATTGGTTATTAAAAGCAGGGTAGGGGGTCCTGGAAAAACGGTTCAAGCAAGCTAAATTTGAAAAACCATACACCCCCCCAAAACCGCGTCCGCCGAGTGTTGTCGGTGAACATAACCGTGAACAGCCGAGTGGCTAGCTTGCTAGCTTCCCAGTAAACAGCAGAGGAACCATGTTTCTAAAAGTGATAATTATCTCACCTCCAACGTCTTCTGCGGCATAAAACATCCTCACTGCAAACACCAACACCTCCATGAAAGATCCTCATCCGTTTTTTCTTTTTAAGAGCAAACAGTAGCATAGATAAGAGCAGCGAGCAGCCATGTTCCTCTCTGTTCGAGCACATGTGTGCGAGGAGGGTGGGGGCGCGACAAACAGCAGTCGAGTTTTTAGTACATAATAATCATTCAATCAATCAGCACTTTAAAAGTCTTAAAGACTCTTTAATGACTACAAAGTTGTTTTATGGGCATTTTTAGTCTCTTTGTAAGTTAAAACACCCCAAAAGACCATTTCAAGCACTTCAAAAAGTCAGTTTGCATAAAAGGGGTCCTGTAAGGCCTTAAAGGGGAAGTTAATTTTTTTTAACCTAGACCTATTTTCTAGCATGAAATATGTTCATTTCCTCACCCAGATAGTTTTGGTGCAACTTGAATTCCTTCAGGAGATATTTAGATCCACTCCAGATCAGCGCATGTCCGATATAATGTGGCTTTTTTTGTGGTAAATCGTCCTTATTTACAGACATTTTTACTGCGGCGGCTTTGATGACGTCGCTGTTATGTGACACAATAGCAAGTAAATGTCTGTAAATAAGGACGAATCACCATAAATAAGCAACTATCAGTTATCGGCCACATGAGTTTTAAAATATCGGCCAAAATTCCACTATGGTGCATCCCTGTTGTCTACCTCCCTGATAAAATAGTTGCAGTAGTAATACTGATCTTTAGCGACCTGCCAGGATCCAGTTTAACCCAGAACTCGTTCTTAAAATCAAACAAGCAGTGAAATGGAAAAGTTGATCTTGACCACAGTGAGCTTCAGGACAACGATAAAAACTTAAATGTTTTCATGTCTGAGAGGAAGGCAGCAGTTTGCCGGTGCCCACACGGTCCTGATGGTGCCACGTTCCACCACAGAGAGTGAAAGGCCCCGTGTGGGTGGACGGTGTGAGAGGGGGGGCTCTGGAAGGGAAAATAAGTGAAGGTGGGGGAAGCTGGCTGCTGATCTGAGGCGCTGCACTGCAGATGGAGCGAGGTTTCTGTGGCTTTGCTTGTTTTATGAAGAGCATGCAAGAAAAAAATCATGTCTTCTTCATTGTCACATCTTTTCTGCCTCGATTATTTAACATTTATTTGCAGATTTTTTATTTACAGAGCTGAACTATTGATTACCATGGCATTAATCTTAAGACTTATTATTGAATAACAACTTTGATAATCAGTCAGCTGTTGAATAAACACAGATAATTAATTAGATTCTTCACCATGTGAGATGTGTGCAGAACAGATCATCTATGACCGCACGAGGAAGCTAAAATTACCAAGCATAACCACCCAAACAAAACCAGACCTCAAAAACATGACAATAGCACATGTCGCTTTTAGTGCTTCTGCTAATTTTACAGCTTCTGACAAACCACAGAAACAAGGAGTCACGTGAAAGCAGAAACTCTGCAGATTTACAAAGTTTGTTTCATCAGTGGGGGGACAAACGTGAGCTTGCAGCAAAAGACGAGCAAGAAAATCCTCATGAAATCAGAAAGTCTGTGTATTCTGACACTTGTGAAGTGATCTCACGTGTCTCAGCTCTCGTTAGAGACCAGGATTAAACATATACGCCTCGCAGATGTGAGGGTTTACTCCATTTATTTTGGGAAAGTCATTTCAGACACAAGGCAGAGAAACAAACCTCAATAAAGAAGTTAAAATAATTTTCATGTAAATGAATGTAGCCCAAAAAAAAAAAAAATTCAGTTTGGTTGATTATTTCTCCCTTTTAATTCTAGTTAGTGTTGTTATACATCGATGGAAAGCCTGATTACTAGGGATGCACGATATAATGGGGCCCCTATCGGTATTGGCCTTTATCAGCCTTTAAACTGGGTATCGGACATCGGCCACCCCACCGATATTTAACCAATATTTCACCAATCAGCCCGCTGTTTCTAAAGTCTAAAAAACCCCAAACACTTCTTCTTCAAAAAGCTCTTTTTTTACAGACTTTAAAACTTCTAAAGAGTAGGGGTGGGAAAAAATATTGATACACTGAAATATCGCGATATTTTCATATGCTGATATCATATTGACATTTAAAAAGTGACGATCTGTTTTACTAACAAAATCTTGTGATATTTTGTTTTGTTACGAAACCTTGCAAGAATTCGCAAAAATTTTGTGATATTTTCATATACTGATCTCATATTGACATTTTAAAAACGTGTTATCGATCTATTTTATTAACAAAATCTCGCGTTATTTTCTTCTGTTACAAAATCTCACGAGAATTCACAAAAATATTGTGAGATTTTGTAACAAAACAATGAAATCTCACGAGATTTTGTAAAATAGATCAATACCGCATTTTCAAATATCGATTTGATATTGGCATATGAAAATATGACCAGTGTATCTATATTTTTGCCCACTCCTATTTTTCAAAGTGATGGGAAACGAGTAACAAAACTGCTATATGCAATGACTACTTTTTTTTCAGCTTTAATATTAGTATCGATATCGGTTATCGGCCACATGAGTTTTAAAATATCTGCATATCGGATATCCCAAAATTCCAATATTGTGCATCCTACTGATTACTCACCTTCAAAATAAGATAAAGATGTCTTTACTGGTTCTTTTGCCCTATGTGCATAAAAACCCCAAATATCACTTTCCCCAGCTCAACAAAAAGAAAAGAGATGCAGTAAAAGAATATAATCAGATCAAATAAGTGTTAAAAAAGGTTTGTATCATAAAAGTACAACACTGGTTCCCATCCTGGGGTCTGGGACCCCCCAGTAAGCACAAGGGGTCCCCAAAGCTTTGACTGTTTAGAGCCAGTGTGATTAAAATGAAAGTCATGTCCACATAGAGATGAAGAGAGGTGTATCAGTTTACGTCTTTTAGCATTTTGATTTGGTTACATCACAGTTTTATCCAAGAACATGCCGTCTGACTGAGAGGAATCAGCCAGAAGGCATCATTAGTCATAAGAAGCTAGCATAAAAAGCATAAAGCATAAAACCAAGCCTGGTTTCAGCAAATGGCGGCAAAGGAGGTCCTCAGGGAAAATAGGCTGTGAACCACGGATGTATAACACTTTAACTGATATTATTAAACGGAGCAAACACAGATTTCCTCACTTTTCATGCCAAGTGTATGTTGTGGCAGAAAAGATGACAATTAAGACTCATGGCAAGTTGAGATTTTTATGCTGTTTATTACAAAAATATATTATATGGTACATAAATAATGAATGAAGTTGATGAGAGAGAGGAGAGTTGAATGGGCTGCAGTCCGGAGGGTTTTCTCAGAAGATCAGCAGATGCGGGGGTCTGTGTGAAGTTATGAGGGGGCTCTAAAGCCCATGTTAAACCAGAGAGGATTTTATTCTAAGATCATCAGAGGGAGGCTGGCTTGTGGGCAGGTCACTCATTAATGATGTCCAAGCGTATCGTACTGCAGGTCACAGAAACGTTGGTGTGTGTCAGAGAAGAAGGTGACCAGTGAAACTGCATCAGGTTTAAAGTTCTGAAAGAAATCAGCCCTTTCTCTCATTACTGATACTGATAACCGATCGTTTTCTGCTTGTCATGGCCGATACCGATAACCAACAAGTTCATATTTTAAAATTTTATATACCGTATTTTCCAGACTATTAGTTTCACTTTTTTCCAAAGTTTGGTGGCTTGTGCGACTTATCGTCCAGTGCGAGTTATATATGAAAGTATATACAATTTCACATATTTTTAAGTATCAATTCATACTGACTGACGTGAGTCAATGAGTAAACATTACCGTCTAATGTCAAAAGAGGGCGCTCTAAGCTTGTGACAACTATATTCTGCTCCAAGGGCAAAAATCCCAAAATAGCCTCATCTCAGTGAGAGGAGTTCATTTCAGACATCTGGCTGTGTGGTGGAACAAATCCTCAAAAAACATGTTCATCCTTCTTAGTTATGATGTTTACGATCATTTACAGGCATTAACTTTGGAATTGAACTGACTGAGAAATCAATCGGTAATCAAAATCACCCTTTTCTAAATAAATAAATAAACTTATCGCCGGTCAACTTATATATGTTTTTTTTGGCATGTTTGAGTTACAGTATAGAAAATCCCACCTAAATGTTGAATAAAGAAATAAATATTAATTTTTACAGCCAGTATTGGCTGATACTGATATCGGGCCGATAGTATCACTAGTTTGTGTTTTTACTCGTCAGGATGAAGATCTGGGGAGCTTCCTCTCGTCTCTGCTGAAGAAGGGGCTGCCATCGGGACTGTGCTGAAGGATCTTCTGGTCCAAACAGTAAACGTTTCTACTTTTGTAGAGTCATTTGTTTGAAAAAGAAAGCTCGAATTCTGTATCATTGCTTTTATTTTCTAGAAGAAAGCAGGAATAAATGTTTTAGAAGAAAAAGTCCGTCTTGCAGTGCTTTATTTCATATTTACAGCTATGAACAGTTAGCATGCGCTGTGGTCCCCCATCAGTGGACTGGGATGGTGTAGACCCCCGTCCTCCTGCTGACCATCCCCCACAACCACGTCCTCTTTACATTCTTCCATCCGAAGTGGCTGGTGGTCATGTAGTAGAGCACGGGGTCCAGGCACGTGTTGAGGGCCACGAGCGCCATGGTGACCCTGCGGGCGTTGTAGATGGCGGCGCGGGCGGAGCAGTTCTGGATGACGTCCAGGCGCTGGAGGAGGTGCAGCAGGTACACCACGTGGTTGGGCAGGAAGCAGAGCAGCGTGATGGCCAGGATGGTGTAGATGACCTTCACGGCTTTCTGGGCCGTTTGGGTCTTGATGGTGGCGATGCGGCGCGCTGCCAGCGGGTAGCACACCAGGATGATGAGGGACGGCAGCAGGGAGCCAAAGACCAGGGCCAGGATGCTGAACGGCCTCAGACGGGTGTCCCACTCCGCCTTGGTGAAGTTCTCGAAGCAGCTGTGGCTTAAAGATGCGTCTCCATTTTCCAGCGGTCCCATGAGCACGAAGACCAGGATGGCCACGGCGGCGACGCACCAGAGCGCCAGGCTGACGGCCAGGGCGTACCACGGGCTGCGCAGCCGCAGGTACATGTGAGGGTGCACGGTGGCCACGTAGCGGTCCACGCAGATGCAGGTCATGAAGCAGATGCTCATGTAGATGTTGGCAAAGTACAGAGTTCCCGTCAGAAGGCAGGTGAAGTCCCTGAACGCCCAGTTGTTCCGTTGCAGGTGGTAATGGATCCGGAAGGGCAGCACGCAGAGGATGCCGAGGTCCGCCAGAGCCAGGTTGCTGATGTAGATGCTGAAGGGGGTGCGGGGGCTGATCCTGAAGGCGAAGACGAACAGCGCAGCCAGATTCCCCGGCAGGCCGATGAGCAAGGCCAGGATGTAAACCGCGGGGAAGAGATGGTACTGGAACTCTGCCTGCGGGTCTGTGCAGCTGCTCACATTCATGCTGGCAGATACAGTGAAGCGTTGCGGTGGCGGACCAGAAAAACGCGTGGGCTGGAAACCAAAAATGAGTCACTGTCAGCACACAGACATGTTTCCATTCATACTTTTAATTCTGATCCCTGGTGCACTGCAAAAACTCAAATCTTAGCAAGTATGTTTTTCTCATTTCCAGTCAAAATATCTCATCACACTCAAAATAAGACAAAATTACATAAAGAGAAAGATTTCAGTGAGATATAAGATCTTGTTTTAAGCCAATGCATCTTATTTCAAGAAATCTTATTAGGGATGCGCAATGTTGGAATTTTGGCCGATATCCGTTATGCCGATATTTTAACATTTATGTGGCCAATAACCGATATTGATACCGATATTAAAGCTGAAAAAAATAAGCAGTCATTGTAAACAGTAGTTTTGTTATCCATTTCCGACACTTTGAAAAGTAGGGGTGGGAAAAAAATATTGATACACTGAAATATCGCGATATTTTCATATGCCAATATCAAATCGATAATTAAAAACATGGTATCTAGTTATTTTACTCACAAAATCTTGTGAGATTTCATCATTCTGTTACAAAATTGCACGATATTGAAATATCGCGAGATTTCTTTGGTAAAATAGATCGATACCGCATTTTTAAATGTCAATGTGATATCAGCATATGAAAATATAGCAAAATTTTTGTGAATTCTCGCGAGATTTTGCAACAGAACAATGAAATGTCGCAAGATTTTGTTAGTAAAATAGATTGATTCCGCGTTTTTAAATGTCAATATATCAGCGATGAAAATATTGCGACATTTCATTGAGCGATATTTGTTCCCACCCCTAGTCTTTAGAAGTTTTAAAGTCTGTTAAGAAGTTTTTGAAGAAGTTTTGGGGGTTTTTTTAGACTTTAGAAACAGCGGGCTGATCGGTTAAATATCGGTGGTGTGGCTGATGTCCTCAGTTCTAAGGCCAATATAGGCCGATACCGATAGGGGGCCGATTATATCATGCATCCCTAAATTTTATCAAGAAAATTTTGCTTGTTCCATTGGCAGAATTTTTTTGCTTATCGTAATTTTGTCTTATTTGAAGTGTGATGAGATATTTTGACCAGAAATTAGAAAAAAAAATACTTGCTACGATTCGAGTTTTTGCAGTGTAGAATGTGGATTTTCTTTAGCAATAGTGCTGAATCGATTAGTCGATTAAACGACTAATCATTGACTATGGGTGGGGAAAAAATATCGATACACTGAAATATCGCGGTATTTTCGTATGCTGATATCATATCGACATTTAAAAACATGGTATCGGTCTATTTTACTAATGAAATCTCGCGAGATTTCTTCATTCTGTTAAGAAATCCTGCGAAATTTTGTTAGTAAAATAGATCAATACCATGAAAATATCACAAAATTTCAGTGTACTGATATTCTTTCCCTCCCCTATCAAAATAGTCTTTGTTTTTCCTCCCAAAATTGCCACTGTACCTTCTTCTGCCTTGTCTGTCTTTCTGTCTGGTCATTTTTTTCTTGAATCGTTTATTGACATAAATAAACACACACACTACCAGTCAAAAGTTTGGACACGTTTTTCCATTAGATTCAACGAGAAAGTGTCCAAACTTTTGACTGAAACTATAAATATGCTGCAATTTTCGCATGATCCGATAGTCGCCTCATCAACAAAATAATCGGTGACCAATCGATAATTAAAATAATGGTTTGTGACAGCCCTATTTAGCTCCAGAAATAATGCGCTCATTTCTTGAAAGAAAAGGGATGTAACATATTTTCATTGTCTTAATTTGAGGAATTAACTATAAAAAATGAAGTGAAACAAGGTGGAAAACACCTGTTGCAAGCCAAATATATTCACACAGTTTATTTCATCATTCTATTACTTCAACCTTTAAATATCGGCTAATTCTTATCAATTAAACATGTATAAAAAGAAAAATTCACCTTATTTGAAAGGAATAACAGATAAATGGAGAAGTCTGGGGCAGTAATCGCCTACCTGGAGTTGATTCGATCTCTAAAAGCAGAAAGCTCCTCTCCAGGTTGCAGCGTGAGAAAACTGCTGCTTCGTTCTGACTTCGCTGCGACTGTAACGTGCAACTTTGTGTTCAGGCGTAATTTCCTGTTTCAGTGTGAAGGTATCGAGTGAAAGGCAGGAAACCATATCATGGAAACCAAAGCCTCTTTATTTTTAAAAACATTATCTGTATTGTCATTCTGCAACTGAAGAGAAAAGCAGTTACTGAATGCTTAAAACATAAAAATATCCCACGTGAGCTCTTATTTTATGTTGTTATAAATCCTACAGTATTGTAGAAAATCTCGATCCTCTTTATTCAAAGAAGGCAGGAAATAGGTATAGAAAAAGATGGAAACAAGTCGGTGTAAATGGAAACATGAGGCAAAAACGTTTGTGCCATTTTAATTAGCTTCAAAGTTAATATCAAACAGTCTGAGCCCTCTTATTCAAGCTTTTATCGTCCCATTAAGTCGTCTTCTGTCGCTTTTTCAGGCTTCTTGAAGTCTCATCTCACCATCAGACCTGTTTTCAGTGGTAGTTCAGTTCCTGTCATGTGCCTACCTCGGCCTTTTCTCCCCATTTTATCGTGTTATCAGTATTAAATGCAGTAAATAGCAGCAGATATCATATAAAATGGGTTTCCTGCTCAAGTTATCTGGCAGGTTTATCTGTTTTGCACATTTTATGTACAAGATGACTCAAATTGCTTTGCAGCGAGGTGCAGAAGAAGCATTCGGGGATGAATGGAAACAAAAAAAACAAATAAAAGAAGCTCTGATGGAAACAGAAAATATAGTGAAGTACAAACGGATGTCAGCTGGAAATTCAGTCATCACCGCCAGTGTACATATGCAAGAAAATGTATTAATTTACTATCTAGGTTTAAAGAAGAGGAAAATTTAAGGGTAAAATGTTTGCGACCCATTTAACAGAATCGGTGTTTGAAGCAGAGTTCAGCTTTTCTAAAAGTTTCTTGCAGATAAATCATTATCATGAGATTTTGACTTCATTCATTCATTCATTCATTCATTTTCTGTACTGCTCGTCCCGTTTAGGGTTGCTGGAGTCTATCCCAGCTATTATCAGGCGAGATGAAGGTACATCCTAAACCAGAACCCCCAGGATAACATACAGTTGTGTTTGAGATCTTCTGATTTCAAAGGGAAAGAAAGAAGCTATGTATATTTTTATGCTGCATTAAATTTCCTTGTCAGGCCCCTGCATCTGTGATCCGCAGCATTTGTGCATCTATGTGTTTAGCTCAGGAGCCCCATCATGCTTGTTTACTTGTTTTATTTTTTGTTTGTTTGTTTTTAATATTTCTGGTGAACCACAATTCAAAATCAATGTAATGATTTTCTTAAAATTTTTATTCAATATTATTTTTGTCAATTTCAACTTATTTCTGTAGGAGCTGATTTTTTTTTTTTTTTCCTCGTTTAATTCCTCAATTCCTTAGACTTCCACACAGTCGGACAGATATGGCAAAAACAAAGAAGAATAAATAATGTAAAGTGATTTATGATCCAAAATGTAGCTAATTTACCTCAAAATTGCAGTGTAGTTTGCTAGTTTTGTGGTCCAGAAGTACACCAAATAAATTTGATTTTATTTACTTTCTCTATATTTGTTATCAATTCAGCATGTGATTTTAATAAATGAGTGGATCGTAGTGGTTGGGGTAGGACTTGAGAAGCATTGGCTTCCTTTCAAACATTAAATGGTTATTTTTAAAGATTTTTATGTTAGCTGTTAATATTGTGGCTTTTATTTCAATTATTGTTTTGTTTGTCTATTTTGCTTTGTTTTTATGTTTGAAATAAATAATTCTAACTTCAAAAATCTGTAGAGCAGCCTGTTCATAATTTAATGGCATGACCTCCAGCGTCTTTCTGTCTTTCTCTGTCCCTCCCATCGCTGTTTTCTTACCGATATATAAATTTGTCACCTTACTTTGAAAGGGAAAAGCCGGATGTTTTGTGTAAAGCGGCAAGTGGAAACCGGAAGTAATTTAAAAATGTGACTAGTGACGTCGGTCAACACAACACTGTACAACCTGTTAAATGGCTAAAAGCAAAAATAACCTGAACATTTGAAGATATTTTTATTGTCGCGTATAAAAAGGCTCCGTTACTTTTAGCTAGCTTAGTTTGTTGCAGCTAACTTTTCGGTTTTGTTCTTGTTTTTCTTTCTTTGCAGAGCGTTCGGTTAATCAGAGATCGTTTATGAGTCACATTTCTCACATTTTTACGTGTTTCAAATCTTATGCAAACACTTTTAATATAATATGAACGAGTCAGTCGTGGACGCAGGTGGCGGAGAAACGGATCCGGAGAAGTGTTACATCTGTCTGAGTCCCTTTGACAAGCAAACCGTGGGCTCTCTGGAAAACTGCCTGCACTTCTTTTGTCTTGAATGTATTTTTCAGTGGTCCCAGGTAAACATAGCTCGTCTATCACGGCTGTTTTCTGCCTTTTTCTTGTGTTTAACTGTCTGGATGCTTCATATCGTAGACATCCTCTTTTCCAGAGTTAAGGAGTAACATGTTGGTATTTTCTGTTCAATTAAATTAAATCAATTCATTTAAAAATAGGGACAAGGCATAATAATGCACGTAAGATTATAGTCAACATTTCATCTTTGGCCTCTTGGCAGGCAGATGGATCTAAAAACAGTAAATTACAACATAATATAAGGACATTAAAAAGATATCCAGATGCGTTTTTAACCAATGCTTAAGACTATTTGAATAACTATCGACTTTCCTGACATTTTCTGGCAGTTTATTCCAGAAATGTGTGAATGAAATAACCATTTCATAGACTTGTTTTATATAATATAAGTGCTTAATGGTGGAGATGCAAGTCCAGTCAGTACTTCATTAATAAGACATGCATCCAAGAAAATGTCACGTCATAAATGAGAATAAGATCATTTTTATAATGAGGAAGTTTGCTGTGCATGATTCTTATAGTTTTGTTTTTAAAGTGAGACTGATGTGTTGTAATGTGCTTGCAGTTTTATGTGAGCGGGTTGGTTAAATGAGGAAACGCATCATCTATTAAAAAAAGGAAAAAAAAAAAAAATAAATTTTTTTTTTTTTTTTTTTTTTTAAAATTCGTTAGTAAAAAGATAAGACCACAAAACAAAAAAAAAAAAAAATTTTTTTAATTATAAGTTGTTCTCAAAATTATTCATGTCCTCCCATTAAAGAAAATGCTAAATCCCCAATAATAATTCAAATAACAAGAAACTACAGAAACTAATAATAAATAAAAATTTACAAAATTGTAATTTTGTGAAATAAATTATTGCTTTTAAATTGTGGTTTAAAATAATAATAATAAAAAACAAATAAACAAAACTGTCTGACACATTAGAGCTCCTTTCCCATGAACAGTGGACCAACATACCTGTCAACAGGTGTAAAACTCTTTGAACATTACAGAAAACACATGATTGCAGTGATGCCTCAAAATGTTGCTCAAAAATTTTTTTTTAGCTTGGAGCCCCATCATGCTTGTTTGCTTGTTTTATTTTTTGTTTGTTTTTAATGTTAATATATATTTTCATTGTCAAATTTCCTATTGGATAAATAAAGTATTTTTCATTTCATTTTAATTTCATTTCATTTCATATTTCTTTCAAACTACAATTCAAAATAATTTTCATTATTTTCAGAGAATATTTATTTATTTTTACTTTTGTCAATTTCAACTTATTTCACTGACAGCTTATTTTTTAAAGGTGTGAATAATTTTGAGGGTGACTGTATAAGCTTTTGCTGACTGTGGAAAGAGACGGTCGTATGTGATGGGAGTTTGATAAATTATCTTTAATCGTGTTTGTGACACATGTTCCAAATGAAAAGACGACTTAGTTTTTTCTGTAAAATTAACCGTAGCTGCTGCAGATTTTCTGCAACTTCTTACTTTCAGTTATTTAAAAATTTCCATAAGCTTCTTTTGTGCATTTTAATGTATTTTTTAAATTTTTTATCTGAAATTATTTGGGAAAAGTGACAGAATAATTAGAGATGAGGACAAAAATGTGGTATTTACATTTATTGATTTCAATTTACAGTCATATTTTTTAAATAGATCACAAATGTGATCATGTTTATGCAGAACTGTTTTGTTTTAAATGTCAGACAGCCAACACCTGCCCGGTGGACCGGATCAGCTTCGCTTTCATCCACCAGAGACGGCGTCCTGGAGGGGACATTCAGAGGAAGGTGATTACAGTCTGCTTGCTCTGCATTTGGTTTGTTTGTGTGCAAAGCGAGAGGTGGCTGACGCGTTTGTGTCTCTGCAGATCGAAGTGAAGACGCCAAGAAGGGATGCTGATGAGGAAGAGGAGGAGAGCAACGTAGTCATCTGTGAGGAATGTGGGCGCAGCGACCGGAGGGACCGGATGCTGGTGTGCGTTCGCTGTGACTCAGGGTGGGACTTCACTCTTATATGTTTTGTTTTTGTCTGAGCGGAGTTTGAAGGTGTTTCATAGTAGAACTGTGGTCCAATCGTAACCTTTCAGGTATCACGTGGACTGCTTGATGCCATCAGCAAACACAGAATCTGAAGGTGACTGGACTTGTCCTGACTGTGTCCTCATTCCTCTCAATACAGGTGAGGCGAAATATCTGCTGTAGCGGATGGCGGCTGTAGCTCAGGTGGAAGAGCAGTTGTTTTTTAAACGGGGGGGTTGGGGGATGATTCCAGGCTTCCCAAAACAACATGCCGGAGTGTCCTTGGGCAAGAAACTGAACCCCAATTTCCTTCCGGATTTCCTTATGGGGGAATGAATGTGGGGGGGGGTGGGGGAAATGTAAAGTGAAGAGAAATGGGTTGGGAGGGATGAAAAAGAGGGAAAAAGGTAAATAAAATACACCCCCCTCTGCTCTGCTTCTCGTTTAGACTCAATATCATGCTTTTTACATTTTTTTACTTGCTAAAAATAGCATTATGAAAAGAGGGGTCACCTGCATCATCCATGATAACAAGTTTGGGGTCATTTATACAATGAGATCATCTTTTCACCTTGTTCTTGGTCATATACTGGGATTTTTTGGCATGATGCATCTAGTCAGAAGAATTACACCAAAATGGTGGCAGTGCTAACAGAAACTGAAGGTTTTCAGCCTCAACCAAAGAAAACCAAACTGATTTCACCTTCCAGCACCGAGAGGAAAGCATGGCTACAAATAATATGAACAAAAGACAAGTGATTATTTCTGCCTGGAAGAATTAAGTCCTACAAATTGCAGGAAGAACTCCCATCAACAGAAACTTTTTTCAAGCAATTAAAGCTGTGAAGAAAAATAACCATAAAACAAGGAAAAGGATTAGGGGTGCACGATAATTATTGGGCCGATAACAGCATATTTTTTATATTATTCCGATAAGTCTGACATTATGACGACTTGTCCCAGTAACTTATCGTTATAGAGATAATGCGATTCGGGAAAGAAAGCTGCTGCTTCCAAACCAATTTCCCTTCTTATTTTAGACACTAGCTAATTAGTAATTCACATAACAAGAAACTAAAGAAACTAGTAATAAATAAAATTTATAAAATTATAATTTAGTGAAATAAAATAATGCTTTTGAATTACAGTGATATAATAAGAATAATAAGAATAAGAATAATAAAAACTGTCCCAGACACATTAGAACATCTTTCCCATTAACAGTGGAACAAAATACCTGTCAACAGGTGTAGAGAGGTGCCTGTTGTATTTTTTTGTGTATTTGTTTTTAATATTTTTCAAACCAAAATTTAAAATCAATCTCATGATTTCATAGGATTTTTATTTATTATTAATTTTGTTAATTTAAACTTATTTCACTGACAGCTGATTTTTTTCCTTCCTTAATCGGAGAGTTTGAATAATTTTGAGGACTGTATGTGTGTTATCGGTTATCAGTAGGGATGCACGATATATATAATCTGCCCCCTATTGGTATCGGCCTTAAAACTGAATATAGGACATCGGCCACCCCACCGATATTAAACCAATCAGCCCGCTGTTTCTAAAGTCTTAAAAAAAAAAAACTACTTCTTCAAAAGCTTTTGAAGACTAGGGGTGGGAAAAAATGGCGATACACTGAAATGTCGCAATATTTTCATATGCTGATATCATATTGACATTTAAAAATGCTGTATTGATCTATTTTACTAACGAAATCTCGCAATATTTCATCGTTCTGTTGCGAAATCTCATGAGAATTCACGAAATACCGCAATAGTTTTTAACAGAATGATAAAATCTCGCAAGATTTTGTCAGTAAAATAGATGGATACCGCGTTTTTAAGTAACAATTTGATATCGGCATATGAAAATATTGCGATATTTCAGTGTATCGCCATTTTTGCCCACCACTATTTTTCAAAGTGCCGGAAACTGATTAAAAAAACTGCTATTTGCAACGATTGCTTGTTTTTTTTTTTCAGCTTTAATATCGGTATCGATATCTGTTATCGGCCACATGAGTTTTGAAATATCGGCACATCGGGTATCAGCCAAAATTCCAATGTCGTGCATCCATAGTTATCGGTATTGGCCTCTAGAAGCTAAAATTGATCAGTTATTGGTATCAATTTTTTTTTAAAGTTCCTAATCCATAAAAAGAATCTCATTGATTTAAAAAAAATGACATAAAATGCTTATCTAAAAGGAAAGGGAAAATATCTGTTTCTTTCTTTTTGCTTTTTTTTTTTTTTTTTTTTTTTTTTTTTTTTTTTTTAGAAAAACAAGAAAAGGAAAAAAAATCAAGTGAACAAAAATAACTTTAAATATTATTATTATTATTTTTTTTTTTTAACTCATCCTTGAACAGAGATCTTCACGTTGGAGGAAGAAATCAGTGATGGAGAGCTAACAGACCTCTTGGCCGAAGCGGATGAAGCAGCTTCCACCAGCAGTCGCTTCAGAGCTTCTACCATAAACCGTCCCAGCAGCTTCCCAGAACGCCGCCGGAGCGCGAGGGTCCAGAACAGAGCCGACACCGGGCCGAGTCCTCGACCCCAAACCTCCTGGGTCAGTTTAACGTCACAGACATCTGTGTTGACTCATTATCAGCCGTTTTATCTGCCGGTAACAGCAGACTGAGCGAGGTATTCCAGGGTAAATGTAAAGACTCCTTAACAACAATCCCTTTGAATTTCATCCATTAGAAAAGTACGTGGTGTGTTTCTCTGCAGAAGAGCCTTTTTCTACTTGTTTTTCCGTGAAGTACAGTAAATCCTGCAGCCAACAGCAGACCCATACAAACAGGGA
Organism: Atherinomorus stipes; assembly: GCA_023101725.1. Taxonomy (NCBI): domain Eukaryota; kingdom Metazoa; phylum Chordata; class Actinopteri; order Atheriniformes; family Atherinidae; genus Atherinomorus; species Atherinomorus stipes. The sequence goes on from JALJCO010001330.1 coordinate 79,543, forward strand.
CATCCTCTGAGTCCTGCAACAGTGTGTCCTTACACACATCTCCAGTAACCTTTAGTGTTCCAGTGACCTGTTTGCAGAAATTTCCTTTGCTCTTTGCAAACACTTATATAAGATTTGTGACGATAAGGCGACCTTTGTGGTGTCACTGATTGTACGGATCAGACAAAGGAAACCAGAGCAGCAATGTGGTGTTTAACCACACTGTCTGCTGCATCCGCTGCATTTGCTGTACTCGTACTGCTGACTCATTCAAGGACATCGTATGTTGTGGGAGTTTTCTGTCCTTGAAATAGTTTATGATAACTAACGCTGCTGCGTCTCCTGTCGATTGCATCTATGTTATTTCTGCAATGTTAAAGAAAAAAATTATCTATCTATCTATCTATCTATCTATCTATCTATCTATCTATCTATCTATCTATCTATCTATCTATCTATCTATCTATCTATCTATCTATCTATCTCATCCTCAGATTAATCCAAACCCACCAAATAAAGAAAGGCCTAAATTCACAATAGTAATTCAAATAACAGGAAACTTCAGAAACTAATGATAAATAAAAATTTAAAAAATTATAATTTAGTGAAATAAAATGTTTCTTTAAGTGTGGTTGAAAATAATAATAATAAAAAAATAAATAGAACAAATAAACAAAACTGTCCCAGACACATAAGAGTGTGTATGTTTTTCTTAATATTTTTGTTAAACCACAATTCAATTCAATTATTTATTACTTTTGTCGATTTCAGCTTATTTCACTGACAGCTGATTTTTTTTTTCCTTTTGAGGACAACTTTATATATAATAAATGTAAGGTATCTTGATTGTGGTTTTGTTTATTACATGGAATTTATTTTGCTGGTAGGATTACAAGAACAGCATCATAGACCAATAAAGTCTGTAGGCTCAATGATAATGCACAAAATAGGCAGAAAAGATTTAGTATGTTTGATTTAAATAGATAAGAATTGTAGCACTAATAAAGCAAATAAACAATTGGCATCAGTACCAGCAGCTTATGATAGCATTAAAATGAAAACTTCAACAACAAATGAAATAAACTACCTGTCATTCAACATTTTAATGGCAAAGAGGAGGAAAGAAAACTTAAATCTATCAGTCCTGATGACCGGCATCTTAATCCAACCACCAGAACGTAGCAATAGAAGGTCTGACTGGAGGAGACGATGATGAGGTCTGCTTTATAAATCAGACCAGTTTGGCTTATTTTGAGATAAAACTGACATGTTCCTTAAAACAAAACTTACTGTCAATCATAAGCCAGATATTTATGGGAGTCCACCAGCTCAATGTCATATAAATATAAATATAAATGTATTTAATTCATCTTTTTTTTCTCAGCATGTACCCAAATACCTGTTAAAAGCATCAAGACCTGCAGTCGCAGCTCAGGAAGCTGGGAATCCCAGTGACACCAGCTCCACGTCAGCCAGTGAGTAATGCACTTATCCAGTTATTTCCCTCCATCGACACCAACTCGTATTTGTTCAGATAAAATGAGACAAACTTTGTCTTTGCTTCACAGATTTACAGATGAGAAAAAGAAGGAAACGTGCAACTTGAAAGCAGCAAGTTTAACACGAAGCTCCTCGAGTGTTGTCAGGTTTCGCCACTAGGTGGCAGCGTTGCATCAGCAGCAGGTCTATAAAGGTTCCTCCTGATAAAGAAGTTTTCTGCTTGTCAGGTTTTAGATGAAGTTATTATTCTGGTATTTTTGCTTTTGTCAATAAAAACTATGCAAAGAACAAAACCAGAAATGTGTAAATGTCTTCTGTGGGGCTTTGCTCATCCCTCTGTGGGGGGAGTTGGAAAAATAAAACTTCTGTACATTTAGAGCCTGTGCTGTAACCCATGAGCTGCAAGAGATCCCAGGGGTCCGTTTCACAAAGCAGGTTCAACAAACTCTGAGAGTAACCCTGAACTCTGAGCTGATCTACTCTGAGAGTTTACGGGTCCAGAACAGCTGATTTGAGTTGGTTTAATCAGCTCAGAGTAGTTAAATCTGGAGTTAAGCTCATGCACCACAACAACAAGCCAGATGTGAAAGTTTACATAAATACCCTCCCATTAAAGAAAAGGATAAATTCACAATAGTAATTCAAATAACATGAAACTGAAAAAAGAAATAAAATTTTGCTAAATTATAACTTAATAAAATAAACCATTTTGAATGTTGGTTTTAAAAAATTATGTAAAACAAACTTAACAAAACTGTCCCAGACACATGAGAGCACCTTGCTCATGAACAGTGGACCAACAGACCCATCAACAGATGCAGAAGTCTTACTGGATGTTACAGAAAACACCTGATTGCAGTGATTGTCTCCAAGTCTTGCGCAATATAATTTTAGTTCAGCAGCCCCATCATGCTTGTTTACTTGGTTTATTTTTTATATTTTTCTTAAACCACAATTCTAAATCAATGTCATGATTTTGTCAAAATTTTATTTTTTATTACTTTTGTCTATTTCAACTTATTTTACTGACAACTGATTTTTTTTCTTCTCTATATATATATATATATGTTTATATATATATATGTATATATATATATATATATATATATATATATATAGTCCTCCTCCATGCCCTGCAATAAAAGGGAAAAAAAATCATGTCTATTAAATAAGTTGAAATTGACAAAAGTAATAAAAAATAAAAATTCTATGAAAATCATGACATTGATTTTGAATTGTGATTCAACTTAAATATCAAAAAACAACTGCACAAAAAATAAAACAAGTAAACGAGCATAATGGGGCTCCAAAACTAAAAAAAATTTTGAGTAACACTATGAGACAATCACTGCAATCAGGTGTTTTCTGTAACGTTCAAAAAGACTTCTACACCTGTTGACAGGTATGTTTGTCCACTGTTCACACAAAGCTGCTCTTATGTGTCTGGGACAGTTTTTTTGTTGTTGTTTTGTTTTTATTATTATTAGCATTTTCAACCACAATTCAAAAGCCATTTTCATTTAAATAAATTATTATTTTGTACATTTTTATTCATCATTAGTTTCATGTTATTTGAATTACTATTGTGAATTTAGCCTTTTCTTTAATTGGAGGGTATGAATAATTTTGAAGATGACTGTGTGTATATATACATACATATACAATATATATATATATATATATATATATATAATTTATTTATTTATTTATACATACAGGTACTGCCCAAAGAAGTTAGAATATCCAGAAAAAGTTCTTGTATTTCTGCAATTCAACTTAAAAGTTGCAATTAACATATTGCATAGATAAATAATATGCAAATCAATATATTTCAAGCTTTTATTTGTGTGGATGTTGCTGATTAGAAGTTGCAGCTTAAGAAAACCTCAAATTCAAAAACTCAAAAAATTAGAATACTGTGAAAAGCTTCAGTATTGTAGCTCACTGTCACATTCTGATCAGATAAGTAATCCAAAACACCTCCATAAGTGCCCCGTTCCTTTAAAAAGTCTCTGTCTTGGTTTAGAAGAATTCACAATCATGGGGGAGATGCTGATCTGACAGTTGTGCAGAAAACCATCATCAACTCCCTGCATAAGGTGGAAAGACACAAAAAGTGATAGAAAAGAAGCTGGATGCTCTCAGAGTGTCTCAAAGCACATTAATGGACAGTTAAGTGGAAGGAAGAAGTGTGGAAGAAAACGATATAGAAGCCGGAGGGCTGACAGCAGCCTGGAGAAGATGGTCAGTGTTAAGTTTCCCGGTCTGTGATGACCTGGGGTCCATGTCAGCTGCTGATGTTGGTCCTCTGTGCTTCATCAAGTCCAGCATAAATGCAGCCGTCTACCAGGACATTTTGGAGCACTTCATGCTTGCTTCAGTGGACCAGCTGTATGAGGATGCAGACTTCATCTTCCAGCTGCCCACACTGCCAAAAGTACAAAATCCTGGTTCAACAACCGGATCACCATGCTTGATTGGCCCGCAAACTCACCTGACCTGAACTCCATTGAAAATCTGTGGGACATTGCCAAGAAAAAGCTGAACGGGAAGAGAGCAAACAATAAAGAAGAGCTCAGGGCTGTGATGGAAGCATGTTGGTCTTCCATAACAGCTAAGATACGCCAGAAGCTGCTAGCATCCATGCCACGCTGGGTTAAGGCAGTCATTCATGCAAAAGGGCCAAAACCAAGTACTAAGTACAGATGCAAGGTTTTATTTTAGGAGTTCTGATATTTTTGCTTTTAAATTCCTTTTATAATTGATTTCATCCAACATTCTAATTTTCTGAGTTTTAGAATTTGAGGTTTTCTTAGGCTGCAACTTCTAATCGGCAACATCCACACAAATAAAAGCTTGAAATATATTGATTTGCATATTATTTATCTATACAATATGTAAATTGCACCTTTTAAGCTGAATCACAGAAATAAATGAACTTTTTCAGGATATTCTCATTTTTTGGGTAGTACCTGTATATTCTTAACATTCTGGTGGATTTTAGCGTAACATGTAGCCTACAGTGAAGTATTAGCACATTTTCATCCTTCTTAAAGGGGAAGTTCAGAATTTTTGACATAGGGCCTCATTTACAAGTGAGCCAGAATGCTACTTATCACTGAAGACGGTTTCAACATATTTCATCCCGTTATTCTAGTTCCAGGAGATTGCTGATGCTAATGCTAGTGGAAGTCAATAGGAATCTGCTAGCCTGTCATTAAAACCAATCTTATCCACTCCACAGAACATCCGAGGCAAATCAGCGAGTCTATCTGTGTAAATCCTGTGTTAAACTAGTAAACTCAGGTGTTAAAAAAAGTAAAACTAGCCTTGTATGACAAATTTTGTATTACATATTAAGGAACTAGTTTCTTACCAGCTTTCTACCTTTGCCAGTGTATAGGGGATTATCACATTTCCGCGTTCCGGTTTCCGGAAGTTGAAACATTTGACACTTCCTGTTCCGGGCCATGTTAACGACAGCCGTTCCTGCTCTGTTATACTGTTTAAATCGGATAAACTCCAAACATATTTAAGTTTTCATTCTAGACTGAAGTGATACTGGATCAAAAGCTGGATCAAAGCGATCGATTTGCCGCGGTGAAGGGCCGAACTTTATAATAAAACACACGTTTGTTTGTCCCCAGTGGGGCACAACACCGGCACTTCACAGCATGCTAGCATTAGCCAGCTAACGTTTACTGACGTGCTTAACATTGTGCGTCTTAAAACACACAAACATCTGAAAATCGGGTCTGTACCTCCCCGTTTCCAGTGGAACAACTGGGGACTGCCAAGAAAGGAGACGCTTTCAGATGATTGTGTGTTTTCAGCCGCACAAAGTTAGGCAAGTCATCAAGCTGGCTAATGCTAACCTGCTAACAGTAGTCCGTCAGCTACTACTCTGTTAAACTTTGTAAATCGGATAAACGCCAATGCCAAGTTTTCATTCCAGACTGAAGTGATGCTGAGGGAAGAAGTGGATTAAAACGACCAATTCGCCGCGGTGAAGGACCGAACTTTATAATAAAACGACACACGTTTGTTTGTGGCCGGCAGACTGCGCAGTCGTGTTAGCAGGTTAGCATTAGCCAGCAACTTTGTGCGGCTGAAAACACACAATCATCTGAAAGCGTCTCCTTTCTTGGCAGTCCCCAGTTGTTCCACTGGAAACGGGGAGGTACAGACCCGATTTTCAGATGTTTGTGTGTTTTAAGACGCACAATGTTAAGCACGTCAGTAAACGTTAGCTGGCTAATGCTAGCATGCTGTGAAGTGCCGGTGTTGTGCCACACCGGCGACAAACAAACGTGTTTTATTATAAAGTTCGTCCCTTCACCGCGGCAAATCGATCGCTTTGATCCAGCTTTTGATCCAGTATCACTTCAGTCTAGAATGAAAACTTAAATATGTTTGGAATTTATCCGATTTAAACAGTATAACAGAGCAGGAACGGCTGTCGTTAACATGGCCCGGAAGAGGAAGTGTCAAAAGCCGGCAACTTCCGGTAAGCGTGATAATCCCCTATTCTGGTTCATAGAGACATGGTGACAGTTAGTTTGGTGAAAAAAGTTCAAAATCATCTTCAAAATCCGACATATCCTCATGCCTTTCAGACGTGGCCGTATTTTAGACTTGTATTTGTGTAATCAGATTCCTTCATGCATGTAGCAACAGATGACATCACTCTGCTGCCAAATACAGGAAGTAAAACTTTGTAAAGTTTCTCAGCAGCAACAATCAAAATGCAACAAAATGCAGGTTAGTTTTATTTGTAACACTATTCTGGTAACACGGCATTTGCACAGATAGTCTGAATTTATAAATGATTTGCCTCGGATGTTCTGTGGAGTGGATAAGATTGTTATTAATGACAGGCTAGCAGATTCCTATTGACTTGCACTAGCATTAGCATCAGAAACATCCTGGAACTAGAATAACGGGATGAAATATGATGAAACCGTCTTCAGTGATAAGTAGCATTCTGGCTCACTTGTAAATGAGGCCCTATGTCAAAAATTCTGAAATTCCCCTTTAACAGATCATGTCTGGACAGCAGCAGGATGGTTTCTCAACTTCCACTACACGGATTAACACAGATGGATGTTCAGTAAACAATATGTGTAACTGTATAATTAAAGTCCTGTATGTGTTTCCCGTCATCAGTAAAAGAAATTTACAAAATGCACTTTTATGTAAAAATTACAGAAGACCGATACAGAGATGCAATTCTTGGACCGCCAGATCAGGAGGCAGAAGTTAGAGGCGGGTGCATGAACAGAGGTGAGTTAACTACTGGAACATTAACTAAACTAACTATTTTATTTGTAGGAAATGAAGACGACCAAATGAAATGTGCATCGTGTCTTTATTTGGCTGCTGTGGTGGTGAAGTGATTTTGGCATATGGTGTCTCTGGCTGCTTTGCCGTCCTGAGTAGCTGGCAGGTGGACGGCGTCTTCATCGTCCGGGTCTCGAGTCTGTACGGCGGGGTGTTGCTCTCCTCTAATAGTGGCAATATTATGAAGAACAACGCACGCCACAATAATATCACAGGCCCTCTCAGGCGCCACCCTGAGGTGGCGTAGGCACTGGAAACGGGCTTTCAGCAGGCCTATGGTCCTCTCCACCCGGGCTCTCGTCCTGCTGTGAGCCCGGTTGAAGTTCTGTTGGTGGCCTGGTTCAGGGTCAGGGTATGGGGTCATCAGTCTAGGTTGGCATGGGTAACCCCCGTCACCCAGCAGAAGGCCATCAAACTCTCCTGTAACGTACAGCGGACACATCAGAGTGCATTAAAGGAGGGAGACGGGTGGGTTGTGTTGTGGAAATCTTGCGGCTGCTCACCACTTTGCAGTCTGCTGCTCAGCTTAGACTCCTGATAAATCCTCGAGTCAGGAACTGACCCAGGCCACTTGGCCTCCACATTGGAAATAATGTGTGCGGCATCACATATGATCTTGACAGTGCAGACAGACAGATGTTGGACTATGATGCAGTCTTTAAAGGTACAGTATGTAATAAAATCAAAGGTCAGTGGCAGAAAAATGTGATATAATAAAAAACTGTGTTTCTATTGATGTGTAATCGCTGCACTAGAACAGCTGTTCTATGTCTATTTTCTTCGAATGAGTCATTTCTATCTACTTGCTGGAGGTCCACATACATGGAGGCTGCCATATTTGTTCCACCATTTTTACTACTGGGTCCCTGAATGGTCTCTAAACTTTAAAACTGCTGCACCAGCTTTGTTTAATGGGAGTTAGACTGTTTGGGGTCAGTAATGCCTTAAAGACACAAAAAGAAGTTACTCAGAACAGTCATAGCTACACCTGAGACCACCGGATCTACTCACAGATGAAAATATCTTTATGTCTGGGAGAATTTTGGCCACTCATGGCCACCGTACATTCACAACAGTGCTTAAAATTTGAAGTTATTTGAAAGTAAACAGCTTTTCTTTCAAATTAGGGATGGGCGATGTCAAAATTTCTCATGTTGATACAATATCAGTAGTTTATGGTACTTTTTTAAAATTAATATCGATACCAATACCGATACTTTTGGTCCCTTTAAAGTAAACCACATGATTGTACAGTTTGAATTAATATCTTGAATGCAAGTGCAATATTAAATTTAAGTAAAACCTGAGAACAGAAGTACAGCAAAAATGCTTTTATAACATTGATAAATTATATTGAGTACATTAAACAAAAATAAGATTAAAAACGTATTTTAATTATCAAATTACTTAAGTACAGGTGAAGATTATTTACATTTATTAAGTGGAAAATGTTTAAATATAACATGTAATATTAAAATTATAAATTTACTAAAACATAATGTGTAATAACCTGCATTAAAGTACTGAAAAATACCAAAACATCATCACTACTAACAGTAGCAGCATCATCGTGACATCTGATTGGCTACCACCATCATGTGACACAGAAGCTAGAATCTGGCTGCTTTCACATAGGGAAGGGCATATCGATACCCTGGAGTCGATACTTCGATACCAGCCAGACAAAATAACAGAATCTATACTTTTTTGAGTATCGAGGTGCCACTGTACAGATAAATAACATTAAGGCTGGGAAAAAATATCGATATTCTGAAATATCGCAATATTTTTGTATGCAGATTTCATACTGATATTTAAAAATGCGATGTTGATCTATTTTACCAAAGACATCTCACGAGATGTAATCGTTCTCTTACAAAATCCTGCGTGATTTCGTGAATAAAATAGATTGATACCGCGTTTTTATATATCGATATATCAGCATATGAAAATATTGCGATATTTCAATGTATTGTTTTTTTTCCTAGCCCTACAAAACACGTGATTTGTTTTCACTTCTAATCGTTTTAGGCAGTGAAATGATGTGAAAGCAGCCAGATTTTAGCTTCTGTATCACATGATGGTGGTAGCCAATCAGATGTCACGATGATGCTACTACTGTTAGTGATGATGATGATGTTTTGGTATTTTTTAAGTTTTTAATTTTATTTTTGTTAAATTTTGTTAAATTTCTTTGTCAATATAATTTATTAATTTTTTTAAAGCATTTTTTCCAGTACTTCTGTTCTCAAGTTTTACCTATATTTAATATTGCACTTGCATTCATAATATTAATGCAAACTGTACAATCATGTGGTTTTCTTTAAAGGAACAAAAAGTACTGATATCATTAAAAAAAAAAGGACCGTCGACTACTGGTATCGTATCACATGAAAAATGTCAGTATCGCCCATCTCTACTTTCACACATAATTTCATTGCCTAAAACTCTTAGAAGTGAAAACAAATGACGTGTTTTGTATGTGTACAGCAGTAACTTGATACTCAAAAAAGTATAGATTCCGATATTTTGTCTGGCTGGTATCAAAGTATCAACTCCAGGGTATCGATATGCCCACTAGATGTCAGTAATTCTTACATACTGTACCTTTAACATTTTAAACTACCTGCACATTGATGCTGTGGCTGGACTTTTTATTCACATAATCGGCTTCGTTGCGTGAGGGAGCAGTGATGGGGATGTGTGTCCCATCTATGCAGCCAATCACATCGGGAAATCCTAGAATAAATAAATTGATAATCACAGTTGCAACATAATCTGATTTATAAATCATTTAACAGATTTCTACATCATTTACCCGCAATCCTGTGGAACTCCTCCTTGATGTCTCCGACAGGTTTATGTCCAGGGAAAACCACGAAGGTTGGTAAAAGCCGTTTCAGGGCCAGACACACTTTTCTGACTGCCCTGCATGCAGTTGATTTGCATATGCGCTCCGCATCTCCCACATTATACAAGAAACTTCCATTTGCGAAGAAGCGCAGCGCAACACACAGTATCTGCTGGGACGTGAGCGCGTGGCTGCGCTTGGTGATGTTGGTAATGTGAGGTCGGATTAGGTCGTGTATGTAGGTTATGGACTGTGATGTGAAACGGTACCGCTCACGGAGATAACTGTCCGGAAACGCAAGTACGTCCACGCGCGGTCTGATTACAGCCTCCCGCCGGAGATTCAGTTCTCTGCGCAGTAAAGCTGCTCCTTCATCCACTGGGTCGTCAAGGAAAGGACACGCCATGTTTACGGAACCAAACCAGGCAAACACACTCGCCTGCTGGCTGCCTGGATGAGGAAATGTGGCTGAAAGAGGGCGGAGACAGAGAGAAACACGAGGTTTCTTTACAACTAACCTGCGCCCGCCCAGGCTAGTTTCAAAGTCTGTTACTATGGTAACTGACCGAGGTTTTAGGTTACCCCTCTTTGTGAAACAGGCTGGAGTCACTCCTCTTTCTCTGGGTTGTTACTTTGCCTTGTTAAACGGAAAAAACTCAGTGTTTCCTCTCATTTTGTTTTTACAAACTTAGATTTTTCATTGATTGTTCTTTGTGAAATAGATCACCGATAGTCAGTTCTACCTTCATGCAGAGCTGTTTCAGGGAAATTAATTCCTGTTTTTCTACATTCAGATGCATAAATGTGATGTTTCAGAAGGGTTTGCAGTATACCAGACGGGTAACTCATCCTTTTTTTCCGAGAACATTTGAGAGAAAAAAAAATTTTCACGAGATTTTTTTTTTTTTTTTTTCAACTTCTGAAAAGGTCAGAATTCTGGGCGAAAAAAATCTGAATTTGGACTTTTTCCAGAACATTATAAATTTGGGTTTTGTTTTGTTTTCAGGACTTTTTTTTTTCAATTTCTGAAAAAGTGAGAATTCTGACTTTTTTTCTCAGAACTAATGATGCACGATATAATCGGCCCTCTATCGGTATCGGCTTATATCGGCCTTAAAACTGAGTATCGGACATCGGCCACCCCACCGATATTTAACCAATCAGGCCGCTGCATCTTAAAGGTTGAATATGTAATAGGAAGAAAACAACATAGTGTGTTAGGTTGTGTGCAACGGAGAAAAACAACTGCTGTGGGATGCAGGCTTGCTGCGATACGCAAGTGACCAAAGCCTGAGCATGTTTAACAAGTAACGAAGGAGTTTATAACTGAAGTACGTTTATGGCAAGCCGTTTTAACATTTATTATTTGACGGAATGGGTATTTCAGATATCTTGAATAACTTTTTCTTGTGAAAATAATATTCCAGACATCTGTAATCACATTCTTCCTATCTAAAATTAAAATTTCAGATATCTAAAATGATATTCTTACTAGGAAAATGACATCACTTTTCCCATTCATGTGTATTGGGTTTTTACTTTTAGAGATCTAAAATGACATTCCTCCTATCTGAAATAAATATTTGGATGTCTGTAAAGGAATTCTTACTAGGCAAACTCTATTTTAGACCTCCATATTTAGTTGTTACTAGTTAGAATTTTATTTAGATATAAAAATGAATGATACATTAGATACTATAATATAATTTTAAAGTAAAATAAGTTTTTCTAGTAAAAATGTGTTGCAGATATAGGTATTTGTAATATGACTAGTTAGAATTAAATTTAGACATCTGAAACTGTAATTATGCCTTGGAAAAATGCAGTTACAAATATCTCCAAAACATTTTGCCTATCTTGAGAAGGATGATGGTACACATGTTAGTTTAAAAAGGGCAAAGTTCTCACATGTCTATGGCAAGCCGTTTTAACATTTAATCAAATCACCTCCTCTCTTGTTTCTTTGGTAGTCACAAATAGTTCTACCTTGTAAAATCAATTAACTAGTCATAATGGAAATTAAAGATATCCTAATCAATTGTTGCTAGAGAAACTGATATTAAGATATCTAAGATTCGATTTGTACTAGTAAAACTAAGTTTAGACATTTAAAATCTTTAAAATTTTAAGTGGCGTTTTAACATTTATTATTTGACGGAATGGGTATTTCAGATATCCTGAATAACTTTCTTCCTTGTGAAAATAAATATTCCAGACATCTATATTCAATTATTCCTATCTAAAATTAAAATTTCAGATATCTAAAATGATATTCTTACTAGGAAAATGACATCACTTTCCCATTCATGTGTATTGGGTTTTTACTTTTGGAGATCTAAAATGACATTCCTCTATCTGAAATAAATATTCTGGATGTCTGTAAAGGATTTACTAGGACAAACTTTATTTTAGCCTCCATATTTAGTTGTTGCTAGTTATAATTTTATTTAGATATTAAAAATGAATGATACATTCAGATCTAAATATAATTTTAAAGTAAAATAAGTTTTTACTAGTAAAAATGTCGTTCAGATAGATTGGTAATATGACTAGTTAGAATTAATTTCAGATATCTGAAACTGTAATTTGCCTTGGAAAAATGCAGTTAAAATATCTCCCAAAACATTTTGCCTATCTTGAGACAGGATGATGGTACACATGTTAGTTTAAAAAGGGAAAGTTCTTCACATGTCTCTTATAGATAGCATTAAAGTATTCTTCCTCGTCAGAATTGTAATTTTCCTTTTAGAATTGTAATTATAGTTCCTCAATTCTTTCTAGAGAGCTTAATTTGAAGGATCTGGAATTAAAACTGTACTAGTAAGAACCAATTTTTAGATATCTAAAATTTTAAGTGGCTGTATTACATATATTCCTTGACTGAATGGGTATAATAGATACTTTAATAAATTCCTACTTGTGAACTAACATTTAGATATCTAAAATGAATTCTTACTAGGAAAATGATGTCACTTTCCATTCATGTGTATTGGGTTTTTCTTTGGATATCTAAAATGACATTCCTCCTACTGAAATTACATTTGGTGTTGTAAAGGTTTTTATAGGCAAACTCTATTTTAGACCTACATATTTAGTTGTTCTAGTAAGAATTTTATTTAGATATAAAAAATGAATGATAATTCAGATACTAAATATAATTTTTAAAGTAAAATAAGTTTTACTAGTAAAAATGTGTTAAGATATAGATTGGTAATATGTAGTTGGTAAATTTAGATATTGAAACTATAATTATGCCTTGGACAATTATTTAAAATATCTCAAAAATTTTGCCTTCTATGAAGGTGTGGTCACATTTTAATTTTTAAAAACGCAATGTCCAATCTTTGTAGATTAAGTTCTCCTTAGAATTGAAATTCTTAAATTTTAATTATGTTCCTATCTTTTAAAGGAAATGATGTCACTTTTCATTATGTGTTTGGGTTTTCTTTGGATATCTAAAATAAATTCCTCCTTCTGAAATACTTGGTGTTGTAAAGGATTTTCTAGGCAAACTCTATTTTAGATATCTAAAATACATCTTCTAGGAACCTATTTTAGATACTAAAATAAATCTCTAGGAAACCTATTTTAGATATCTAAAATAACATTCTTCTAGTAAAATGTCCTTCATTCATGTGTATTGGGTTTTTCTTTGGATACTAAAATGACTTCTCCTGAAATCTATGGTCTGAAAGGATCTACAGGAAACTATTAGAATTAAAATAAATCTACTAGTAAAATGCGACTTTCATATGTGTATGAGGTTTTTACTTCTGGATATCTAAAATGCTCTCACTGAAATCTATTGGATGTCTGTAAAGAAATCTACTAGGCAACTTATTTCAGATATCTAAAATAAATCTTACTAGGCAACTCTATTTCAGATTCTAAAATAATTCTCTAGTAAATGACATCCTTCCATAGTGTTTGGGCTTGGATAAAAATGCATCTCTGAAATATTGGATGGTAGTTCTAGGCAAACTATTAGATACTAAAATAACATCTACTAGGAAAACCTATAGATCTAAAATAAATCTACTAGGACAATATTTATTTAGATAGGAGGAATGTTTTTTGATATGAAGTAAAAAATGATGGGGAAGGATGTGTAGTAGAATGTTATTTTAGATGTCTGATGACGTCATTTGTCCTAGTAAGAATGTTATAGATATGAAAATGTTGTTAGTAAGAATGTTATTTTAGATATCTGAAAATAGAGTTGTTAGTAAGTTCCTTAGACAGAATAGTTATTTAGATAGGGGATGTTATTTTAGATATCAGAAGTAAAATAAATGAATGGGGAAAGTGTGATTTGTTAGTAAGAATGTTTTTTGTGTTGTGGTTTGGAATGGGGAAGTGTGATTTGTATAGTAGAATGTTTTTTGTGTTGTGAGTTTGTAGTAGAATGTTATTTTAGATACTGAAAATAGTTTGTTGTAAATGTTTTTTGATATCTGAAAATGGTTTGTTAGTAGTCTTGACAGAATATTTTTAGATAGGAGGAATGTTATTTTAGATATCAGAAGTAAAATAAATGAATGGGGAAAGTGTCATTTGTAGTAGAATGCATTTTGATATCTGAAATGTTGTTTTCAAAGTAGGAATTTTATTAAAGATACTATTTCATTAGTAAGTGAATATATGTTATGTTAAAATTTGTGATATCTAAAAATTGGTTTAAGTGTTTTATTAGTAAATTGTCTGCTAGTAAAGGTAATTGGGTATTAATTAATTCTGAAAAGGAAAATTAATTGAAAGGAAGATTTTTGCTTCTATAAGAGAATGTGGAGAGTACTTTGTTTTAACTACATGGTGTCCTCGCAAGATAGGAAAATGTTTTGGGGATTTGTAAATGAATTGAGGATAATAGTAGATCTGAAATAATTGTTAGTTGTATTTTGTAAATTTTTGACTGTTAAAATTTATTGTGTTGGAGTCTTTTATACTGAAATGAAAATTTAAGAAAAGAATTTGGAGGTATGAAAATAAAGTTTGGTGTCCTAAGACGAATTTTTAGATAGGGGAGTTTAGTCAGTAAAAAATAAGATGGGGAAAGGAGTGAAATGTAAGATGGAATAAGATGGAATAAAGGAGAAGAGGTCTGAAATCAAAGAATAAAGTTAAGGCCAAGTAAGTGTAATGCGAATTGTTTCTGTAAACAACGATTGAATCGTTTTGTGAAAAGGTTGGGTTCATTGCTGTTGGAATGTGTTTTGCAAGGTGAACTTTGTGGTGTCTCAAAGAAAAAGGAGGAGGGTTGATTAAGTTAAAGGTTGCCATAGTTGATGTTGAAAAGCTGTTCGTCAGAGGAAAGCGTCGTGTTTTCCCGTGGAGAAGTTGTGGGTCATTTGTGAGTCTTCACCTTCCCAGGTTCTGCTCTTCTCAGGTCCTCCCCTAGAAAAGATAATCTCCGGGCTGGCAGCTGTTTCACTGGTCTCTCTCGGTTTTCCCGTCAAGCGGCAATTGTCCAAAGGTTTGGAGAATGGGGGTTTGGTTGAGTAATAAAGTCAAGTAAATATTTTTGGGAAATGTTGTCCTCGTCCCACGCGGGGGTTGAAAAATTGTTATAAAAATGTTCCATATTCAACCTTTAAGTCTAAAAAAAAAAAAAAACTTCTTTTTTACAGACTAAAACTTCTAAAGACAGTTTCTTTGAGGATGTTTTATACACAGCCACTTGTGTAAATAACCAAATATCCCCTGTTTTTGGATTTTTTTTATTATTATTATTATTTTCCTCAGGGAGCAGAAAATCCAGGTGGTTCTAGGATATAACGCACATATCCTGTTAGTTTTGTTTGAACAACTGTCATTAAGTTTGACTTGTTATAAATAACATGTATTTTTCTAATTTCGCACAAGGAATGAATATTACATCATTTATTTTTCAGTTTTAATATCGGTATTGATATCGGTAATCGGCCACATTGGTTTTAAAATATCGGATAGTGGCCAAAATTCCGGTATCGTGCATCCCTACTCAGAACATTTGAAAAACAAAAAATTCAAGAGATTTTTTTTTAATTTCTGAAAATGTCAGAATTCTGAGATGAAAGACAAAATTCTGACTTTAATTTCATAATTCTGACTTTTTTCCTCAGAATTCAGATTTTCTTTTTCGAATAAAAAAAATCAGAAAAATTTTATTAAAGAAGGTGCTAAATTAATTCACACTAATTATCTAATTTTCAGGAAACTAAAAAAGGATTAATAAATACCAATTTACAAAATTACAATTTAGTGAAATAAAATATTGCTTTTGAATTGTAGTTCAAAATAATAATAATAATAATAATAAAAAAACACTTGACTGCAGTGATTGCCTCAAAGTGTTGTTCAAGGCTTTTTAGCTCTGGAGCCCCATCATGTTTGTACCCTTGTTTTATTTTTTGTTCATTTGTCTTTAACATCTTTTTTTAAACCACAATTCAAAATTAATAATTTTAATAAATTTTTTATTTATTATTTCTTTGTTCAATTTTGACTTATTTCAGTGACAGCTGAATTTTTTCCTTATTTAATGAAAGGGTATGAATAATTTTGAAGGATGACTGTAAGTATTGACCTAAGGTCAATACTTCTTACGGTATCATAAGTGATAAAGTAGGATGGGGACAGACTTTACAATAATTATCACCGGTTTGAATAAGTAATATTAAAGTGGACCTGACATTACTCTGATTACTTTTGTGCGTAACGTCATGTTTCTGAGCAGCTTGTAGCAGCAACAAATATCTGCTTTTGGTCCTTGAGAACCACTTTTCATTTAGAATAGTCAGTATGTTAACATTTTAGTTTTAAATCAGTAGACTGTTTATACCAGCTGAGTTGATTTGTACCATATTGTATGCTGTTTGAAAGCCTTGTAGCTCAAGATGTGTGTGTGTGTGTGTGTGTGTGGTGTGTGTGTGTGTGTGTTGCTAAGTCAAAACCATGAAAATCCCAGAAGTCGAGTATATGGCTGAAATGGGCTTCACACCCCAGAGTGATGCAGAGTCTTTGGTTGAAGACAAGTTGCTTGTTGGGCTAATGTGCATTGGCAGGACTGTTAAATAAGTCATCAGAGATCTCAGAGTGGGTGTAAACAGCTTCTGGCAATGTCAGTCTCAGACTTAGAAGAGGTCATATGTCAAATGCCTTCGAGATGTGACCCAGTACGCAGAATATGATTTATTCAAATAAGTCTTATCATGCTGTATCGTCCTGCTAGTTTAGCGGCTGATGATCTCTGCTTGCTTAAATGAGAGACATATGAACATATGACCCCCTTTCAACCTTGATTTCCATGAATAATTCCCAGTGTGAAATCAGCCAGTGATGATAACCTTTAAGAAGTCTGATATTTAAATAGATCTTTTCTTTTTCTGCTAATGTCTGCTATATTTATCTTACTTACTTTAATCTTAAGTAATGTAATAATAAGTAAGTGTAATAAGTAATGTAATATCCCATTTACAAAATAATGACAGTGCTAGTTCTTTCTGTTAAAGGTGCAGTATGTAAGAATTACTGACATCTAGTGGTAAAGATGGGTATTTTTTTATTTCAAATGTCTTCATATTTTAAGATGGTCTAATTTGTTGATAGATGATACAGAGTATTAAAATTACTTAAGAAAATAAACTTCATGTATCCTACTTTTTGCAAAGGACTTGAAACAGACAAAAAAGTTAACATTAGGGCCCAGTTGTTAAAACTGGTTATCTTTTAACCAGGTTAAATACATTTAGCTGACTGTTAACATTAACAGTCGGTTATCTTGTTGTTAAAAATCAGTTAAATTTAACCGGGTGTTATCTTAAGTTAAAGTTAAAACACCTAAGGACGCTGCTAAAGTTTTAAGGGGTGGTTTTCTCTCATTATGCGTTGTTGCTAAGCTGTGTTGTATGCAGTTAGGGAGGAAGGAGGGGGGGGAATTGGGGCCAATTTGAAAAGGGGAATAATTAAAATAAGGGGGGGGAAAAACTGGGAAAGAAAGGATTGTTTATGTAAAATTAATATTAAAATTGGAGGGAAGGAAGGGGGAAATGAAGAATAAAAAATTAAAAAAAATAAAAATTTATATCTTATATCTAAAATAATTTTCATTGGAAAAAAAATTATAAATTTTTCCTTAAATGAAAGAGGTAAAATGTATATTATTATTATCTATGTTTTGTGTCTGTGGTTAGGTATGTATTGTAAGTGAGGGGGGGGGGGGGGGGAGGAGAGAAGAGAGGGGGGAGGGAGGGAGGGGGGGGGGAGGAGGAGGGGGGGGGGGGGAAGAGAGTGATGGGGGATAGAAAAAAAAGAGGCCCGTCTTCAACAAAAAGAAGAAAAGAAAAAAAATAAAACATTAATAAAAAAATAAAAAAAAAAAGGGGAGATGGGGTAATAGGGTAATATTATATATTGAGGGGTGGGAAAACAATATATAATAAAAAAAAAAAACAAGAAAATGGAGAGATAAGATGGGGGAAAAGGAAAAAGAAAGCGCTGTTAGCTAGCTAATGGATGTGTCATGTTCTATACAGCTATGATAGTAATTTAATGGCTAGTAACATACGGTGGGTACGGAAAGTATTCAGACCCCTCAAAGATTTCATTCTTTGTTTCATTGCAGCCATTTGCTAAAATAAAAAAGTTAATTTCATTTCTTGTTATGTACACTCAGCACCCCATTAGAGAAAAAAAAAAATGAAAATTTTAAATATAAAAAAGCTGAAATATCACATGGTCATAAATATTCAGACCCTTTGCAGTGACACTCATATTTAACTCATATGCTGCCCATTTTTTCTGATCCTCCTTGAGATGGTTCTACTCCTTCATTGGAGTCCAGCTGTGTTTAAATAAACTGATTGGACTTGATTAGGAAAGACACACACCTGTCTATATAAGAGCTTCCAGCTCACAGTGCATGTCAGAGCAAATGAGGATCATGAGTTGGAAGGAACTGTCCAAGGAGCTTAGGGACAGAATTGTGGCGAGACACAGATCTGGACAAGGTTACAAAAGAGTTTCTGCAGCACTAAAGGTTCCTAAGAGCACGGTGGCCTCCATAGTCCTTACATGGAAGAAGTTTGGGACGAGCAGAACTCTTCCTAGACCCGGCCGTCCAGCCAAACTGAGCAATGGTGGGAGAAGAGCCTTGGTGAGAGAGTAAAGAAGAAGCCAAAGATCACTGTGGCTGAGCTCCAGAGATGCAGTAGGGAGATGGAGAAAGTTCCACAAAGTCAGTATCACTGCAGCCTCCACCAGTCGGGGCTTTATGGCAGAGTGGCCCGATGGAAACCTCTCCTCAGTGCAGACATATGAAAACCCGCATAGAGTTTGCCAAAAACACATGAAGGACTCCCAGACTGAGAGAAATAAGATTCTCTGGTCTGATGAGACCAAGATTGAACTTTTTGGAGTTAATTCTAAGCGGTATGTGTGGAGAAAACCAGACACTGCTCATCACCTGCCCAATACCATCCCAACAGTGAAGCACGGTGGTGGCAGCATCATGCTATGTTTTTTTTTTTTCAGCTGCAGGGACAGGACGACTGGTTGCAATTGAAGGAAAGATGAATGCGGCCAAGTACAGAGAGCGGAGGAAAACCGCTTCCAGAGTTCAGGAGCTCAGACTGGGTCGAAGGTTCACCTTCCAACAAGACAATGACCCTCACACACAGCTGAAATAACAAAGGAGTGGATCAGAACCACTCTGGACCATTCTGGACAGGCCCAGCCAGAACCCTGACTTAAACCCAACTGAGCATCTCTGAGAGACCTGAAAATGGCTGAACACCACCGTTCACCATCCAACCTGACAGAACTGGAGAAGATCTGCAAGAAGAACCAGAAGATCCCAAATCCAGATGTGGAACACTTGTTGCATCATTCCCAAGAAGACTTATGGCTGTACCAGCTCAGAAGTACTTCTACTCAGTACTGAGCAAAGTACTGAATACTTATGACCATGTCATATTTCAGTTTTTCTTTTTTTAAGAAATTTGCAAAAATTTTCACATCTCTCTTTATTTCTGTCAAGATGAGGTCCTGAGTGACATTAATGAGAAATAAAATGAACTTTTTTTGATTTTGGCAAATGGTTGCAATGAAACAAAGAGTGAAATTTTAAAGGGGTCTGAATACTTTCCGTACCCACTGTATATCTAATTCATAAAATGTACACTACTATTTATGTTTATCTCAGAAGGGCACAAATAAGCTCACTTCCCAACCCCCTCAATATGTCCGCCATTTAAATCTTTCTTTCTACATTTACTAGTATGTTAAAACAGCGGGGCACAAATACCAAACTGAGCTCAGCAGAGCGAGTTCAGGACTGAGATCAGTTTTAATACAACTCTGGAATAGCTGTGCTGAGAAGACAAGCATGCATAATGTAAAACATCCATGTGTCATGTGCACGCCTTATTGGTAGTGGCTTGTAGCGGCGTGCACCTGCAGTCAGAAGGGATAACATTACAAGCTGTAAACTCAGCAGTGCGAGTCTCTCGAGTAGACCAAAGAAAGGAGGAAAAGTAGGTCAGCATCCCAGAGACCCGCACACATCTCTGCCACTGACTCCACGCTGCAGCGCGGTTTAAGTATGTCATGGGAGGGTCTCCGATGGAAGCAAATATGGGACTTGACAGCTCCCTTCCTCTCTGCAAAAAGACAAAAAAGTCATCAGAAATGTGTGTCCCCTTATACAAAACCAACCAAAGTAAGATCATTAGATTAAATTCAGTTCAGATTAAGGCTGTCCTGATCCAATACCAGTATCTGCTATCAGGTGATGGTTAAAAAACATGGATTGGATCGGAATGTATCACATTTACCAATCCAGGAAATCCATTCCAGCTTCAAGCACTTCTGCATGACTGGGTCTTAATTCATCTGAAAATTATTTTAGATATTATGTTTTAAAAGGAAAAAATTCATCATACTCATTGGTGAATAATAAATGGCTCAGTTTTCCTCATACTTACTGTTATGGACTTATTTCATTAACCTAAGCCAGGTTTTTAGAGGCGAAGTTCCACAAAACAGACATACCTAATATAAACCAAGAATAAAATCAATTATCAGATCAATAATATGCATAATGTCTGGCTCAGAACACGGCTGAGTACACTGTAAAATCTAACTAGTTGGCTTTATTTGAAAAATATGCAAACTTGCTGCCTTCATTAAGTCTTAAGAATAAAGCAAAGTCCAGCATGGATGAGCAGGAGTTAGTTGTTCTTACGGTGTAGCAGGAATTTATTTTGGGTAGGTTTTCAGCAACGAATAATGTCAAAGCACAGACATCTCTGTCATGGTGCAGTCGCTGCCTGGATATTATTCACTGAATACAGGAATAAGAAATAAAATAAGAGCAGTCACATGACATCACACACTAAAAAGTCCTGGGTCAAACTGCTGGGTTAAAAAGGGACCAGTTAATTTCTGGGTTATTTCAACCCTGACATTTTGATTGTTGAGTTATTGCCCCCACCTCTGGGTTAAAATAACCCAACATTGTAGTCAACATAACCCAACTTCTGGGTCAAACATTCTACCCAAGTTTTCTGGGTTGGTCCCTTTTTTAACCCAGCAGTGGGTCAAAAATAACCCATTATGGGTTCATTTTTGACCCAGGAGTTTTTAGTGTGCACCAACATTATTTATAAAAAATTAATTTGTGAATTATCTCTAATTTGTTGTTAAAAGTGAACTGCATTGTGGGAAACCTGCTCCCTCATCATCGCTAATTTCCCCGTAGTCATTTATTTACACTGATTCAACTTAAGTAGATTAAGTTATCTATTTTGCCTTCCAAAGTTCTTCCAACTTATTGAAGATTAGTATTTCTAACAACTAAGTTAAAATTAAGTTATTTCTACTGGATATATTCTATCAAAACCAATGTTACATTTTACAGTGTATCTATATTGGTCATCCACCGATCCTTGACCTGTGGTATTGGTATCGGTATCAAAAGCTACCTTTAGCCACTTAAAGATATCCTCTAATCCAATTACAATTCAGTTCAAGCCCAATTCATGATAATTGTGTTTGTGTAAGGCAATAGGGGATTATCACGCTTACCGGAAGTTCCCAGATTTTGACACTTCCTCTTCCGGGCCATGTTAACGACAGCCGTTCCTGCTCTGTTATACTGTTTAAATCGGATAAACTACAAACATACTTAAGTTTTCATTCCAGACCGAAGTGATACTGGATCAAAAGCTGGATCAAAGCGATCGATTCGCCGCGGTGAAGGGCCGAACTTTATAATAAAACACACGTTTGTTTGTCGCCGATGGGGCACAACACCGGCACTTCACAGCATGCTAGCATTAGCCAGCTAGCGTTTACTGACGTGCTTAACATTGTGCGTCCTAAAACACACAAACATCTGAAAATCGGGTCTGTACTCCCCCCGTTTCCAGTGGAACAACTGGGGACTGCCAAGAAAGGAGACGCTTTCAGATGCTTGTGTGTTTTCAGCTGCACAACTTTAGCCACGTCATCAAGCTGGCTAATGCTTACAGGCTAACACGACTGCGCAGTCTGCCGGCCACAAACAAACGTGTGTCGTTTTATTATAAAGTTCGGTCCTCCACTGCGGCGAATCGGTCGTTTTGATCCACTTTTTCCTTAGCATCACTCAGTCTGGAATGAAAACTTGGCATTGGCGTTTATCCGATTTACAAAGTTTAACAGAGTAGTAGCTGGCGGACTACTGTTAGCAGGTTAGCATTAGCCAGCTTGATGACGTGCCTAACTTTGTGCGGCTGAAAACACACAAGCATCTGAAAGCGTCTCCTTTCTTGGCAGTCCCCGGTTGTTCCACTGGAAACGGGGGGGTACAGACCCGATTTTCAGATGTATGTGTGTTTCAAGACGCACAAAGTTAAGCACGTCGGTAAACGCTAGCTGGCTAATGCTAGCATGCCGGTGTTGTGCCCCACCGGCTGCAAAGAAACATGCTACGTTGTTTTATTATAAAGTTCGGCCCTTCACTCTGGAGAATCGCTTTGATCCACTTCCTCCTTGGTATCACTTCAGTCTGGAATCCGTGAAAATTTCAGTAGGGTTGGCGTTTATTCAAGTTATCTACGAAGTAAAGCAGGGAAATTGAACTGAACCGGAAGTGAGCTGTCTAACTGTTTAAAACCGGAAGTTCGGAACACGGAAGCGTGATAATCCCCTATTGATTTTTACAAAAAAGCCAAAGGAAACCAACGGATTGCGTCTTTTCTTGAATCCCCATCCTGAGCGTTATGCATGGTGACAAAGGAGGAACTCCTTATTTGGGCTGTTATAAAGCTCTGAAATGACCTGGAAAGAGCTGAAATAAAGATTTATCTTGAGTCATCAACAAAGAATAATTAATTCAGAAGGTGCTTCTGTGCAGCGTATACTGGTATAAAACAGTATATTTGTGTTAATATAAACTTTTAAGCTGGAAATTACATTCATAGTAAAACAAAGCATGCAATACATAAAAAAAATATTACACAAGTTCAGTGGATAATTGGTTAAATGTGTACAGAAAGTAAGATATGTTGAACTATAAGATTTGAAATAATGTTCATGGAATAAATGAATGTAAAAGTTTAATTTTGTGATTCCAGTGTTGTTAGTGTGGTCCTCTAACCTCCATTAAGCTGCCAGACGAGATCTCCACAGCTCTGTGGATCTAATGTGGGTGTGTTTGGATGGTTTGTTTGTTTCCTTAACATGAGTTGTTTTCTTTAACTTATTCACAGCCAATGCAAATAAGAAGTAAATGTGACATCAGTCATTATTCTGTGGACCATCAAGCGAAACTCAAGGTTTTGAAACCTTACTTACGCAAATATAGTGGAGATGAAACCACAGATGCTTTGTTGCAAAGGACAATAAGATTACCATAAAAGTAAAATAGAATTTAAATAACATCCAAATTTAACTGTAAAATTACATAAAAATTTACAGTAGTCTGCGTTATTGAGATAGACCATTTATTTTTTTTAAACTAAGTATAGTTGTTTAGATTTATTTACATTTATTTGAACAAAATACCATATAGCGGGGGGGAAAAGTATTGAACATGTCAACATTTTTCTCAGAAAATATATTTCTAGTAGAGCTATTGACATGAAATTTTCACAAGATGTCGGCAACAGTAAGTAATGCACACATACAAAGAAATACGAACATTTATGTCCTTAAATTAAGTTATGAGTAAAACAGTGAAATGAGCAAAAAGATCTGAAAGCCAAGAAAGCAGCTGGAGTCTGTCAGTATGTAGAAAGTAATCCTGTCCTCTATCAGAGCAAAGTAATATCAGCTGGTTTAGTCCTGATTGATGCCTTTAAAAAGGTTTCTCATCACCAAGGGGTCAGACAAGAAGCATTGCATGATGGGTAAAAGCAAAGAGCTGTCTAAAGACCTACGCAACCTTATTATTGCAAACACACTGAAGGCATTGGTTCCAGGTGCATTTGTAAACTTCTGAAAGTTCCAGCGAGCACCATTGGGACCATCATCCGGAAGTGGAAAGAACACGGCATGGTCATAAAGCGGCCACGGCCAGGTGCTCCTCACAAGATTTCAGACAGAGGAGTCAGAACAATCATCAGAAAGGTTCTCCAACAGCCCAGGACCACTCGTGGAGAGCTTCAGAAAGACCTGGAACCAGCAGCTACAGTTGTTTCAGAGAAAGCAAGAAGGAATGCACTCAAACGCCATGGCCTTCATGCACGCACACCACGCAAGACTCCATTTCTGAAGAAGAAGCAGGTTGATGCTGGTTTGAAGTTTGCAACACAACATCTGGACAAACCCATGAGATTCTGGAAAACATAGTCTGGTCAGATGAGACCAGAAATGAACTCTTCTGATGTCATAAGACACAACATGTTTGGAGGAGAAATGGCACCAAAAACACCAGAGCAACAGTGAAGTTTGGAGGTGGGAACATCATGGTGGGGGCTGTTTTTCAGCATGTGGTACTGACAGACTTCATATCATTGAAGGAAGAATAAATGGAGAAAAGTAGAGAGACATTCTGGACCAGAATCTGCTGCATCTGCAGCTGCTGAAGATGAAAAGAGGCTGGATCATTCAGCAAGACGACCGTCCCACCACACAGCCACGAAACACTCACCTGCTTTAAGAAGAAGATAAAGTTGCTAGAACAGCACAGATCATCACCTGACTTAAATCCAATTGAAAATCTTTGGAAAGAACTGAAGATTCGAGCTGACAGAAGAGACCCGGAACTGAAGATTTGAAGGCAGTTTGTGGAAGAATGAACCAAAATCACACCTGAGCAACGTTTTCCACTGGTTTCTCCATACAGGAGGCGTCTGGAGGCTGGAACCACCAACAAAGGTTTCTCACTAAGTATTAAATGAATTTCAGTAAGTGTATTCAATACTTATTCCCTGTGTCCTTTCACTATATTACACATAACTTCATTTATGGACACAAATGTTCGGATTTCTTTGTATGTTATTTGGGTTTTTGCCAACATCTGGGGAAAATTTCATGTCAATAGCTCTACTAGAAATATATTTTCTGAGAAAAATGTTGATGTGTTCAATACTTTTTTTATTCTAACTTTATTTGGATGGTGTATTTAAGTAAAAAGATCAAATCAGACATTTTTTATGTTCCTTTTTTAAATTTTCCAGCATAAATTGAGCAGATATCAGTTTCTAAATCTTGTAGAAGTGATATCATCTTAGAAAATAATCATATTTTGGAGAGATTGAAACCCAAGACTGAAACTCCAACCCTCAGCTTGAAATACTGGTCTATATTTAGCTGTTATAGCATAAAAACTGGAATTAAAGGGCAGATAATCCTTAAGATGCTGCACCGCTGTCGAGGCAATCCGTCTCATATAAGTATTGTTATGAACAGTAACTGAGAGTCATAGCAGGCTCAAGCAACGGGTCTAAATCACTCTTACAACTCACAAGGTTGTTTTGTTTGATGGAAAAATCAATAATTTACATAATTTCTGCGGAAAAAAGGGGTTTAAGACACCAACGTCCAGCGTGTCATATGACTCTTGTGAAGCTAGCAGAGCTCTCATGCACATCACATCAGGAGATCACCAGCTGCTGTAATAAAATCCAGATCAGTGGAGATTAAATGCACACTTTGCTGCTAAGTTTCTCCTGCAGCGTGCACTTTGTGATCAGCCAACTGCTGACGCTACAGATTCATAAAGAAGCAGGAGAGGCTTTGATCTCAGATTTGTAAAAGAAGCTGGTGTAAGGGAAAGAAGGGATGGAGCGACTAAAACGGCTGTTTTAGTCTTCAAAGAGCAGGCGGTAATGGAAACAAGAGACACTGCCTTTAATATTTGATCTCTAGGACTTAATGAGTGAACTATGCAATAATATTATTCATAAGCATCAGGAGAGAAACTTTTTAAATTCTTTATTTAGAGGAAATCAAAAATGTTCAGATCATGTTCAGCATCTTTCCCATGAACAGTGGACCAACATACCTGTCAACAGGTGCAGACGTCTTTATGAACGTTACAGAAAACACCTGATTGAAGCAACAGAATTTAAGCTTCAGATCCTCATCGTACTTGTTAACATTTTTTATTTTTTGTGTATTTGTTTTTAATATTTCCTTTGAACCACAATTCAAAATCAATGTCATGATTTTCACAGAATTTTTATTTATTATTACTTTTGTCAATTTCAACTTATTTGATTGACAGCTGATTTTTTTCCATCTTTAATTGGAGGGTAGGAATAATTTTGAGGACGACTGTATGTTCACAGATGCATCTTAAAACTTCACTTTGCAAAACACAATATTTGTCAGTGTCCCCAAAAAAGATGACACACTACTTTTTTTTTTTTTTTTTTAAAGCAAAAAAACATTCTTATTCTGATGGCTAAATTTTCATACATAAATGTAGATTTTCTGGTAAAATACCACATTTCAGTTACTTTCTTAAAGATACAGAACAACATACACGGTCAGTATTGGATTTGAATAACAAAAAGGCTCTAAAAATGTTTGTTTTTTTTTTAATTCTTGGCATTTGTTTGTATAATTTTAGTTTTTGCACCCCTGGTAGTCTGAATATAATAATGTTTGCTGTTATATACTTTATCAGTTTGTGTTGTATAACTTTTGTTCAATAAAGTTTGGAAAAAATATCAGTTTGATCAGCGATGCATCAGTTTCTCTGGGTTGATCTGAGATGGAGAATCACACTGTGGAAGCAAACCACACTTTACTTACAGTCAACATAATTATTCATATCCTCCAATTAAAGATGGAAAAAAATCAGCTGTCAGTGAAATTGACAAAAGTAATAATAAATAAAAATTCTATGAAAATCATGACATTAATTTTGAATTGTGGTTCAAGAGAAATATAAAACACAAACACACAAAAAAATGAAACAAGTAAACAAGCGTGACGGGGCTCCAAAGCTAAAATGTTGTTGAGCAACACTTTGAGACAATCACTGCAATCAGGTGTTTTCTGTAACGTCCAATCAGACGTCTGCACCTGTTGACAGGTATATTGGTCCATGTTCATGAGCAAGGTGCTGCAACTGGTCTGGGACAGTTTTGTTTATTTTTTTCAAATTATTATTTTCAACTAAAATTCAAAAGCAATAATTAATTTCACAAAATTATATTTTTGTAAATTTTTATTCATTATTAGTTTCTTTAGTTTCCTGACATTTGAATTACTATTGTGAATTTAGCCTTTTCTTTTAAAGTAAGGGTATGAATCATTTTGAGGGCGACTGTATAAATCACATTTAAAACAGCAACAAAACCGACCCAAGTGTTACACACAGTAAAAAAGACAAAAAAATAGTCTAAAAGAGATAAAAACACATTTAATCAGTAAATAATATAATGATCAAGACACGTCGTGATAAATGCATAATATTAATGTTGCCTCATTTAATGCCCGAGGGCTACCAGTTGGGCACAGCGAATTCGATAAAGCACGCCGCCAAACTGTGTATAAACTCTTGACTTCTTGTGATATACTGTGTGTCCAAGAAACCTTTTTACCAAAGCAAGATCTGGAAAGATTAAACGTTTTACATAAAGATTTTAATGGAGCTTGGGAATCTACGACTGATCTGAGCTCAGGAGTGGTTCGTGGCAGAATTCCTGGTGGTGTTGCTGTATTCTGGCATAAGAAATATGATCAGTTAGTTAAGGTGGTCAGATTGAATGTAGATTGGGCTATAGGAATTGAATTTGATGGTGGAGATAAGAAATGTACCATTCTCAATGTATATTTGCCTTATGAGTGCTCCCAGAATGAGGCTGAATATATTAATAGATTATCCTATATCATTTCCCTTCATTCAGGACAGTGCCTCCACGAGTGTTTTTATTGTGGGTGATATGAACGCAGACATATCTGATGGCAGCTCCTTGTTTGCAAGACATCTACTGCAGTGCTGCTCTGATAATGGTTTGTTTCTGTCCAGTAAAGTGTTTCTGCCTGGCAGCAGTTACACTTATATTAGTGAGGCATGGCACACCACATCATGGCTAGATCATTGTATATGTACAGCTGATGCCCATGATTCTTTAGAGTCCATGAGCATAAACTATGAACATGCTCTCACGGATCATGTACCTATATCCCTAGCTGTAAATTTGAGCAAAATGCCCACTGTGTTGCCAGTAATTGATGATGCAGTGGGAGAAAATATAGATTGGACAAATCTGACTGAGATGGATTTGGCAGTGTACTATGCTCAATCGGACAACTTGCTAGGTCAGATTGGGCTACCAAAAGATGCAGCTGCATGTTGTGATATCAACTGTGAAAACCCCCAACATGGGGCTAAGCTGTGTTCTTTATATGAAAATATTGTGGCATCATTATTAACATCTAGCAGGTCACTGTACAAAACTAAAAGGTACAAAGTCAAACCAGGTTGGAACACATATGTTGGAGAACTTCATGCTGAGGCTAGAAGGGCTTTTAAAGCCTGGGTAGAGTCAGGGCGGCATAAATATGGTCCTCTATTTGAGCATAAGAAACGCACAAATGCTAATTTTAAATATGCATTACGTTTCATTAGAAGGAATGAGAACACAATGAGATCAAACTCCCTAGCAAAGAAACTGGAGAACAATAGTGTAAATGATTTCTGGAAAGAAATCAAAAGAATGAATAATGTTAAAACACTCTTGCCCGAATAATATTGAGGGTGTTAGTGGTCCTCAGGAAATTACTAGAATGTGGCAGAAACATTATAGTGAACTGTTTAATTGTGTCAAGAATTCCCCTTTGTAGCAGATGAAATTGATGCTAAGGAAGATGTTATAATTTCTCCACAAGAAATATATGACGCAGCTAAAGGACTAAAGGCCAATAAAGCATGGGATGGATAACATATCTACCGAACATTTGAAATTTGCTAGTAGAAAGCTTTTTTCTCTGCTCGCCATCTGTTATATGATTTTTAATTCAAGGGATTCTGCCAGTACTCTATGATATCGGTTATGTTAGTACTCATTATTAAAAGACAAAACTGGAAAAATAAATAGCAGAGATAATTATAGGCCAATAGCATTATCCAGTATTGTATCCAAAGCCTTTGAATAGATGTAGTCTCTAATAGATGGAGCGTTTTATTATAACCTCTGATAATCAGTTTGGTTTTAAATCTAAACATAGTACTGACATGTGTATTTATGCCCTAAAGGAGATTCTCGATTTTTATAATAGACACAATTCCACTATTTTCATGTGTTTCATTGATGCCACAAAAGCATTTGACCGTGTAAATCATGAAAAATTATTTTACAAGCTATATAAGAAAGGAGTTCCCAAATTTCTGGTGAGAATTTTAGCTTTTTGGTATGCACATCAGTCCGTGCACATAAAATGGGGTAACTATGTATCTGCACCCTTTAATGTGTGTAATGGGGTTAGACAGGGAGTATTCTGTCTCCTCTCCTGTTCAATGTTTATATGGATGATTTGTCCAAGTTACTGAATAAATGTGCAACAGGATGCAGGGTTGGTGACTCCACTGTGAATCATCTGATGTATGCAGACGATTTAATAATCTTCTCTCCATATAGTGCAGGCCTTCAACAGTTACTGAGGGTCTGCTCTCAGTATGGTGTAGAGTCTGACATCAAGTATAGTGCGGAGAAAAGTAAAATCTTGGTTGCCAGGAAGTAAAGAGGATAGGGATTTAAAATTTCCTGACTTCTTTCTGTCTGGTTCTCCTCTCTTAAAGTCTGCAGTGAGGTTAAATATTTAGGACATTATATATGTGATGATCTGACTGATGACATGGATATTAATAGACAATGTCGTATTATGTATGCACAAGTCAATATGTTAAAACGCAAATTTGATATGTGCACCATCCCAGTGAAGATCAGACTTTTTTAAAACCTTTTGTACCTCAATGTACATTGCCCATCTGTGGAGGAGTTACAGAAAAGGTATGATGCAGAAACTCACTGTTGCATACAATGATGGAATGAGGCTTCTACTAAAAATGCCACGATGGAGCAAAGTGCAAGCCAAATGTTAGCTGACGCTGGTGTACCCACTTGCCAGGCCACGCTGCGGAACTTTATACATTTGTGTGTAGGTTGCAGGACTCACAAATAGTGTTATTAAGTCTCTTACTGACCCCACACTGAGCTCCGTCAGATACGTCTCGAAGTTGTGGAATCACTGGCGTTCTAGCCTTCATGTAAACATGTGACATCTATCTTTTCCCCTCTCCCTTCTTGTCCTCCACTTTCCCCTTTTTGGGGCATTTCTCTTTATTGTTATGATGATTATTATTATTCTATTTATTTAGTTTTTTTGCTATGGATCCATGTGTGTCCTTAATAAAGTTTATGATGATG